>CM071639.1:5465078-6072309 GCA_036419045.1 Scirpophaga incertulas | reverse complement strand
GTGCTTATTTGCGACATCACATTAGAAACCTTTAAATTTATCAGTGTTTCTCTACTATATTATGCATTTATTATACATACAAACCTTCCTTAAGAATCACTCTATCTATTAAAAAAAACCGCGTCAAAATCCGTTGCGTAGTTTTAAAGATCTAAGCATACATACGGACATACAGCGAAAGCGACTTTGTTTTATACTATGTATTGATTGATACGAGTTAATATGATTTCCTCAACGTATTTATTTATACAATTAATATTGTTTTGGTTACTTATTATTTAGTTATTATTTTATTTCAATTTTTAATTTATTACAATATTATTATATATAAGAAGTATATATAAAAAGTATAAAAAGTTAAAGTACCCGCAATCGTCGAGGATGTATGAGGAATGTTATGAAAGTAGATGAAGCGAAAGAGATATGTAAGGACCGTAGCAAGTGGAAGGACGTAATCTCTGCCTACCCCCGTGGGAAAAAGGCGTGAGTGTATGTATGTATGTATGTATGTATATATAAAAAGTTTTCTGGTAACATTGCAAATATATTATGAAGGACAAAATTTTTTTTTATGTTTTTTTCAAATGTTTTCGGTTAATCTTGTTTTCTCTTGAATCCTTACCCCATTGCTATGAGTATTAGTTTTTAAGCTACAAACATATTTACCCGCTCTCTAAAAGAAAAAAAAACAAAGGTGATGAAATAAATATTTTTGTATTTTTTGCAGATCGGCACACCCAATCAGCAGAGATGGCCCGCGAGCGCGCCGCCCTTACCGAGCTGGTGGCGGCGATGGCGCTGGGGCAGCTCCTGCCGCACCCGCTCAGCCACATGCTGGAGCTGGTGCCCGACCTCACCGCGGCAGAGGTGTGTTGTTGTTATACTTACCGAGCTGGTGGCGGCGATGGCGCTGGGGCAGCTCCTGCCGCACCCGCTCAGCCACATGCTGGAGCTGGTGCCCGAGCTCACCGCGGCAGAGGTGTGTTGTTGTTATACTCACCGAGCTGGTGGCGGCGATGGCGCTGGGGCAGCTCCTGCCGCACCCGCTCAGCCACATGCTGGAGCTGGTGCCCGAGCTCACCGCGGCAGAGTGTGTTGTTGTTATACTCACCGAGCTGGTGGCGGCGATGGCGCTGGGGCAGCTCCTGCCGCACCCGCTCAGCCACATGCTGGAGCTGGTGCCCGAGCTCACCGCGGCAGAGGTGTGTTGTTGTTATACTCACCGAGCTGGTGGCGGCGATGGCGCTGGGGCAGCTCCTGCCGCACCCGCTCAGCCACATGCTGGAGCTGGTGCCGACCTCACGCGGCAGAGGTGTGTTGTTGTTATACTTACCGAGCTGGTGGCGGCGATGGCGCTGGGGCAGCTCCTGCCGCACCCGCTCAGCCACATGCTGGAGCTGGTAGCCGACCTCACCGCGGCAGAGGTGTGTTGTTGTTATACTTACCGAGCTGGTGGCGGCGATGGCGCTGGGGCAGCTCCTGCCGCACCCGCTCAGCCACATGCTGGAGCTGGTGCCCGACCTCACCGCGGCAGAGGTGTGTTGTTGTTATACTTACCGAGCTGGTGGCGGCGATGGCGCTGGGGCAGCTCCTGCCGCACCCGCTCAGCCACATGCTGGAGCTGGTGCCCGAGCTCACCCGCAGGGTGTGTGTGTTGTTTATTACTTACCGAGCTGGTGGCGGCGATGGCGCTGGGGCAGCTCCTGCAGCCGCGCTCCCTCAGCCACATGCTGGAGCTGGTGCCCGACCTCACCGCGGCAGAGGTGTGTTGTTGTTATACTTACCGAGCTGGTGGCGGCGATGGCGCTGGGGCAGCTCCTGCCGCACCCGCTCAGCCACATGCTGGAGCTGGTGCCCGACCTCACCGCGGCAGAGGTGTGTTGTTGTTATACTTACCGAGCTGGTGGCGGCGATGGCGCTGGGGCAGCTCCTGCCGCACCCGCTCAGCCATACTGGAGCTGGTGCCCGACCTCACCGCGGCAGAGGTGTGTTGTTGTTATACACTTACCGAGCTGGTGGCGGCGATGGCGCTGGGGCAGCTGCCTGCCGCACCCGCTCAGCCACATGCTGGAGCTGGTGCCCGACCTCACCGCGGCAGAGGTGTGTTGTTGTTATACTTACCGAGCTGGTGGCGGCGATGGCGCTGGGCAGCAGCTCCTGCCGCACCCGCTCAGCCACATGCTGGAGCTGGTGCCCGACCTCACCGCGGCAGAGGTGTGTTGTTGTTATACTTACCCGACCGGCTGGTGGCGGCGATGGCGCTGGGGCAGCTCCTGCCGCACCCGCTCAGCCACATGCTGGAGCTGGTGCCCGACCTCACCGCGGCAGAGGTGTGTTGTTGTTATACTTACCGAGCTGGTGGCGGCGATGGCGCTGGGGCAGCTCCTGCCGCACCCGCTCAGCCACATGCTGGAGCTGGTGCCCGACCTCACCGCGGCAGAGGTGTGTTGTTGTTATACTCACCGAGCTGGTGGCGGCGATGGCGCTGGGGCAGCTCCTGCCGCACCCGCTCAGCCACATGCTGGAGCTGGTGCCCGAGCTCACCGCGGCAGAGGTGTGTTGTTGTTATACTTACCGAGCTGGTGGCGGCGATGGCGCTGGGGCAGCTCCTGCCGCACCCGCTCAGCCACATGCTGGAGCTGGTGCCCGACCTCACCGCGGCAGAGGTGTGTTGTTGTTATACTTACCGAGCTGGTGGCGGCGATGGCGCTGGGGCAGCTCCTGCCGCACCCGCTCAGCCACATGCTGGAGCTGGTGCCCGACCTCACCGCGGCAGAGGTGTGTTGTTGTTATACTTACCGAGCTGGTGGCGGCGATGGCGCTGGGGCAGCTCCTGCCGCACCCGCTCAGCCACATGCTGGAGCTGGTGCCCGACCTCACCGCGGCAGAGGTGTGTTGTTGTTATACTTACCGAGCTGGTGGCGGCGATGGCGCTGGGGCAGCTCCTGCCGCACCCGCTCAGCCACATGCTGGAGCTGGTGCCCGACCTCACCGCGGCAGAGGTGTGTTGTTGTTATTACTTACCGAGCTGGTGGCGGCGATGGCGCTGGGGCAGCTCCTGCCGCACCCGCTCAGCCACATGCTGGAGCTGGTGCCCGACCTCACCGGCGGGAGATAGTGTGTTGTGTGCTCGCTGTTGAGTTATCCCAGCACCGCTTGCCAGCGGAGCTGGGTGGCTGGCCGATGTGGACCGAGCTGGTGGCGGCTCCTGGGGCAGCTCCCGCACCCGCTCAGCCACATGCTGGAGCTGGTGCCCGACCTCACCGCGGCAGAGGTGTGTTGTTGTTATACCCGCGAAGTGGAGGGATCTTTCTCATACAGCCGGGTCTGGCGTTTATTTTCAAAATGATATGCAATTATCGCAGCCAATCAAAGCCTTTTGACTGAACAACGCCATTCAACCATACGTCTAGCTCAGTGATTATCAACCACTGTGCTGCGGCACTTTTGTGTGCCGCCAAATTTTGCAAATATATAATAGTTTTAATATTATTAAATTATATCATTTAAAAAGAAAACAATGGATACTTCAATATTTGACTTAATTTTGAATGAAGAGGAAGAGCTCATTTTATTTTCCAATAATCGAGATTTACGATTGAAATCGCAAAATTTACGTCAAATTTAAGAAAAGTAATACGATTCGGTTTGAGGTGTCGTTGTAATCATCGTAAATTTGACGTTTATTTTGCAAATGTTCGTCTGTCAAATTCAATTCATCGTTGTCATTTGAGGCTTTCTTATGTCAAAATTAATATCGTTCGTTCGATCGTCCGTTGAAATATTTTAAACGATAGTAACTAAGAGTAGGATACGACACGACGAAGTCCACGATATATCGAATATCGTTTTTCAAAGTACGCCCACAGGTCTTTCCTGCTAACAAAATGTTTTAAATAAGTCGCCACAGTCTGTCTAGAAATTCGTAAAAATAATGTGTTGGGAATGGGCTTTTATGGATGAAAGAGCTTTAGAAAGATATCGTCGTGAGAATAATCTAAGTTTTCTATTTAATATGTTGTTTGTTTTCTTTTTATAAATTACTATCTTTCTGCCCGCGGCTTCGCCCGCGTGTATTTCGGGATTGGGTCTATAGAGGGTTAAGGGTCATAGCTTTTGCCCACGGCTACATATGTGCGGGAATCGGTTTATGGCGCGAAGGTTTTATCGCGCTTCCCGTGGGACTATCCGTTTTTCCGAGATAAAAATACCGCAAAACCTTGCTCAAGAATCACTCTATCTATTGATGAAAATCTGTGCAGTAGTGTTTAAGCGTAGCTTTTAGCTTTATTGCGCATCCCGTGGGATCTGTCGATTTTTCCGGGATAAAAAGTAGCCTATTATTTAATCCGGACTTATATCTTTACGTTTGTAAAATTTCAAAGCAATCGGTTCAGTAGTTACGGCGTGAAAGCGGAACAAACAAACAAACTCACTCCGATTTATAATATTACTAGCTTTTGCTCGCGACTTCGTTCGCGTGGATGTTTTTTTTACGACCTCACATTAGAAACCTCAAAAATTGTAGCCTATGTGTTATTCTGATGTATAAGCTATATTGTGGTAAAGTTTCATTCAAATCCATTCAGTAGTTTTTACGTGAAAGAGTAACAAACATCCATACATCCATACTTATAAACTTTCGCCTTTATAATAGTAGTAGGATTAGTAAGAATGACAATTTTATGTTACAGATTGTGCAAGTGTTGAGGGATTGTTTATGGAATTATACAAGAGATCACGTGCCTTCGCCCGCCTTGTTCACTTGTGACTCTACAGGTATGCGTTGCTCGGTGAATACTAAAGGAAAGAATATTGTTATTTAATTATCTTAATGCATGATTCTTAAGATTCCATATTTTTTAAATGTAATTTCTGACATTTACTTTTCTAAATGAGTGTTCCATATTTTCATGAATGTTGATACATACAATATTTGATGATATTAAGAAATCATAAGCAATGTAACTCCTAGTCAACTTTGAATTTATCGCGAACGTATAGCTTATTTATAGCGAACTTATAGCTTATGTATTCGACAGTAGTTTAACGCCCAGCGACTTGATATATTTGTCGCAGAGAGCAAAAATCGGAACGTCAAGTTGATAATCGATATCGACTTGGGTGTATTCGATTTGTGTGTTGGCAACCCTACGGCTTGACACTAAGGCGATGACAACCAACCTACGAGCGGGTAGGCGGCAGTTTTGCGAGCGAACGTCAAGCCGAGCGGGTGTGTCCAACATACAACCGACTTCACCACGTTCCGAAAGGAATCCATTTCCATCTAGGCCGTGTGTGATTATTTTTGATTGTCAATTATTGGACATTATTGTTAATAAATTAAAGAGTGTACCGAAACTCGTATTTCGTTTGATTTCACCATGGGGGATGAAGAACGCTCGCATCCGTCCTCGTTATCAGAAGTGGGATGCAACCGTCAAGAAAACGAGCGTGATACAACAAACAATGAAGACACAAAATGGATGCGATTAATGGAGCAGCAGAATCAGAATTTTATGGCCTTGATTCAAGCCATGAAGGCACCGACGTCTAGCAAGGATACTCGATTTCCTGAGTTTGACCCGGATAAAGACAACGTGGATGCTCGCGCATGGATTTCTACTGCGGATATGTGCGTCACGGATCCTGATATGCACGGCGCACCACTTATGTTAGCCTTGAGTTGTGCACTAAAAGGGCAAGCTTCTGTGTGGCTGTCGCAAGTGTCCTTCCACGGGATGACATGGAGCAACTTCAAGGACCTGTTCACTGCCAGGTATGAGAGTGCTGAAACTGCTGCTGGTTTCCTGATTAATTTGCAAAACAGTAGACCTAAAGATAGTGAATGTTTGGCTTCATATGCGGCTAAATTGATGTCATCAATCATGTCGAAATGGAAAAATCTTTCAGTGGAACAAATTGCCGTATCAACTGTTTTGTCCCATATCTCGCAATTTGAAAATCGTGTCCAACGATTATCTTTTACTCAAAATATTACTACGAGGAACGAGTTACAGCAAGAACTGAAGGCTGTCTCTTTTATGAAACGAAAATCACCATTTTCGAATGAAAGTAACCAAGATGCCAAGAAACTTCGTGTGAATTCGGATAGTTCTTCTGTGAAATGTTTTGTTTGTGGGAAAGCTGGCCACAAAGCGGCACAATGTCGTTCCCGAAAGGGACTGAGTAACCAAGATGGTAGATTGAAGACACCAACAAGTGAGAAGATTCCTTCTTCATCGTCCACCATCTGCTTCAGCTGCGGCGCCGCGGGCCACTTCGCGAAGAATTGTCGAAGGAGCGGCATGGAGAGCAATGTTAACAACATGGCGGGGCCTTCACAGGAGAAGCGCGTGAATGTCTGCCACATCAACGCGCCTGCTGGGATGCTGCGACATGCTGGTGAACAATTTCATTTTACATACGATTCAGGAGCAGAGTGCTCACTAATCAGAGAGTCTATTGCATCTAATTTTAGAGGCAAGCGTTGCAATAATAGTGTTTCATTGACTGGCATAGGTCAAAGTCCAATTTTTAGTACTTTGCAATTCACATCACAAATTGAAGTCGATGATATTTTGATTGAAATAGTTTTTCATGTTTTGCCGGATAATTGTCTACATTATGACATTATGATAGGTCGTGAAGTACTAGCTTTAGGTATAGCTGTTAATATGACCTCCGACAAATTGACCTTCACTCGGACTAGACTTGTAAATTTTTGTGACGTGACTAAATCTAATATTGACTTTGATTCCTTAGACACTGATGTACCCCCTGAGTTTAGGAGCGAGTTAGTGGAGCTGCTAAAGTCTTTTAAAAGCTCATTTACGGACGGAGTGCCTACTACTCGTGCTGATACTGAACCAATGGTTATACGCTTGAAAGATCCAAATAAGACCGTATACAGACGTCCTTACCGACTGAGTCCTGAGGAACGCAGGGTTGTCCGTGAAAAGGTAGACGAGTTACTTGCAGCAAATATTATCAGGCCTAGTTCTTCGCCGTTTGCCAGTCCTATTCTTCTCGTAAAGAAGAAGGATGGAAGTGACAGGATGTGTGTGGACTACCGCGAGCTCAACGATAACACAGTACCAGATAGGTTCCCTCTTCCTCTGATTCCAGATCAGATTGCAAGGCTTCATGGCGCTAATTATTTTACTTGTCTAGATATGGCTTCTGGCTTTAATCAGATCCCTATCCACCCTGATTCTATTGAATGTACCTCATTCATTACACCGGATTCCCAGTACGAATATCTGGCTATGCCGTTCGGTCTTCGTAACGCACCGTCAGTTTTTCAACGTGCCGTAATAAAAGCTCTAGGTGATCTAACGCGTACATTCGTAGTTGTGTACATGGATGACGTCCTAGTGATTGCAAAAGACCCAAAAGAGGCGCTTGAAAGACTGAGGGTGGTTCTTAGAACCTTGACTGATAAAGGATTTTCGCTCAATTGGAAAAAGTGTTCTTTCTTAAAGAAAAAGGTCGAATACCTTGGTTTTGAAGTCTGTCAGGGCGAAATTCGCCCTAATCCCGGGAAGATAGAGGCACTTACTGCTCTACCACACTCCAGAAACTGTTACACAGTTGCGACAATTTATTGGCCTAGCCTCTTATTTTAGACAGTTCGTGCCTAAATTTTCCCAGGTTATGGCACCTTTATACTCCTTGACGTCCGGCGATGGTAGACTTGATTGGAAACCAGAGCATGAAGAGATTAGGCGTCAGATTGTGTCCGTTTTGACGAATGAACCGGTATTGTCCATTTTCGATCCCGATCGCGAAACCGAGCTTCATACTGACGCGAGTGCAATCGGTTACGGCGCTATACTTATTCAGAAAGTAGGTAACGTGCCTCATGTAATTGCTTACTATAGCCGTCGCACCACGTCCGCCGAAGCGAAATACCACTCTTATGAGCTGGAAACTCTCGCGGTCGTAAACGCAGTGAAGCACTTCAGGTACTTTCTACACGGTCGCAAGTTTGTTGTCGTGACGGATTGCAGTTCGCTGAAGTCGGCTCGTAAAAAGCTCGACTTGATACCTAGAGTCCACAGATGGTGGGCTTTTCTACAAAGCTTTGACTTTGATGTGGTACATAGAGAAGGAAAACGTATGGTTCATGCAGACTTTTTTTCTCGAAACCCTTTGCCTCCAAAATCTGACAAAACTTTTGATAAAGTTGAAACTAAGCAAATTTGTGTTGCTGAAATTTCTGACAGCTGGTTTCTTGCCGAACAACAACGGGATAGGGACATAATTAAACTAGTAAGTGACCTTGCTGATGGTAATCTTAATGAAGATATTTCCAAAACTTATGAATTGCGTTCAGGTACATTATATCGCAAAATACAACGCAACGGACGAACACGTTGTTTGCCAATCGTTCCAAGATCGTTACGATGGTCTATTGTCCAAGGTATGCATGAGGGGTTGGTACACTTGGGATGGGAAAAGACTTTGGAAAAAATGTACGATTTTTATTGGTTCGAAAACATGTCAAAATTCGTTAGGAAATTTGTAGAAAATTGTGTAACTTGTCGTGTCTCTAAATCGCACTCAGGGAAAATTCAAGCTGAGTTACACCCCATCCCAAAGGTAGCAGTTCCCTGGCACACAGTGCACATTGACGCCACTGGCAAACTTAGTGGTAAAAGAGACACAAAGGAATACGTCTTTGTTCTCATAGACGCTTTCACTAAGTATGTTCTTTTGCACCATACAAAAAATATTGACACTGCCAGTAGTATTAGAGCCGTAAAACATAGCGTCTCATTATTTGGTGCACCTACGCGAATCATAGCGGACCAAGGCCGTTGTTTTGCTAGTCAGGAATTTCGTGATTTTTGCGACTCTGTTAATATTAAATTACACTTGATCGCTACTGGAAGCTCACGAGCAAACGGGCAAGTAGAGCGGGTTATGTCGACGCTTAAAAACATGCTTACGTCCTCTGAAAGTTCAAATAAATCTTGGCAGGATTCTCTCCCTGATGTGCAACTTGCGCTTAATTGCACAATAAACCGTACTACCAAGGCAAGTCCGTTAGAGTTACTGATAGGAAGGGTTAGTAGACCGTTAGAGATAATGTTAGCTGAGGAAATCGAGCCTGACGTTGACTTAGACCAAGTTAGGGAGGCCGCAATTGTTAATATGACGAAAAACTCTGACTATGACAAGACACGTTTCGATGCGACAAAAGCTAGAATCATTCCATTTTCTGTCGGCGATTTCGTTCTTTTACAAAACGAGGAACGAAATCAGACAAAGCTGGATCCTAAATATAAAGGACCGTTTAAAGTTATCGAGGTGTTAGAAAACGATCGATATACTTTGAAGGCTTTGAATTCTAAGCGTACCTACAAGTACGCGCACGATCGTTTGAGAAAGATGCCCGACCTTGAAATATCTGTAGACTCTGAGACTAGCGATGTAGAGGAAAGTGTAAGCCCATTGACCACTACTACTACTACTACTACTATTCAATCAAGAGACTAAATTGTAATTTGTTTGCTCTGGGGAGGCAACGTGGCGATCGTCACTTGGTGAAGGTGGCAAGGTTATCGTCACTTTGTTAAAGTGGCATGAGCTATTATCGCTCGATTTAGGCGATAGTGGCGAACAGATTTGAGAGATCGTCACTTGCGAAAGTGGCATGAGTCCTATTGCTCGAATTAGGCAATAGCGACGACAGCTTTTGAGAGATCGTCACTTGCGAAAGTGGCATGAGTCCTATTGCTCGAATTAGGCAATAGCGACGACAGCTTTTGAGAGATCGTCACTTGCGAAAGTGGCATGAGTCCTATTGCTCGAATTAGGCAATAGCGACGACAGCTTTTGAGAGATCGTCACTTGCGAAAGTGGCATGAGTCCTATTGCTCGAATTAGGCAATAGCGACGACTGTTTCTGTGAGATATCGTCACTTTGTGGCATGAGTCTTATCGCTCGAATTAGGCGATGGAGACGACCGTGTTCGAAACGAAATATTCGATGTGAGTGATTAAATAGAGCGGTTAATTTCTTGAAGTACGTGGTTGAGTGAATAATGATCAGTGATCAGTTTATAGTTAGCAACTTTGTGATTATTCTCAGTAATCCTGTAAGCTTAATTATTTGGGATTAAAGTTTTGATTTATTATGAGAGTTTATTTGAAACCTTGTTCTGACTCGTTTAGTCAGGATAAGCCGAGTAGAGATGCTTTGATGTTGCAGATGGAATATGATCTTTTCAGGTTCATCACACTGGGACGTGTGATGTGTCAAGATGGCCGTGTCGCAGAGAGCAAAAATCGGAACGTCAAGTTGATAATCGATATCGACTTGGGTGTATTCGATTTGTGTGTTGGCAACCCTACGGCTTGACACTAAGGCGATGACAACCAACCTACGAGCGGGTAGGCGGCAGTTTGCGAGCGAACGTCAAGCCGAGCGGGTGTGTCCAACATACAACCGACTTCACCACGTTCCGAAAGGAATCCATTTCCATCTAGGCCGTGTGTGATTATTTTTGATTGTCAATTATTGGACATTATTGTTAATAAATTAAAGAGTGTACCGAAACTCGTATTTCGTTTGATTTCACCATGGGGGATGAAGAACGCTCGCATCCGTCCTCGTTATATTATATAATACTAAATCCAGAGATTACGAATCAATTTCTCAGCAGAAATTCAACGTGTCTAGAAAAAAATAAATTCGGAAGTCACTCCTATTAGTTCGATGTTAAGAAATTATACTGATGTATTTCAAAACCATAATTTGGATATAGAATTTTTTCCGATAAAATGCATTGTTTCCGAAGAATAATTCTGAATTTTTCTCTCCGATAACTCGCTGTTATCATAGATTTATTTTTGTGTAAATTATGAACGTCTTTTTATCAAAATGTTGTGCTCATACTTTAAATTCATATAAAATAATAATGTTTATTGAAATATAAATGCACTTACGTTTATGTATTTAGTTGGTATGATAAATAAATATAAAACTTCTTACAGTTTTGCCTACAGTGTAGCCATCACAAACTATTGTCAATGCAATAACGATAACTACTTTAGGCCAAGGCAATTTACTTGACTGTGTCACTGTATCAGCAAATATCGATTTTTATGTGACTGTGTCACTGTATCAGCAAATATAGATTTTTGTGTGACTATGTCACTGTATCAGCAAATATCGATTTTTATGTGACTGTGTCACTGTATCAGCAAATATCGACTTTTATGTGACTGTGTCACTGTATCAGCAAATATCGAATTTTATGTGATTGTGTCCCTACATCAGCAAATATCGATTTTTATGTGACTGTGTCACTGTATCTGAAAATATCGATTTTTATGAGACTGTGTCACTGTATCAGCAAATATCGATTTTTATGTGACTGTGTCACTACATCAGCAAATATTGATTTTTATGTGACTGTCATTGTATTAGCAAATATCGATTTTTATGTGACTGTGTCACTGTATCAGCAAATATCGATTTCTATGTGACTGTGTCACTGTATCTGAAAATATCGATTTTTATGAGACTGTGTCACTGTATCAGCAAATATCGATTTTTATGTGACTGTGGCACTGTATCAGCAAATATCGATTTTTATGTGACTGTGTCACTGTATCAGCAAATATCGATTTTTATGTGACTGTGTCACTACATCAGCAAATATTGATTTTTATGTGACTGTCATTGTATTAGCAAATATCGATTTTATGTGACTGTGTCACTGTATCAGCAAATATCGATTTCTATGTGACTGTGTCACTGTATCTGAAAATATCGATTTTTATGAGACTGTGTCACTGTATCAGCAAATATCGATTTTTATGTGACTGTGGCACTGTATCAGCAAATATCGATTTTTATGTGACTGTGGCACTGTATCAGCAAATATCGATTTTTATGTGACTGTGTCACTACATCAGCAAATATTGATTTTTATGTGACTGTCATTGTATTAGCAAATATCGATTTTTATGTGACTGTGTCACTGTATCAGCAAATATCGATTTCTATGTGACTGTGTCACTGTATCTGAAAATATCGATTTTTATGAGACTGTGTCACTGTATCAGCAAATATCGATTTTTATGTGACTGTGGCACTGTATCAGCAAATATCGATTTTTATGTGACTGTGGCACTGTATCAGCATATATCGATTTTTATGTGACTGTGGCACTGTATCAGCAAATATCGATTTTATGTGACTGTGGCACTGTATCAGCAAATATCGATTTTTATGTGACTGTGGCACTGTATCAGCAAATATCGATTTTTATGTGACTGTGGCACTGTATCAGCAAATATCGATTTTTATGTGACTGTGGCACTGTATCAGCAAATATCGATTTTTATGTGACTGTGGCACTGTATCAGCAAATATCGATTTTGTGTGACTGTGTCATTGTATTAGCAAATATCGATTTTGTGTGACTGTGTCATTTTATCAGCAAATATCGATTTTTATGTAAGTGGTTACCTCAAATGATTATATTATCAATACAATGACGATAAAAAGTAAACATTGTTGATCTAGGATTGTGTTATTACATCATTCAAAATGAATGTTCACGTACCTTTGTCATTTTGTGTATGCGAATATCTGTCAATTCGCGTATATCATTTTATTCATTCATTTAGTGCATTAGTTCACGATATGTCAATTTGTATTTGCGAATACGTGTCATTTTGTCGTGTCTCGCGTGTCAGGAGACGAATTTTCGAAACAATAGAAAACCAATTCGCATTCGAAATCGTGAAATTCGTATTACCGTATTATATTCGAATTACCGAATTCACTTTTTCTGAACTTTCATTTCGTGCGTTGTGCAACGAGTGGTTCAATTCACTCGTTTTTGATTTCTACTAGTAGAATATCCAACACTGACGTGACCTTGACAGTGATCCATTTCACGTGTGGGTCATCGACGGTTTTTTGTTTTTGTTGTTGTGATTTTGAATTTTTCTGCGTGAAACGGAATTTAATTAAGAATTTGCTTTTAATGACAACACTGAATTCGAACGATTCAAAAATCTATAAAATTGTAAGCAGTAGAAAATAATTTAGCGCGCGATTTGTATTCGAATTCCAAATTCACGTCTAATGATTCAAAAATACGTCTCCAGTTCGAGTAAACGTTCACACGTGTTACTTTATGTATGAGAATGTGCAATTTTACGTATGGTAACACATTACACATTATTTGTCATTGAGCATTCTCTACGGAAATGTGTTATTATGCGCGTAAGCCTTATGTTTTTGTAATTAAATTCTAATTTCATTTATCAGGTCTTCACTGGCGCGATCCGTCCACGTGCAAGCCACCGGCGACTTACACAGACACACTGAGACTGATAATTCAGAAAAGAATATCAAAACTCGGACATCTTTACCCAATCATGTTTCTCAATCTCGAAAAAGACAGTAGCTGATGCAATTTATTGTCTCAACACAGAAAATAAAATAAAAATAGTGTAAATAATTAGTTTATAAGTTAACGGCACATGTCGTTTTGATTGATTTTTTTATATGTTATTTTTAACGTTTCACAAATACGAGATACTTTCGATTGTTAATTGTAAGTAACCATCTGTTGTTTGGCAAACAAATAAGGTCCTTTCGTTATCTTGTATAGGTAATTATTATTAATTTATATAATAATTCACGTTCAATCACATTGTTTGCATATTATCATATGAATTATGACAACTGAATTGATTTATATAATTTATTATTATATAAAAGATTTTGTCAAAATATCAGACTGATTTGTAAATAGAATGCAAAAAAAAGAAAGGACTTGATTTGTACGACAATATTCTAACTGGTTTGTATACTATAGAACTACATTGAAATGAAAAAAAAAAAATAACTAGACAGAAAAAAACATGAATATAAAAATATATTGCCTTTTGTTGCATTATTGATTTCCTTATTTAGATAATACAGTTTTCCTTCTCGTTCCATTTTTTTTTTTTTTTTTTTTTTTTTTTTTCCTCAGGAGAGGAGGCTGAGAATCCTCATGGATACCAACGCAACAGGCAAGCAGGGATGCGTTGATTATGTCGGACTCCTGGTGAATCGAGGCGGCTCGATCCAACAGACCTACCGACTAAACTCAGCCTAGCCTTGGCCCTAGTGGCCTTATGGCTTGAATGGAGTTTCTCGTTCCAGACTATGGTTGTCTTATATGTCAATAAATACTGTACTACTATTCCCAATACCATTTTTTTTAATAATCATTTATTCGTGACATAGATACAAGTTCCCAATACCATTGCGAAATAGTATTGCCAGCAGAAAAAAGATCACCAATTACTATAACTTTGACAACTTCCGCAGTCGAGTGGTTAGTAGAAACCAGTGGGTTTCTAAAGAGTCGCCATCTTGTCATCATCAAGATCCCTGGTTCAAGTCCCGGTGGGGGAGATGTTTGTATGATGAATGCGAGCAGCTTTACCTTGGTCATGGTTGTTAATATATATTTCTATCAAAAATAATAATATATGCATGTTTGTCAGTTCCCTTAGATCGATGATAACGTTCTTTATCATGTCACATGTATTAACATAAGGTAACCATTATACCACTAACTAACAATCTACTCGTTTACAGGTTAAAGAAAATAGTATTCTAATCCAAATACTTGAACTTGGTGACATCCTATAGGGGCACGGCCATCTATCCTAAAAGAAGAAACTAACCATTCTCGCTCTTTTTATATAATATGGAATGACAGGAAGCTCTACTTCACTATTATTTTCGTTATTGGTCAACATTACTAGATAAAAAAACCTGTTTTCAATTGCGGAGAGTACCAGCTGTTATGTTGCTAATAGTTTTCTGAGACGAAGCTGCAAACTGTATAATGAAAAATTTTTTGATGTGGACATATTTAGTAATAGTTTAAATCGATTTAAGAATCATTTGTTACAAATTATAAAAAAAAAAATCTAATTTAGTATCTAAGTAAGTACCAACTATGTTATAGCTCTGTACAAGAATAACACATGACGAAGTGTAATTTTATTTAGTTTTTAAGTGGGTATAGACCGCTGTTTGTATTTAGATTAAGGGAACTGTAAGTCTTTATTTATGTATGTGCATTTTATTTATAATATAAGAGATGTGACTGTTTGTTCCTAATAAAAAAAAAAAAAAAAAATAATAATAATTGACAGCCATTTGATTATACACTAACGATGTCCGGTATCCGATGTATGGTCGCTGTATGTGGAAGATGAGTATGTTAATCATTTTATAATATTCCTGTTGGATGCTGTCAACGCACTAATGGTGATACTATACGATGTTTAGAGCGTGGACATATAACTGTCAACCGGAACGCAACCCTAGTAACGTGTGATTAACTATTCTGTGCCTAGAATAGTATACTAATCTGTGGTGCCTAGTACATAATCTGTGTCATCTATGAGGATATCTCTGATGAAGTACCGCTTAGTACTAGTGTTTAAAAAATAATAATAATATAATATCTCTCTGCCACTCAACGTTTTACTAAAATACCCAACATCCTATAAACCTATTTACGTAATTTTAGTGAAGTGAAGTGTAGTGAGTCCAAAGCTCAGATGAAGTACTACTCCAAAGTAACGAACATTTCCCAAATAAGTTATGACTTCAAATCTATGTTACCAGGTCATAAAATAAAAAAAAATAGTATCTCTAACTAGTCTGTGTGTATGTTATTAACATCTGTCATCAGTTCTGTGTCCAAGGTTAAGAATATGTAATATCTGTGCTTGTGGTTCTGATGTTGGTGACCTTAATCATATTTTTTTTGCTTGTCCACATAACGATACTTTTAATTTTATAACCAATTTAATATTCTTGAAAATGCCTCTCCCTACATCTATTGTAACATTACTTTCATTGAATAATTCTAATGTATATAATGCTATTTCTATATATTTAATTTAATTTTATTTATTTTACAAATTGTAATCCAACCTTATTTACTTCCTATTTCTACATTTATATAACCTCAATTTTGTCAATGAATACCAATGTATATGTCACCGGAAAATAACAAGATCCGTAAGTTTATTAATCTACTAGGAAGTTTATAAGCTTTCGTAGGATTCTAAACGGGAGATAAATTGTAATATTTTACGTCCACTTTTTCGTAAATTGATAAACTTACTGAACTCATTCGTAAAATAATAAGTAAGCAATAACCAAACGCTACGCGCGATCTGATTGGTTGACTGTCACGTGTCACTTCTCTTCCTCGCGGCCTTAATAATAAAGGCTTTCGTATTACACAATTTCTGTCGTTTTATTTAAATATAGCAAAGTAGTGTTCATTAGCGTATTTTGTAAGAGTATTCCTGTATTTTAGCTAGTAACTGTTAAATAGTTTAAAGAAAATGATAATAGCAAACTCAACTCACTACATCCGTGCCGGAGAGGAACCAGGCATTGTTGCTTCCGATTTATAGTTTGTCAAGTCTGATTGTACCAAAGTCTATGGACACAAGCATTGCCACTATGAACATTGACCAATCAGAGAGCAGTGTGTTATTTTACATATTTCAAAGATGCGAGATATTTAAAAGAGTTTCCGTGATTGGTCGAACAATATCAAATTTTACGAATAATAATATAAAAGTTTATAAATTTACCGTGTGACGTCGGAAATTTATAATTTTACGAAAATGTGCACGTAAAATAATACAATTTATCTCCTGTTTAGAATCCTACGAAAGTTTATAAACTTCCTAGTAAATTGATAAACTTACGGATCTTATTATTTTCCGGTGACATATATAATATTATTTCAATTTTTTTTTTAACAAGAATATTTGATTAAAATTCACCCTTAATTACCTACTGATCTTGATCCTAATCCTCATTCCGATCCTTACATATTTCAGTCGTTTCCTTACCCTTGTTTGTGGCTAATGCACAAATCGTGCAAGCCAGAAGAGAAGAGAAAAAAAAGGTTAAGAATAAAGAATATTAGAAAAAAAAATAGATTTGGTAGTATGGCTTAGTACCTTCGCCAGTCCCTATGGACGAAATTTGACAACAACAAAAAAAATATCTGTGATCAGTGCACTATTCTAATTAGTCTGTGGTGTGTTTGGTGTTTACAATAGTAAATTCGGCTGAAGGCCTTTGAAGCCATGACCAGTAAAATAAGTAAAAAAAAATTACAATAGTAAATAAATGGTGTTTATTTGTCAATTTATATAGAACTTTATTTAATTTCTGACCTTAAATTATTTGACTAATTGAAAAAAATATCTTTTGAATAATGGAGTCGGATGGACCTAGCACCCAAAAACAGGCTGACGAAGAAAGAAAACCTATATGCTTAATAATTTTAGGTTAGAAATATTACATTCTATTATTCATTTCTTTACTCAAAGATTTTAGTTTTATAAGGTTTGTTAGCGATTTGTTTCTGAATTATATTGTTTTATGTTTTCTTCAGGTATGGCAGGTGCTGGTAAAACCTCATTCACTAGAAGACTTGCAAGCAAAATTGTTGATGGGACTAGACCATATCTGATAAACTTGGATCCAGCGTGTCGTGAAGTTCCATATCCAGCTAATATAGGTATTTTATTTTTGTACTACTTTTGATGAAGTCTGTTGATGTCCATTCATACAAAAATGTAAAATGTTATGAGCAGACTAAGTTTACTATTTGTTTGTGACAGTTGCCTAAAGATATGAAATTATAATAGAGGAAATTGTATCAAATAAATTATAATTATTTTTTTATGTTAGACCAAGTCAACTAGTCTAGCAGCAACAATGATCAATTGATAACTCAAATAAATTGTTTAATATTTTTTATTGGTTAATATTTTCAATAAATATATACTATATATTTTTTTTTTGTTTTGAATCAAAATGTCTATCTCTTCTCATTATACATAAGCTTGTCAATTAACTATGTTGAATGCTATTGGTGAAAGACAAAAACCTGAATGGAAGAAATAAAAATTTTATTTTAATGGTTGTAAATGTGTTGATATATGGTGTGATTATGTCCCTAATCTCAAAAGGAAAGTTGTACACTCTAACTTGAATTGCATAAATTTGTGATGGTTGGTTAGATGGTCACTTGGCTAGTACTAATAAAATGCTTCATCCTAATTTGTAAAATAGAGAAGCTGATTTTGGACATAGTTTTTGTCAATGTTACTGGCCTTGGGATCAATTACTTCCATTTTCTTCACAAAATGCAGTTGGAATTTGCTCCTTTAACACCAACATTTAAACAATTATAAAATACATATATAATATCATATACACATACATATATATAAAATCTTTGATTTCTTGTTCTATATCTATTCAACTCTTATTTAGAACTTGGGTTTTCTAAGAGAAATGTAATGTCATATATTTTCTATGTCTACATTTATATGCTTGTCATGTTGGATGTGTATGGACTCCCTGTTGTTTTTATTGGGTGGCTCTCTTTAGTTATACGAGGACTTACATTTACCAATCGCCATGAATAGACCATAGTGATTGGAAAGTTCTTACTGACAGTTTTCATGTGTCTTCACAATTATATATTTTGAGATGTAATTATATCAGGTTTGTCTCTTGCAAATTTTCCTTTATGTAGGACATGCCAGTTCTATATTCGTGTTAGAGTTGTTTGTATAAGTGTTGACGAGTACTGCCTACATTTATTAATTAATATTTTGATTTTGACTTAAATCATGTTTTGTTTTGTTCCAGATATAAAAGATACAGTTAATTATAAACAAGTAATGAAACAATATGGGCTCGGACCTAATGGTGGGATAGTGACTGCTCTGAATTTATTCTCCACAAAGTTTGGTCAAGTGGTAGATTTGATTGAGAAAGCAGGAAAGAAACATAAATATTGTGTTATTGATACCCCAGGTACATTTTGATACATTTCGCTTGGTTTCATTATTTTCATTATTTAGATTTTAACTTATATAAAAATAAGTAGTTTAATAACCGAGTCATATAATATCAAAGGCGGCAATGTCCACAATGTTGGATTTTGAGATAAGTGAAAAAATATAATATTGTGAAATTTATTAACTTCTTTGGTTAAGATATATTTTAAATATCAAACTAGCAATAACAAAAATCGTTTTCAACTATATCGTTAAACAAATATGGCCTGTATAAAGCAGAATTTACGTAAAACTGTTGGAGATTACCGACTTTGTTAGAAACACTTGGATATTGCCAACTTTGATTTAGACGGGCATGGACATAGCCATGTTTGTTACAAACGTACATTAAACTGTACTAGCTTTAAGGATCTTGATACTTAATGCGAAAATTTTAAATAATAGTCCTGGTAATAAAGAAAAAAAATTTTGTCATTAATCTTAGCGAGACTCAGTCTCAATCGTTTTTATAGGAACTAAAATCACTTTATCACAAACAACTTCACTATTAAAATAGATATTAAAGATATTAAAATGTAAATAAAAATCAAGAAAATCAACATTCGTAATGTAACAATTTTTTTTTATCATTATCAAATCATCAAATCTGACCTTTCTTCTTCAACTAAGTTAAAAAATGCTTTCGCTTTTAACTTGTGGTCCCTATATTCTACTATACTTCTATTATATTCTAATATAAGGTTTTGTTTTTGTACATCATTTCGTTCTCTTTAATTTTTTTCCAGAAGTTGAATACACATAACAGACGTCAGTTTTAGGACTTTCAAATCCAAGATTGTAGTAATTGTTAAATATTTTTCTAAAGTGACCTTTTTTTACTTTTAAAGAATCATGTCCAATTATGACCCAAAAATTATTTATTGAAAGCTCCGGTAAATATCTGCGCTGAGAATGACCTCGACAATAATGCGGTTCATCATGCGGTTCAGAATGCTGTAATACGGTTTGAGAATGAGAATGCTGTAATGCTGTAAAACCGTATTACAGCATTCTTTTTCGCCACGAATAAATGGGATTTATGATCACCACCCCTTTTCTCTTTTACTGGTTGTCCACCACTTTCTAAGAACTTCTTTGCGATGTATCGAAATCTATGTTTAGTTATCTTTAAAATTTGGAGAAAAGCTTTTTGGCAAAAAAGTATTTTTTTTTTATGTGAGACAGTTTAATGAAGAATTTTGTATTAAGTTTTTAGGCACATATTTTTTACTAGCTGTGCCAGCGACTTCGTCCGCGTCGAATAGTTTAGTTAGTCCAAATTTGATTACCATAAAAACGATTCTAGTGAGTTAACATTAAGAGATAGACATATACTGTCGTGGACATTTTTTAAGATCATTTCAAGGGGAATAATTCTTTCATACATATTTTTTTGGTATCTAGAACCGTTTTCGCAGCGCACGCAACGGAAGCCCTCAAAGATGAATTATTTTCCCCGTTTTATCCACATTTTCCATTATTTCTTCGCTCCTATTAGTCGCAGCGTGATGTTATGTAGCCTAAAGCCTTCCTCGATAAATGGGCTATTCAATAAAAAAAGAATTTTTCAATTCGAACCAGGAGTTCCAGAGATTAGCGCGTTCAAACAAACAAACAAACAAACTCTTCAGCTTTATAATATTAGTATAGATTTTTTGGTCTTTTCCTTTTTGGAACAATAGGAACGCAGAATTTTAATAAAAATGCGTCTTGCTTTTCTTTTTCTAGATTTTTGTAAAATGCTGTATGGAAGTTAAGAATATTGCGCATAGATAATAATGCGCAACTGTAAACTCCCTTCCTATGTTCGCTCCCTTCTTATGACAGTTCGGTTTTACTGGAGCTCCTTTAGGGAAATACCTATAAGAAAAAAAAATAACACAATATACTAGGTGACTTCTAACATGATGTGTTAAGTTTAAAACAGAATATACAAATAAATAATCAGATAACTACAAAAATTGATGATGCCACATTGTTATATTTCATACAAACTACATACTGCGATCTCGTTTTTGACAATTCATAAAAAGTGCAAATACTTGACTTGCCGTCAAGTATCCAATATAATATACATACAACGCAAAGCTATATAGAATAGTTTGCCATGGAATTCAGAAAACCACACATTAATTAACACATAAACGAAGTAAAATAATAACTTAAAAATATTATTAAATAAAAATTAAATCAAGTATCAAATTCGTGCAAGCTACGAGTACTTACCCCTGCCGTTTTGCTATATTTTGCTTCCATGTTTTTGGTCTAGCCCTACATTTTCGCGTCTTATTTGATAAACGTGACACTCCATATTATAGTCTTTTCAATAAAACTCTAAAGAAAATGGCACGAAATCTAAGAAAATAATAAAAAACAGCTAGACTGCTCCACGCTCTTTGGTCGCCATGTCCCTTATAAATGCTGTACTCTGATTGGTTGTTACGGATATTGCCATCTTTGAATTCAACGGTATGGAACAATGCCGGGTTTGTTACGAACTCGAAATTTGAAACTGTGTTTTGTACAAGATAATGGCGTTTTTTATGCATAATGTATTTACCTACATATACTATGTCCACAGATTAATAAAACTACATTCAAAGTTCATTTTTGACATTTTGGGGATATTGCCGCCTTTGTTATTATATGACTCAACTATTGTGTAAAATATATGTTTATTAGAAACTGTCTTTTTCTATATGAAACCATCATTGAAATTTTTTGATTGCTTTTAATTTTAATTTAGTAACGACACATTGAATATATTGTTCACAGGTCAAATTGAGGTATTTACATGGTCAGCGTCAGGTACTATTGTGACAGAATCACTGGCATCGTCATGCCCCACAGTCGTAGTGTATGTTATGGACACAGTTCGCAGCGTTTCACCTGTAACATTTATGTCCAATATGCTGTATGCCTGTTCTATACTGTATAAGACGAGGCTACCATTTGTAGTTGTTATGAATAAGGTAGTTTATTGCTTATTACACAAAAATATAGAGTTTTTTATTTGAGTATTGCATAATTTAAAATCCTTTTTGTATGAAGTGACAGTATCAAGTCATGGCTGAGAACTGAGACAGATTTTCCTTATTTTATGGCCTAACTATTTGATTAGGAGTATGGCTAACAACATATCATCATTCATTCCATATTAACTGGTCAATTCACAATCAATATGAATTAGTTTTCATGAAAGACTATAATTTTATTATCTACGCTGTAGATTGGTCTATAGATGAAAATCTTTGATTTGTGCATGGTGTCAGTGATGAATGACATAAAAAATTGAAGTCTGGCCACTTACAATTGCCTTATAAGAAAGCTCAGTCTTTAAAAATGCAATGGAGAGGGATATGCTCGTTTCTTTGGGTGATTGAATGTGAAATTATGAAAACCTCAGAAGAACCAGAGCCATATAATTTATACTTTATTCTATATATTTATCAACATTTATAATTCTTCAAATTATATGTGGTATAATTTGAAGAATTTTAAATCTTAAGTGTCAGTGAGCTCTACATTGCATGCATGAATGCATGCATGGCTGTTAGAGCAGAAAGATCCTCAAGGTGGCAGGTATATGCCAGCAACCGCACCATTAGTTGGCTATCCACAATTCGCTGAAGATCATAAGAAGGCCTTGGATGCGAGCGGTGTGGAAATCCTTCGTGTTTATATCCAGAAGTGGGTGTTTCTCGGCTGAAATGTGTGAAAACTATAAATTCTATTTTATTAGTCTTACATAAACTTTATATAACATAGATTAATTGTGTTTTTCATTAAAATACAAATATTATTACTTAACTTTTCAGACTGATGTAGTCGACCACGCTTATGCGGTGGATTGGATGCGTGACTTCGAGACATTTCAGGAAGCCTTGGATGCCGAAGGCGACGGGGAGGGGGGCAATTCATACATTGGCAATCTCACGCGTTCAATGGCGCTCGCACTGGACACTTTCTACGCCGACCTTAAGTGCTGCGGCGTCAGTGCACACACAGGCAGTGTTGGTATTTCTACATATTTTTTTAAATATACTAGTTACGATGATTGGAATATCAGGGCAGGTCTCGTGTAGGACATACAACAGTACAATTATTAGGTTGAATTTGCAAAAAGCTGGGATAGTGTCATAGGCTCTGAGTTTGTTGCATTTAGACTTGATAAAATTGAGATATGTACGCACGTGGATTGTACGCACGTCTGTAATAAAATTTAAGGGGGGCAGCTGGAGTGGGATTCACACTGTTAGTTAGGAATGCAGACTTTTTGGTGTTCTAGTAGTAGGTTGACTACTAAACTGCTATGTTGATTATATTCACTATAGTTGCCCGGTTTTGATTGTTTTTATGTAAATTTGATAAGTTATAATGTTTAATTAGTGTCTAGTGATTGTTAGAAAATCTTTAGTGTCATATTAGTGCTAAAATAACTAGTTATTTCTAATACAGTGAAAATAAGATCAAATGAGTTTGATCTCAATAATTGTTGAAGCATCCTTTTAAGCATAGAGTCTGAATAAATTCTGTTCTTCAACATATTTTATATGGTACTGCTAAAATGTGGCGCTGGATCTCAGCTTCTATAGGTCAAGAGGTTAGTTATGAAATATAATTGTCAGTCTGTCGAGATATTCCAATTTAAATATGAGCATCCTCACAGCTCACCTCACATACTCATTTTTTATCCATAGCACCACACAATATAAAGCATTTGAGGTCCACGGAGCTGCCACGTGCTATTGGTTAACTGCTTTCAATACAAAAAAAATCGTGCTACTTTATGGTGAACACAGATACTTGAGGTCAAATCAAGTAAAAAAAGGCAAACTTTGCTCTGACTGTCAACAAAATTGAAAGATTGTCTTATTATTTGTATCTAATTGCAGGGCTTGGACGAATTCTTCAAATTAATTGATGCAGCTGCTGAAGAATATGAAAAGTGAGTAATTTCTATTTTTGGTGTATTGCATTAATTGTATTAGAGATGGATAAATTTTTTAATAGATGATTGCCAGCTCATTTATTTATTAATATTGCGTATTAAATATTCACAAATTTCACGCAGGGATTATAAAGCAGATTGGGTACAAATGCGCGCAGAGAAATTAGAACAGCAAAAAAGAGAAGAAGACGAATTGAAATCTGGAAAAATGGGTATGTTCTCATGCTTATCTATTTATTGAATCGAATATGTATGTTGCTTTGATTGGACGGCGATTGTCACATTCATAGCGATATGAGCATGAATGATTATAGTGAAATACGCCATCCAAATTTTTGAGTGAAGAAATCTTCATGGTATTGAATAATATTATGAAGTTTTTATTGCTTAATATTCAATAACAATGCGGACTGGGACCTAATGGTAAATGGTTACAGTCGCGTTATATTACAAATGGTTCCTGTTCAAGTCGGCAACTCCCACAATCACCATAATGTACACAGAGCACAGTTTTCCACTTGCTACTCCAAGCATACTTCCCTAGCTACCTCCACTTTTATTGATATTTTCATGCTCGCTCATTGGTTAAGGGTACTCTTGACCTCTTCCTTGCCAATTTGTCTCTAAAGATATAATGTGACGGTACCGAGTAACATCCCTTTGTGGTAAGAGTGAGGAAACCAAGCAGCGAGAGTGAGCAATCCTTATTGGACAATGTTGTTGATTAAAATTTATTTGAATTTAGTTGAGACAGTATCCAGCACGTCAATGGGATGTTTATGGGTTACTGGTAATACATATGTGAAGATATGACTGAACAATATTTTACATAGTGTCTGGTTATTGTGATGTAAGATATTTACTTCTCTAATAATAATACTTTTTATCAATATGAAGGACATATGCCCTCTATCAATTATAGTATTTTAGGGAGAGAGATAGTTTATTGGAGGAAGACTATGAAAGTTTACTGCATTCTACAACAAAATAGAAGTGTTTGCATTGCTGTGTTCCTGTATGAAGGGTAACATAGGCAGTGCAGTTACTGAATACTGCAACTTTACATCTTAAGTCATATGTTGACAACATGCACTGTGCTTTGTGTGGGTGTTTGCAGATTTGCTGCCAATCTCACAAAAACTACATGTGGCACAAAAATCCATATCACGTCAAGTCATAGGTTCATTAGGATGTTATAACCACTGGGTACTTGTTTGTGGTAGTGTCCATGAGGATTATCAGCGTCTCCTCTCTAGAGGAAAAAAATGAATTTGAAATGAAAAATGAGTTTGATATTTCTAATTATTTTCAAAGAGTACCTGTTCAGCGCTTTCCATAATGTCGCCATATTTGTTAATATATTATAGATCAAATTACATTATATATTAAAATTATATTACAATAATATTTATTTCTATCTAGCCTATTCACATAAATTCTTAATATTATTATAAATCGGAAAGTGAGTTTGATTGTTCCACTTTCACGCCGTAACTACTGAACCGATTGCTTTGAAATTTTGCAGACGTAAAGATAAAAGTCCGGATTAAATAATAGGCTACTTTTTATCCTGGAAAAATCGACAGATCCCACGGGATGCGCAATAAAGGCTTCGCCCAACAACTACTACACAGTTTTTCAGCAATAGATAGAGTGATTCTTGAGCAAAGTTTTGCGGTATTTTCAATCCCGGAAAAACGGATAGACGGGAAGCGCGATAAAACCTTCGCGCCATAAACCGACTTCCGCGCATATGTAGCCGTGGGCAAAAGCTATGACCCTTAACCCTCTATAGACCCAATCCCGAAATACACGCGGGCGAAGCCTCGGGCAGAAAGCTAGTACAAAATATTTGAAACGATCTTGTAATGTGAGTGCTGTTCCTTGTTACAGAAGTGTCGGATACAGTTGTGGGTAAAAATTTAATAGATGAGGTGCCGATAGGGCGTGAAACCAGCGACATGTACCTCAAGCATCCCGCTAACGAAAGTTCTAGTGACGAAGAGGGTTCCGAGGCGCCTGCTGTAGAAGAAGCAGGTAAGTCTCTGGTGTGGTGAAGTAGGAGAGGTAGACAAGTAGAAGCTTGGGAGAAGCGATCACATGTATTTATTAAATAATTTAATTGGTTTTTATCTCTGAGATGAAATGGACTGTATCCATAGGTCGCTGGTTCATATCCGGCTCGAAGGACCAAAATGTTAGGGGTACCTACAGTTATGATGTGATGCTTAAGGATCAACTATGTTAAGAATATGCTAGAAATGATAAACGACCACGTTGATAGAATGCGTTTATTGCACTACTTGATATAATGACTAACAAATTGGGTTGCGGTAAAGTGCTGATTTGCAATTTCACAATACTGTTCAAATCAATGTAAACATATAGTTCTGTGCGATGTCTCGTACAAATGCCATTGGCAAGTCGTAACAGCAAAGTATGCACCGTCTTGTCTAATTTCACAGGCATAACTTAACTATTAATATTTATTATGTTCTGAATATCACATTACGTAATTTGGTAGAATCTTGTCTCGGAGATAAAAATAAACGGTCTTTTTTCACAGGGTATCAAGAATCTATTAACTGCTTTTGAAATTTCAGGGTTATACTTAATGTACGTCATACTAATTTTGTGATTTTTTGTCATGATTTATTATTATATTTTACCCTTATTTTCATTTTTTCTCAATATAATTGAGATTAAATTAAATATTTTTTTGAACCCCTACATTTAATTAATTGTAACCGTCATAGTATCGTTCTTTTTTAGATTGTTGTTGTTAAGATCGTTTTGATCTGTCATCGTCTTTTTCAGCCAACCACAATATCATTATCGACATTTTCGTCTTTTTCATCCAACCACAATATCATTATCGACATTTATATAAAGACTTTCTCTGGCATGTTTAGTAGCAATTCGACACTAAGTAATTAATGCATTTGACTTTGAATAGTATCAGTAATTGACATGTGAGTGATGGGATAGCTGGATGGGAATGCTAGGGGTGTGAATGAACAGGCAATTGACAGGATGTGTGAGTGATGGCGCATAAACACCTCAGTGATGAAACAAAAAATATTACATCTTTTGTTTTAAATTAAAATTATTATTCCATTGTGAGTGCCACTAAAGTTTAAAATATTTTTATCTTTCAGATGATCCCCCAGAAGACGTCGCGATGTTTCAAGAATTCTTACGAAAACACAAGCCTAACAATATTCAAGACAAAACGTAACTTTTGCTTATTGAATGTTATTATTTATCTTATAGTGTAACGGTGAAGTTGAAATAAAACGAATTCTGTGATCTAAATTTTTATTGTAACAGTTGGTGCCATCAAACACATAAAATTTCTAGGTAAAACGTTGCAAATAACAAAAGGTGACCACAAATTTAAATACGTCCTAATTTTATATTAAACTACACTATAATATTTAATACAGCCAATGCTATGTGCTTTAAGCGTAGGTGAAAATATAACAACATAAAAAGGAAAAGTTTATGAGGTGGTCAATAAAAATAATGTTTTAATAAGTACTTTTATTATCAACTAAATTTTAATTTACGTTTAACGAAATCGACAAGTAAAATGTATATAACTTTTAATGTACACATATATTTAACAACAGACACTGTAAATAAATAAAACAGGGCAAGGCCAATAAAAATTTACGATTTTTAATTTTTATATTTTTGAATGTTTAATTTTGTAAGATTTTCTTAAAAGACAAGTTACAACTATATTGATATACGATTCGTCACTGGTTTATACACCACTAAAGTAAAATACCGTAATAAAAAATCTGTATCATCAGTATCCACTAGTGAAACAATATATCTAAGTTAGAATTAATATTAAAAAAATCTAATGTTTTACGCGTGCCGAGTACCAATTTTTTTTTTCATTAAACAATGAACAGCCGCGATGCGCACGCACACTACAAATCGCACTACCCTAAAAAAGTCGTAACTAGCGCCGAATATGTTTTATTAGGTAAATAAAGCGAGCATCATGGTTTACACCTTCTGTCAAAATCTCGTGAAGCTACTTACAAAAATGAAGGAACAGATGCAAAATTTTGCGACTTTAAAAAACATAAAATTCCAGCATAAAATAGGGGTATGCATATTTACATTTATTCGTTTTAGAATTATCCCGCGGATAAAGTCATAATTATGTTTACGTAAATTTTAAAAGAAGTTTTACAAGAAAATCTATAACGCAAATATACATAATTACTTGTTCCTGTATTTTACAATCAAGGGCTATTGTGTAATTCTAATTACTCTATGTACAAAAAAGGATTTTCCGTTAAATAACAACGTGATTATACTTACAACTCTAGATTATAATGAAATATAAGAGAGTACAAAGCCGTAAGTAGAGTTAATTTAGTTCATATATTTCAAAATACATAACTAAAAAGCAATAATTTTAGATACCCCTGTAAATATGCGATGTGTTTCGTGGAATAAATATATAACCGTTTTTTTTTAGATTATCTCGAAGTACATCAATCTGTTCCTAAATTAAATAACACGTGTAGTTGAAGGCAACTGTGACCTGCGATTGTCTCTTTGAAACTTTTTTCTAGACCTCATAACAAAAATATAGGACAGTTTTTTAAGCTCCTGAAAAGTAAGTGAAAATCACTTACTTCCTTTTTCCAGGAATAGTGCGAAATGTTCACAACCCTTAAGGCGGTGACTCCCAACTCTGTATCTTTCTCTTAACTGTGACCTTGGAGTGAGAGTAGGGCTTCTTGTTATCGTATATTCAGCGGTATTTTCATACGCAATAAGTTTATTTTTATTTTCAGCGATGATATGAAGTTTGCCAATTTACGTATATCATGTAAATTTTAGTTTTCCGCAATGATTGTACCAAAAATATTAATAACTTATTTATAAAGGATATATTTTATGGTAATTTAATTTTAGTGGTGTATATGTATTTATTCCATAACTAGGAATATAGTATATTAAAATGGAAATAAATAGTATATTATAAATAAACAAAGGAATTTTTAGGTATGATTTCCATTTTTTATATATGATTGATTATCTATTTCCAATTTATTATGCACAGATTGTAGTTTCAAAATTAGTGCTTCAATAAATTAATAAAATACATAAATCAGCAATATTCATTAATGAGTATTTATATTCATTCACTGAGTATTGAGATCGCATTAATAAATAAGTTCATTTACTCACATATAAACATACATATCAAATAAAATGAAAACCAAACAAATGATTGCAAATTATAATTATTATTGAACATGGCCAAGTCCTCAAAATATTACACAATATTCGTATAAACAGCAAATGAGTTCCAATTGAATGACATTGAGCAAAAATTTGTTCATTGCATTTTGATTCTCAAAGGGATTTCATTCGATATCAATTTTCGAAGCTTTCATTCTGCGTATGACGGGAAAGGAGCAACTTATAATAGTTGATGCATTGACATGTATTCTACATTATACCTCCTTACAAACATAAGTATGCTCATAATAAGATCAGACGGGGGTTTTAAAAACATACAGTTGCATACATTACATTTATCTACACACACGTACTATAAAAGTTGTTGCAGGGCTGGTGTAATAATATAGGGGTATATAAATTAGGTATTAGAAGGACCTCATGTTCTTTTCTGAGACCTGATAGAATAATACTATCTGAATTAACTAACTTTGACTTCTATCAATTGTTTGTTCCTTAACTTGGAAAAGTTTTCTCAGGGAAAAAGTAATTTGGTTAAAGTAGTAATTTTTGTTCACTTTTGATGGACACAGTAATAAAAATTATTTCATTGACCCTGACACAGACTGTATATAGAGATTACACTGCGCTATACAGCACACGATTGCACAGCGTATAGTGGCAAAACATACAAGTGAAAACAATATGGTGGCAAGACGAATCTATGTCTATTATTAATCTCTTTTATTAATTATAGAAAACTTCGTAATGATGAGTTTGCGGACAAAGACAGTGTGTTTCCCCTCGATAACCGGTTATACTATGTGCCAAAGAGCTATGTGCGCTGTAGCATGGTGCGGGTGACAGTTGCCTGTATGACGTTGACATAGTACCATAGCACAGATTACCATAGTACCACATGACTAGGGATGTGACGTTACGCAATTTATTTTTATCGTTGACGATACTAGCAGCATAAATCTAGTTCTCTTTATTACTGTTATGAAAATTAGTTTAAAAGCAAATTATTATTTATCATTGATTAGATTGATTGAATTGAAATATTTTTTATAAGTCCGTTTGTTTTTAGGTTATGTCGCAAGAAATTATACTTCGCCGCCATTTACGACAAATAAGATGTTGGCCCTTGTAACAATTTTTTTTCACTGATCGAGAAACTGATAAAAATCTTTGATAGATATGAGCTTTAATATAGACACCGAAAGTAAAATATTGATTTTGGTGATTAAATCAATATAATACATATAGAAAAAGAAACATGTCTCTGCTGTCCTTGCTAGGTGGTATTGCCAGAACATTTGACATTTCTTTTCAACACCCACTCAGGATTATTATTATTATTATGTCACCTTTAGTCGTTCTTCGTTTAAATTTAGGGTTTTATTTTTTCAAAATTTTATCTGAAAGCGCGCTTGTTGGCAGGTTGCGGTTGAACTGTATCGACTTAACTGTCAGGATTAATCAGTATATACGAGGAATAATATTGGAGCGAAATCGTCTGAATCTCACTTGTAAACAAACCCATTAATTAATCCCGAAAGGTAATTCAGCTTTCATTATTTATAGATTCATGTACATTTGTTCGATACTTGTCTGGAACCTTGTCTTTTATGAGTTAGGATACAGGTTGTTTTATAGTTGAGACTAACTAGTCTAGTGTATCATGTGCAAAAGTTATATTTATGCAATCAAACCCATTGTCTACCTTATATTACTCCTGGAATAATCTGAATTTCAATAAAAGCTACCCACCACACACCAAAGTCAGATAATTATTGGAATTTAATGGAGTTTTAGAGGGGTTTGATTCTCTTAGCCTAGGATAATTGTAACATCAAATGGTTTTATAGCTAAACCGTAAAATAACTGTACATGGGAAAATAACTGTCAAAGATAGATATTGTAAAGTTTATTGTTTTGATTTTGAGGTAAAATAATTGTACATGCGAAGGTATTTGACAATGATAACTGTATGTGTGAAGACAACGGTCAGTGATAGATAGGTACTTCTATATCAGTGCTCCTATTTTAATACAAATTATTATATGCCAACTACAGGGAATTCATTCGGGGCTGAGCTTCAATCTACCTTAGATTGGAACCAAGAAGCTTTCACAGTTGAACATAATAGCACATAAAAGTCTGATCGTGTAAGTACACGATACATTAACCCAAGCACGGAGCACGGACATCTAACTACCACCCTTCCCAGGAGGATTTTTTATTTTTTTTAACATTAAAAATATACCTCTTTTATATTTTAATTGCCCCTTTCATTTAGCCAATATCGATATAACGAATCCCGCAACCCTGCCGGTTACTATTGTTTACCAATTACCATAATTATAAATAGCCTGTTCTGTAGGAGAAGCTGCAGATAGCGTTCATCTTTTTTTCAGTTGTATTATTATTATTTTTTTAATTGTATCAGTCTAAGTCCACCATTGTTGCTTGGAAGTGTTGTATTTTTTTTTTGTATAACTGTGTACCATAGTAAAACCTATAATAGTAGTTAAGTTATACACATAATGCTGCATAATTTTTCTTCCAATTTGATATTATTTGTAGACTGCTGTAGAATGTTCCACATTACGGATGGGTTAAATTTAAGTTACTGCAGTTATTAATGATTTATTTTATTACAAATGTGGCAGAGCTGAAATATTAAGTCATATTTTGTAAGTCGTGGCAACTTTCAAGTGTGAAACGAAACTGTTACCTGCACCATGCTACAACGCACATAGTATAGTTATGAGTACCAAAAATTCGACTTTTTTGATAAGGGGTCATCCATAAAATACGTCACACGAATTTCTTGATTTTTTGCCCCTCCCCCCCTCCTTGTCACAGTTAGTCACATTTGTGAGACCCCCCCCCCCCCTAGAGTGACGTCACAAATTTTGAAATTATAGAATGATAAAAGCGGTTTCGAAATCAGTCTTATTTTCACTTCAATAAAATTAACATCAAATCAATTAACAAAACAAAAAAACGATTACTTATATTAAATAAGTATATAGTCATTTCATGATTTTCTTATTATATTTTTCAAAATCATCTACTATAATCAATTAGAAAAATAGTACGTTTCGGGAGTACCCCTATTAATAGATAGAAGAAGATACTATTCCTTTATTTATTTATGAGAGTATACAGACTTTACAGTAAAAGTTAATATTTACAGCACTTTTCATACTAATAGTAATAATTTAAAGTTTGTGTTTAAACAGTTTGCTTATTTGATTTAATAGATTTTGTAATGTGACGTCACGAAATTTAAGATCCCTCCCACCCCCTTGTCACACAATGTCACACTTCGTCAACCCCCTCCCTCCCCCTAACCGTGTGACGTAATTTATGGATGGCCCCTAATGTACGAATTAGTACATAATAATTCATTAAAGCTATTTGGAAATAAATAAAGAAATGACGTCAACATATTACAATACATTTAAGGTGCACAAAACAATAAATAGATTACTTATGATGCCATAAAATATAAATAAATTATTTCTACAGATAATTAAGCAAATTGTACTAAAATTGAGTACCAACGCCGAAGTGTGATTATTACATATTTATTTTGTAGTTTATCACTAAAAATCATTATCTATACAATATCATTTTTTTATCTATATTATCAATGTTTGTAGGCGTTAACCTATAGGAGATGTAATGCATTATCTATTTTTGAATGTTAATCGATTTCAAGGTGATTAAAATCTTCAAATATTTAATCTAATATTTGTTTATTATAATGTTGAACAGAATTTGATAAAATATTGTTATGAGTATAGTCGGGGTGATTACACATTATACATTACGATATTTACCACGGGAAACTATCTTATTCATATTGAAAATTCGGTATAACACGGGCGAAATCAACCCACTTGCAATTTTATTTATTTTTGATTAAATAATATTTTTCATAACATGCTTGAATCATTGTCTATGTTAATCCTAATAGTTTTTATAATCTGTGTCATATTAAAACATGACATCTGTCTACTCTCTTGTGAAACAAACAAAATAGCATCTCATTAGTAAACTATAGTGTGAGTTTCGATTCCTTTCTCTCCCATGGTTCTTTTTATGCTATCTGTGCTGAAGTGAAAGAGTGCTGTAAATTTAGTTTTTTTTAGTTGATAACTATGCAAACTAAACAATTTATACTATCCATAATCAACAAAATACAAAAACTTTTGTTAACTTCACTTGTAATGTTGTAAAAAGATAAATTAGAAAGCCTACTTGTTTATGCCGTATGCTATATGTCTACATTTGGCTTACTACTGTCAGTGTGTCCGTTCTGTCCGTTGGTGGCGTGTCCATTGCTGGTATGTTGAGGAGCGGAGGTTCTGCCGGCTCTCTCCAAGGCCGCATTGGTCAGTTTCCAAGCGGGGAGATACGAGATGTTACCGGTTTCGTCCTCGTATGCGAGCGAAGGGTTCGGCCACGTGTTGTCTGTGCCGCCTATTGATGTGTACCTGGAAATATGGCGACTGTGTAATTGTTCTGAAAATTAACCGTTAACCGTTCAATATGTACGGTGCAGTAAAGGTTTTATTATTATTAATAATATCAATCAGAAACTACGGTCCGTATTACAGAACGAGACTGAAACTGAAATCTCTGCTTGAGTACAGTTAGAAAGAGATGGCGCTGCGGGCTAAATAGCACCATCTCTTTCTAACTACTCAAGCAGCGATTTGAGTTTGATTTTGGTTCTGTAAAACGAGTTTTCAAATATATTATTAATGTTATTGGTTTCTTTTGTGTATAGATAATGTGTTTGTAAACTTACAAATTTATATTTGCATTTTGTATTTTAAGTTTTAAAAATATATTATCTTTACGTTTATTTTTACATATACACTTATATAAATTTATTATATTATAAGCTTGCTTTATTTTCCAGATATCAAATCGGATGTTGATACATCTTTATTAACAATTATTAAAGTCTACTTTGGCTTGACAAAGTGAAATGTGAAGAATTCAGTTATAAAACTGCTGGCAAAATGGTTGTCAACACGGTTTGTGGCAAACACAGATTCGAGTGATGGGACGAGTCCAATATTTAATTTAGTTTAATGTAGTTGTTTACATTACGAAAACCGTCGTTATTACGAGCGACATAAGAGCAGTCTCTCGTTCAACATGTAATGTCTGTTGTTCAGTACGTTGAACAATCTGTCCTCGAGTATGCCGTACAAATCCGGTCACACTAGTGACGGTACTTGGTGTGTCGCCTACCCTCCTCAAAACCGCAATCCTCCCCTCGGAACCTCTCCGCCCTATGGTCAATTGGGGATTGGGTTTAATTCACAATATCCGCGGAACGACGCCTCACATATTTTATGTTATACTAGTTTTACGAAGCGCATTGTGTGCGCTTCGTAAAACCGCGTGCGGAAGCTCCCAAGAAATAATTTTCCATAATTATTACATTATATCAAATTAAATCCCTTATTTATAAACATAGGTATGGTAGTAGACAGGTAGTACAAACAAGTTTATAGTGTGCGTGAAAATATTTAGAAATGATCGACTATAATAAGCCAAAACAGCGCGCGAAATTTTATAAATTATATAAACTAACACAGCAGCAAGGCCATTGCTCTATTTGTCAGATTCAATCAAATTGTTAGTAAAAGGGTATGATCAGGTTATAAGATAGCTTACTAGGGTTGATAATTTATACAGATCATGTTGCAAAATATAAAAAAAAGACATACAAATGTTGCCAGAGTAAGCATAGATTAAAAATTATACAAATAGAATTTATTAAGCTATTCTAGTAAATATAATCTACAATATAAATAGAACTATCGTGATATTATAATGTATATAAAAATATGGATATATAACTCCCATGCAGTCACAAACACAAAATCTTACACACACATACTCAGACCGTAACAAATTTTTGTGAGTCATATAAAATATTTGCCCCGTGCGGGAATTAAACCCACGACCATTTGCGCAATAGCCGATCTAGAATAGACTCGACCGCTGTGCCAAACATGTCATGGTGAGCTTTGAATTGATACGATTCTAAAGTAATTCACGTAACATATTATTACTTTATAGGCTTGGCATAAAATATATGTGACCAAAATCTAATCAAATATCAACGTAGATTAGCGCGATAATACATCATCGTCATAAAATCTAAGAAAAATCGATTACTAATTAAGACAAGCGTGGGCGTGTAATCGGAAACAACAGTTTACTTGTTAAACATAACACTGACCTTGACTTGTATAATCAAAGTATATTAAAAGATAAGCAATGCGTAATCTAAGAACTAGATAAGTAAGAAATCGAGAACATTTTTAAGGTGCGTATTTAACAGAGTATCTAACTTTAATGTAACCTACAAATATACCGATTTCACACCAAAACTACAAAACCAGACACCAAAACAAGAAGCAGACGTGCACATGGTTGCAAGTCAGATTATATATGTCGACCTTGTATAGACTGTCTCTATTATCTATGCAATAAAAGATGTTTCCGCGATTAAAATGTACATTTTGGTGTGTCGACGACTGTACTAAATCAGATAATTACGTATGCATTATAGCGTTTTTTTAAATAGCACTTTATATGATTGATACGTTATGAGAGGCTTTAAATTTACACGAGTGCATTTACAAAACGAACTGGCAGTTTCACAATAAGATCAACAGTCGTGTGATGATTAAAGCTTATTAACGTACGTTGCATACATTACTTTATCCACGCATGTATTGTGAAACCTCTAATATGGGTTCCGAAAGAGTTGGGGAATTGCTTCAAATTAACTAATTTTATTGCTATATATTGGCGACAAACAATTGGCGATCCACCTGATTGTTGCAGTCACTATTTTTTTTATGGTTCCTGTCAGGTTTAATATTGTATATAAAGTTACCAGCACTTACCCTTTATCGTAAAGACTGCAATAAGGCACTTTCTCACAAAGAAGATAGCCCCATATTTGCTGGTAGGACCAGTTTAGAAGAGGCGATACCCGAATCACTTGAGGCCAATTCGAATCTGTTTTCTGTGGAATGAAACGTCGTTGTAAAATAGTATATCTATATATATAAATAGTCGTTAGTTTCTGTGGCTTTGTGATTAAGGTCCTCACTATCATTTGTGGTATGACTAAGACTGAACGATGCTTCGTTCTTTTTTTCCAGAGTGGCTAAGAATCCTTACAATGAGTAGGAAACGTTCCCCGGATACCACCGTGACGGTAAGTGATTATGTCCGACTCTATATCAACCGGTATTTCACCTACCTCCTCTTAAGGCATGGCTTCAAGAAGCACGGGAAGCCAAAGTGATGGAGGCCATGAGGTGGATGCTTCGACCCCAAAATACCTGGATTACGAATTGGAACTTTCCTATGTAAAGCTATGCGTTGTTATCACCACCTTCGGAGCCTCCGGCATCGGAACGTGTCGTTTCATGAATTTCGCGTGGACCAACGGGATATTATACGAAATGACGCCTTAACAGGTGTGTATAAATAGTTTAGTTCATAGTTTATTTTTCTCACGTTTTTCTATTTGAATATTTATTCTTTTGTTCTTCATGGGGACGAAACCAATAAAAAAATCATTTAAATCCGTTAACTGTTCTAGAGAGTTGAAAGTCATGTAACTAACAAGATATTTATGTATATAAGAATCAGAGTACATATTTACCTGCATAAATGTTAAGTCTTCACTGTAGGGGTCAGTTCTTCTCGTTCCCATAAGGCATGCTTTTAAATTACTATCTCTCTCTAACAACTTCTCAAGCGTTAACTTCATCTCTCCTTCCACTACTCTTAGAGAGATTCCGTAGTGACCTTGTATCTCTTTAACGAAATCTTCTATTTCTCTGAACGGTTTACTGGTTCGTATGTACACAACTTTTAGTTTTTCTTGTATTTCTCGCCGCGTGTGGATCTCTTGTAAAACGTTGAATGTTAAATCTAAGAGAACTGTGCAGTCTTTGCCGCCATTGAACGACAGGAACACTTCGTCTAACAAGAATTGTTTGAAACATTGCCTTATCACCTGAAAAATAAAAGGAGATAAATAAAATAAAAATGGTTGTCAAGTGCGAGCGAACCAAAATGCATGATTCCTAGGACCTAGTACCCTATAGGTTTTGATTTTCCTATAAAATGTTAGAAAATATGTCTCAAATAGCCGTATCAATTGAGTTGATAGAGACACTTAATTATTTGCAGCTTTTATGGATGTTTCCCCGAGAAAAAGTGTTTGGACAAGCAAACACACAACAAAATATAATCCTATATGTAAGGATTAAAGTAATCCATCTTCCCTTTGAATTAAACCCTAAAATGTAATTTTCGAATAGGTTACTTAATACTGGAAAGAGTAACAACACGTGGCCGTTAGTTTATTAATAGGGAATCGCGTATCATTTAAGAACATCTTGCACGCTATCTTGAACACCGAATGCATGTTACACCATGCTTCTTGGTATCGTACATTCGTTGTTCGTTGATTTTTCGAAGATAACGTACTCGAAAGCTGCATCAAAAATCTAAAGTATTTGTCTTGGCTATTAAATAATTTATTTTGAGGCAACAAATATCAAGGTCGTCTGCTTTTTGTATATGTGTAATGCTTTTTATATATGAGTAAGCTAATATCGGTTTCAACTGAAAAAAAAGACGGTTCGGTTGAAAAAGCGGCTTTGTTAATATTGCACGACATTTGATTTCAGATCTTATTAAGGCTACCGAAAGCAGCTCTTCGATGTCGACGTTGACCTCCGTTCTACCAATTTTACTGTAAGCAGTTGTGTTCGCATTGTTCTAGTTATTTAGGTTTTAGTTAATTTAGAGTTGTTATACGTAAGTTCATTGGCCGTAAATGCCCTTACGATTTTACGACCATTTAAGATTATTCGATATCGCGTAACTAATTGTTTTTTTTTTTAATTTATGTAAAGTACTGGCTGATGTCCTTCGCGTGCGTTGCTACAACTCAAAACAAGTTTTACGCATATATTTTAGAAAAAAAAAATGTGTGTATTTCATTCTGAATGCACCTTTATATGTTAAAATCTAACTTTATATATGAATAAAACATATAAGTTTATTGGATAGTTTGTATTGATGTAATATAAAATCAAATCATGTACGTTATATATTTGTGATATTAAACATGTCATGTAATTATTTATATTATAATGTAACAAAAAGTCTATTCTGATTTTTGTTATTTGTTTCTTTTCCATCTAAGCCTCATCTAAGCTTAAGGCTAAGGCTGAGTTTAGTTAGTAGGTTCTTTCGGTCGAGCCGGCATGATCGGTTTGTAGGCCGACAGAATCACCGTCAAACAGAAATCAATTGGTCGCGGTGGATTCATCCATGAGGATTCGTAGCCTTTGGTTTCCAGAATTAGTTATTTAAAGTTATTACTAGATTTAAAACTGGAAATGTTTAGCCGTAAACTACAATTTATTCATTCTGTCAATTGTTTTCACACTGTGGCGTCTATTTAAAACTTACGCGATTACGATTAAATAGATTTGAGCCAGGAAAATTTTCGTTGCATGATTTTTTACGATTGTTAGTGTAATTTGATAACTCTTCAGCAGTATTTGGCGAAGAAATATTTTGCAATTATGGCTAGTTTGCGGAATTCAAACGCGGTCGAATCAATCAACATGATGTAATTTCTTAAGGTTTCCTGTATACAGCTGTGAACAATGAAACATTCACGCTGTGCGCTGCATGATCAAAACAAACAGGCATATGATCTACCAAGAGATTAAGACAATTTTGAACGTAGGCTCATGCCTACATTTGACTCATGTCAAATATAGTTTCAGCATTCAATCAGTAGGTATTTGGATGTGAGAAAGCTGTGTTCTCGATGAATCCTACACAATTTGACTTCTATTCAATTTCAAGTTATAATCGTCACTTGGTGCTATGCTATGCTTGCCAGATACAACAAAGGGGCTCGAAATATTGGCATGGGGTATAATATATAATCGAGCGATGGGGCTTTTGTGATGAGCCGAAACCACCCTAAGTGGCGCGTATGAAATGTCTAGAAGACGATATTTGTTTCTTTTTTAATATCTGGATACGTGGCTACTGTTGCTTTAGTCGTACAGTGAATAGTAATTGATACATGACCATTTGTTTACCAGAAGTTATTGATGAATTCCGTGAAACTAAGTTAAACACCGTATCATTTTGCACCACGGCTAGATATAAACAAATGAGTTTTCGAAGCCGAAAAACCAACAACGTCGTCTTACAGCTCTGTATGATTTTATGTGAAAAGTGTATTGACGTAAACGGATAATATTTTGAAAACAATAAATTAGTTTTTGATCATTAATAGTATTTTTTATTATTGATTCTGAAAACTTTTACTATGACACACGGGAGTAAACAAATCAATTGCTAATGCTTTGGGCTAATTAATTTTTCTTAGTTGATTAGTGCATGTAAAGGTCAAGTCCTTATTATATTTTAATTTATAAAGCTCTAGAGCACATAAATCCAAAATGGGAGACAATTTAAATATAAGCCTTAAGCGGTATTAATTGTTTTCATATTCATAAAACAATTATGTTATTGATATGTTTTTTGTTTCAGATAAAACATTCGACAAGAACATATGATCTACTAACAGTTTATATTGAATACATTTTTCACAAAATAATGTATATACGCGATTCTGAATCATGATACCATGGTAGAAGGTACTATTGAGAGTTCATCAAGATTAACAATTTACTATGAAATATTGACGATATTAAGCTACATAAGGGCCCGCTAATATTCTCACGTACCTGCTCGGCCTCGTCCAAAGCGTCGGCATACATCGACAGCGTGAAGTCGTCCTCGTGTCTCTGCAGCATTGTAAGCACTGGCGGATCACTGATGCGGCACTCTGTAACAACGCTCATTAGCGTAAGAATAGGCACTCAATTTGCATTATCGCATATCGTCGATTGTCAGTGCGTTACGTATTTGGGCTAACACCGATTGGGCTCAACTACTGAATTTGCAGTCGCGGAATTGTTGTTGTATGAGATAACGACGTGGCGTACCTGTATAATTTTATAATAAGACTAGCTTCATGCCCCGTTTCGTACCAGTTATATCGAATTATGGAACTATATAGAATCAGCGACAATTATCTTACGTCCTTCCCCGGGTTGTCAGCCACACCAAATTATAATAGAAGAATATATTTTACGGCGGTAAAAATTATCATTTGTGTTCTTCCATGGGTCTAACATTTCATTAAAATTCGTTTAGTAGTTTTTGGGTGATTTATAATATTAGCAGGATTCCTTATAACCAGATATTTGAATTGTGTTGCCATTGATAACGTATCGCACTGAAACTTAGTTATTTAAAATGGGTTTAATAAGACGCCCTAAAATAACCGATAGGGCATTGGAAAAGTCTATGTTCGAAAGTTATGTGCGTGATTTAATCAAAAATTCACTGAAGTAGCAGGTTCATCGACAAACATATATATTAGTGATGCAACGGAAGTGTCTTTGCGGAATCAGAAGTCAAAAGTAAATTTTAGCAGAAACGGAAGTGTAAATAATATGGAAAAAAATAATAATTTACAAATATAATTCTTTATTAAGTATCAAATACACCAAATCTAGATTAGAAATATATATATATATATATATAATATATATATATATATTATATATATATATATATATATAATAGAAATCTACTTTAGAAAACAATATTGCAACTGAACATTTTATTAATATTCAAAATTTAGTAGTGGCAAGTTATATTTTATAAAAAGTAATTTGGTCGCTTTTGCACCTAACCTAACAATCTGTCCAGCGATTCGCACACGCCTCGCGCCGCGCATGCGTAACTCTCAGCCGTCGGTTGTAAACTTCCGTTTAAATCTTATAAAAGTTGCGGAAATAGAAGCAGAAACGGATGTTGAAAAGCGCGCGGAACTTCCGCACTTGCGGGAACAGAAATAGAGATCCGTTGCATCACTAATATATATATATATATATATTTATCCCACGATGGTGGCAAGCAAGCCTACGGCCCGCCTGTTGGTAAGCGGTTACCGTAACCTATGGACACTTGCAACAACAGGGGGGTCACTCGCGCATATAAAATAGCTCAAAAAATGGTAATTCTCAAGTGACAGTGGGATTTATGGCATTAAATAAAAATAAGTTTTTTTTACATGAAATCCACATAATCTATTTAATTTCATTACTGGTAGTCTAATTAGATACCTTACTAGGATAGGATTTGATTAGTAGCCAGTGCAGGTGTAAGATCTAATATATAACAAAAGGTCGAATGCAGAGAGTTCAGTTACATGTTTCAGGATCAGTCATCATAGAACTGACTACAGTATATGTTCCTTAAATTTCACAAACGCACTAGCCAGATAGCTAAAATATAACAATAACATGTTATTCAATTCTGAATTAAATATTAGCATTTTCTGAACACATTTGCAGAAAGACTTTGTTACACTATATTATGATTCACAAATAACAAAGGATTGCTTTGTATAATCCATAATATTTAAATAAGTAATTTGTTACTTTTATATGAATATGGATTTGACAGTATTGCAAATATTTGGGCAGGTGATAGGGTTTTTGTGCCCGATTGGCTAGCTACCACTAGTTAACCTAAGCTTCATGTTATAGTAACAATGATAGTAGGATTCCAACAGAATTATTATTGTAGAAATGATAGCTAGTTCTTCAGGTTGAGGAGGAACTTATTCTGTCTTATACTTAGGTGTTTGAAAAGTGTTGTCAACAACAATTTTCAATATAACAATCAAATATTACAATTAGCATATTCACAGCCCGGCAACTAACATATTAATACAACATGAATCAAATATTTATCATTAGTACAGTTGTTATATATTTGTAATTGCTATATGTTTTCTATGTTGATACTAAGTTTTTGAATTTAAGGAAGATATAAATGAAAGATAGTTTTTAAATATTAGAAAGTATGGTTTTGTATTAAATAATAAAGAATTTTGAAATTACAATGTAAATATATGTATTAATTATATTATTAATTCTAAACTCATTATAGATATTAGGAAATATTTTTTTTTCTTATCATTTACTAATTATTTCAATTATGTCAAACATAATATACCAAAATACATAATGTAGGGCAAAATCTCTATAAAGTTATATTAAAATACAAAACTATTTTTTACTTTATTACACATTGTAAGTAATTATAATCATGTATAACTTATAAAAACAGGTATACTAATAGTTTAATTACTTGTACATAATTTTTTTCTTGGTGGTTCTTCATTTAAAGGATTATTTCTGCTTAACAAGATTTCTTTACTCAATTTGATTGTTACTCGCATCATTTCTTTTTTAGGTGAAACATTTCTTACATTGAAAATATCCAATATGTAAGGAGTCATATCTAAGCCCATATATTTAGTGATCATATCTCTTGTGACCATTTGGGGGTCATCCCCAATAGCAAAACAATAAACATATATCAAAATGTCAAACTCGGGCTCATTTACACATTTTTCACCATCAAAAGGTATGATACCTTTAAAGTATTTTAAAAATTCTATTGCCATTGCTGGTAAGTTCATAGTTATGTGGATCTTAACCATTTTGTGACTTTCATTGCCATTACACATTTGTACTATATAATCCTTAAAAACACTACAAATGAAGTCTTGGCCATCTAGATTGTATGATTTAAATAGCAACTTATTAACTTTATTGCTCTCTGCATTATAGTTTAGCCATTTAAATGAATCTGGATTTAAATCATTAGCAAACACTGTACACTTCCTTTTGGCAGCTGGGATTGCAAATGGTCCCACACCACAAAATACATCAAACAAAACATCTCCAGGTTTTAGAAAACCCAAGATTCTTTCATGCTCTTTACAAAGCCGTGGATTCCAATAAACTTTGGAGAAGTCAAATTGAAAAGTACAGCGGTTTTCTTTTACTGTTACTATGAAATCTTCATCACCAGCTATTACTTCCATGCTGAAGTTACGAAATGTATTGTCAATAATGTTACACTTATTTACTACAGTTCGACATGTCTTAATTTTGTCAATCAACACTTGTCCTATAAGGTGGCGGTATTCTAACAGATGGTCACGTAGATTAAGATGTATTATATGTCCAATCTGAGAGTAACTGCTAACAATTTCTTCTCCTTCTGGCAAAACAGCTTTGAATATACTATCAAAGCTCCAATTTTCATAACCTAGTTGCACATCTAACAAAACGAAATTATCCCTAATACAATCGATGTTATTGAGATTTTCCTGATAATTTTCATGTAAATCCTCCCATTTAGTAATCTTGTCTGGGTTTAAATAAATATATTTATTGTAATTCTCGTCATCACAATTTTGAACTGGTTTAAAATTTTCAACTTTGAGTAAGAACGGCTTGCACTGTTGTACCAATTTTGAGACATTTTGTTCTGTAACTTTCACAATAGGCACTATGATATTGCGTAAGAATTTTGCACGGTCCAATACTTTCATGCCTCGAACATTAACAGGAACTAACGTTGATTCAGTTTTAACACTCATCATTCGAAAAGACACGCGGATCACACTTCGAATCATAAAAAGTTAATACGACAGAAGGACATGCCCTACAGTCTACTTTAAAAATACTAACCTATTTTGTGTGGTTGTTCTTGTGGTTCTTCTGGGTAAACGATTGAGATTGCTTTTATGTTATAAAATAGTAGTTTATTATAAGATTATCACGTTTTATCACAGATGTACCTACAGCTTTATTTTTGCTAAATACGAGTAAATATTGACAGTATATAGTATTAATTCAACTGTCACGTTGACAGTGGTGGTTTTTTCTTCCCACTAGGGAAAGGCAAAGGCTCTGTGCCATACAGCCAGGTCTTAAAAAATTTCACATTGATATTTCTATAAGTATTTGTTTTTTTTTTCGATAAGGCCATGGGTTTAGTCTATACAATTATTGTCGTTGTAGTTTTCTTCTTCCTTGCTACTTACATTTAAATAAGTATAAATGTCTCACATAATATGTCTGGAGTGTTTGGTGAGAAACGTTTTCAATCATCATTTTGATGATGAATGATTGAGTGGTAAATTCAAAATATAATTCTCAACGTGATACACGTCACAAAACCTTTATAATAATATGTAATATATTTATTATAATATCTAAGCTTTTGTCCTAACATGAGTTGAAATAATGTATATCTGTTACAAAACTTATTTTTTATAATGTTATTTATGTACGAGTATATAGTTTATAATATAAGTTTTTGGTTCTAGTAGTTTAATGGAATGGAATGAGGCTTGAACTTAAGTGTACATGGCAAAGCTCTACGCTTTACATGTTGACCTTGAGATAATTCTTATATTGACCGTAATAGTGACGATTTCCGTAGTGGAAATATGAAGTCTGATTTTTGTTAACTGTATGAACGTACACGCCGTTTATGGACTTGGATAACTCATTAATAAAATACTTTATTTAAACGTTTTCTACATTTTTTTGTGGCCCTCAAAATCTTCAGATCTGTACCCAATTTTTTTTAAAGTTTATTTTCGTTAATATTCAAATTGGTTATCATTGTATTTTTGAAATAATTTTCTATATTCTTCAACAACATTTTTATGAAAGTAATATTTTAATGTTTGATAACTTATCGTAGCCATAAGACGTGACGACACATAATAATTTTTGTCGAAACTTAAACAAATGTAAAACTATTTATGTTAATTGAAACTTCTTTTTTATGAATTTCAATGTAATAATCTAAAATTATTGTAGTTTATTTTGTCTGTGGCTAGTATAAAGGTGGTTCAAGGCCGCTAGGCAAGACATTCTATCTCCAGCTTTCAACAAGAGCTATCAACAACTATAAGAATCTACATAATCAAGATACAAGAAACTTGGAAAGCAGGTGGAGCCTGCCTACTGTTGCTGCCTATTATACTAACTGCCTGATACATTACTGTCTATTTGTTGTTGCTTCTGCTACTATTGCCTACTTGCTGTTTCTGCTCCTACTGATGAATTCCTGCGGTAGACGGTAGCTACCACTGCCTGCCCGCTGTCACTGCCCTATCTTCAGCCTGCCTGGTGTTACTGTTTCTGCTACCTACTATTCGTCGGCTAGCCTATTTCTGGTATCGACTTTTACCCCGTGTTGTTAATTTTAAGTTAGCTATAAGCCTTTGCCGTGACTTTTAGATCTCCCGTTTGATTTTTTGTGCTTCGTCGCCCTCTGGTTTGAGATAAACGGAAGCAATGTAAAAAGATACTAATATTACGTAAAAAATACAATTATGTATTGAATTATGGTCAAATTGGTCAATGCTAATAAAATCACTGGATATGAGTTTATTTTTATTTATATTATATAATAATTGTATAACGAAAATCATTTGACTGAACCCAAGTAACATTTTAAAACGTATAAACGCTGTACAATGAAAAATTTCAACAGTTTAGGCTGTACAAATGGCTGAATTAGGACTGTATATCCAGATATACAGTCGATATATCCGCAAAAAGGGCCCCAAATTATACAGCACAAAGTGTCGAGCTAGCTGTAGTGTAGTTATACATAACAGCTGTGAAATAGCGCAATATCTGATTAGGCAAATAATTTAATACCAATATACAGATACTGTGCGCAAATCTTAAGTAGTTGTTTTATTCTTATATACAGCCACAGGCTTCCGAACGTCTGAATATAAGTCTAAAATTATGTTAAATCCTTCCATACTGAACTTAATTAAATGAATCATTGACAAGCGGCGGCCATAATAAATATCCGTTGAATTGTGAAGTGATCAAATATTATTTTGCTACTTATATGGTAAATACGCATTACTAATTTCCTGGTCATTATTTTGTGATTATATATACCAATATTAAGCCAAAAACTCACGCGCTCTCGAAGTAATAGATATTAATGAAATTATTTGTGTTACAAGAACCGTGTAACCTAACATGAGACTAATTTTATAAGCCCGCAGGGCATTTTTATTGACAACAAATTAATTTCGTTGTGTTTTCAGGTGAAAGTCTATGTAAATATAGCCGTAACTTTCCAGCTACGCTGGAGTAACTATTTACGGTTTTAGACTAGAGAGGACTTTGGAGGACATCAACGTCAACATCTACGGCGAGAAGATGACACACTTTCATATTGATGATGTAGAACCAGGCACCGACTTAACCTGAAGATTTGTGAACCTTAAATACCATTGAGCAGGACGGACCGTCATTGGGTAGTAAAGGAAAGTGGTAGGCATATGCCGGGAAATTTAGCGCTGATAGACCTCCCGCTAACAGATTGACTATTTGATGAAGATCGATCTTGCAGTGACTTATCGAATTGGTAATCCCAGGAGGGAGCCTATCATTAAAACTTGTGTAACAACAAATTCTTCATCAATGCCTCGTTTAACTATAGCTAATTGGGTTGTTGCAGAAATATTTTATTAGTATTATCATATGTTTTTTAATTTAGCTTACCAGTAGTTCTTGATATTAGCGCGTTGCTCAACAAAACGAAAAAACAAGTTTTATAATTTTAGACCTGTATCATTGAATGACACTAAATCTCTGCTTGAGTACAGTTAGAAAGGAATAGCGTTATGTGGGCTCTATAACACCGTCTCATTCTAAGTGCACTTAAGCAGCGATTTATGCCTGAGTTTGATTTTTTATTGTTTGTTTAGACCAGAGGTTCCCAAACTTTTTTGTGTCGTAGACCCTTTGCCATGATTTTCGGTTTTGGGTAGACCCCCTACTTACCTGATATTAAATACCTACATCCTACAACATACAAAATTCTATAAACATTTATAATATTTTTTTTACTTCGTAAGTACTTTTATAAATAATGTTTTATGTCTTTATATTAGAAGACAGTATAATGTTAGTAAATAGGTACTATCAGTGTATATTGAGATCTATTATCGTGGACCCCCATTTAGATTTCATGGCCCTACAAATTTTTTTTTCGCTGACGTAGACCCTTATCGGTCGAAATTTTATTTAGACCTCTTTGGGAATCACTGGCTTAGATTAAAGTCGACGACGTCAACTAAAGACATAATATTGGTAGTTTATCTTTAGCTAGATAAAATACTTATAAATCTATATCTATATCTATACTAATATAATAAAGCTGAAGAGTTTGTTTGTTTGTTTGAACGCGCTAATCTCCGAAACTACTGGTGCGATTTGAATAATTCTTTTTTTGTTGGATAGTCCATTTATCGAGGAAGGCTATAGGCTAAATAACATTACGCTATGACCAATAGGAGCAAAGACAGAGCGGTAAATGTGTAAAAAACGGGGAAAATTATTCATTTTTGAAGGCTTTCTTTGCGTGCGCTGCGAAAACGGTTCAAGATACACAAAAAATATGTATGAAAGAATTATTCCTCTATACATGATCTAAAAAAAAGTCCGCGACGGCATATGTCTATCTTTTAAGGTTTAGTCACAATGACCGTTTTTATGGTAATCAAATTTGGATATGTCGCGTTGTCAAGATCGGGTAACAGCTGAGGTGGTTGTTTGCAAAAATAAATATGATGCTCAAAATAACTATTGAACGCGGACGAAGTCGCGGGCACAGCTAGTATACTAATAATAAAGCTGAAGAGTTTGTTTGTTTGTTTGTTTGAACGCGCTAATCTCCGAAACTACTGGTGCGATTTGAATAATTCTTTTTTTGTTGGATAGTCCATTTATCGAGGAAGGCTATAGGCTAAATAACATTACGCTATGACCAATAGGAGCAAAGACAGAGCGGTAAATGTGTAAAAAACGGGGAAAATTATTCATTTTTGAAGGCTTTCTTTGCGTGCGCTGCGAAAACGGTTCAAGATACACAAAAAATATGTATGAAAGAATTATTCCTCTATACATGATCTAAAAAAAAGTCCGCGACGGCATATGTCTATCTTTTAAGGTTTAGTCACAATGACCGTTTTTATGGTACCAAATTTGGTCGAAATAATTATCCCGCAAGAACGGGAACTATGTGGGAAAAACCAAAAATCTGCCGGAAGTCACTATTCCACGCGGACGAAGTCGCGGGCAAAAGCTAGTAGTTTAATACGACCCATAATAAAATAATATTTATTTAATTTAACATACGAATATTTAACTCATAATTGATAGGCGCTTCCAACTTCACTTAAAAATATATGGCGCCGCAGCAGTGAGCACCAAATTGTGCTTGCAAACGAATATTCGTTTTACAACCACAAACATTCATATGTTAATTTGTTCGCCAAACCGCACTGGGTATGAAAAAGATTCATAATTTTATATAATATTCGCACATCGACTTTGGCAAATTGTCGGGTACACACACACCCGGTCGGGGCAGGTGAAAACTAATTGTGACATACGGCCCGCAACGAAAACAAACACGGTACCTATTGTGGGAAGATCTAAAATATTTTTGCGAATGCTTTGCGCATTCATTATGTAGCATTTTTTCTCTAATTCAGTACAAAAATAAGAGCGTTTAGCTCAATATCAATTACTCCTTGAAACATAAGTGATTGTTCTTCAAGCTGGTAGGGTCCCAGGCCTTCCGACCAAAGGCTGTAGGTAGTGTTTAGTTGGTAGACTGTGGCCCTCTCCTAGAGTCCAACCACCCGCCGTAGCCCGGTTGCGGGTGGTATCCGGTGCGAGGTCGTCCAAGCACCAGGCCATGTCATAGCGCCACTGTGGTGGCGCGCCCCCTATGAGGATTCACTACCATCCCCCGTGGGGGGAAAAAAAAACTTCAAATTTTCTACCTTTTTTTTTCGTTACAAAATGCTGCTAAAGTCAAAGAATGATATGAATACAAAAAAAAAAAACCATGCAACTTTCAATTGTTTGGTATTATTTTATAGTATCATAACAAGATGTATGTATGATATGAAGACATGTTAGTAGATTACTTAGAGTTAGAGTAATTTAGTTGGCTAGAAAAAAAATATACTTTTTTTCCGTTTCCATTCATTTGAAAATTTGAAATTTTGCTGTCATTACGAGTACAGTCATCATCACATCCCAAATACCTCCCCACTGATGGGCACGAGCCTTGCTTAAGTATGTTAGGCCGATTCTGCCCATTTGCCATGCAAACCATACAGCTGCATATTGTATATACATATACATTATTGTAACAAAATCAATAATTACCAACCTTAATCACTAAGATCATTGTTTATAACAAACTTTATTAGTTACAATTATCATTTATTTCAGGTAAGTCCTTTGACTTGCTTGAATTAAATGATTGATTGAATATCTTTAATTTATGTTCATAATAAATAACCATTATGTAAAGTTAAACCTATGGTATGCCACCGGCAGCGAAGCGAGGACCAAATTGCATGTGGTTACGGTAGTTAGAGAGAAGAATCTCCGACCAATAGGTGTCGAGTATCACCTCTTTCTATTTTCACTTTCTTTATTTATTTTATCTTTTTATTATTATTATGCTGCTTCTTATCAGGCGTCTTTATAAGACACGGTTCTTTATAAGGCGTGTCCTTCATAAGGAGATATAGATCCAACGGGTAGATGGCATTTAAGCTAATTTATCTACCTACATAATGTGAAATGAAGCTAAATATTATACCCATTTAAATGAATATGAACTATTGTCATTACAGGTCAAAACAAAACGTTTATTGATTATTGCATTTTGGTTTTTGCATTAATCTCTGCCTACCTCCGTGGGAAAAAGGCGTGAGTGTATGTATGTATGTATGTATGCATTTTGGTGGTAATGAGAACCGTGTTAGGGAAGAGATTCCAGTCACCTGTGTTTTCAATGTCTCCTAATGGTAAATATGGCAGCTGGATGCAGCTCTATAGATGTAGAGAGGATCTTTGCGGTAGTGAGATGCCATCAGCGTTATGGCATTATTAGGCTTTTATCTTTCGAACATCTGTTCTTGCGACTTCACTGGCAAGACGGAGGTGAGCGTAGAATACGTCTCCTCAAAATATATCGGGACCCTCGTGTTATGATTTCATTATATAAAAAAGGTATTAAATTGTATAATAAGTCAAGCACTTGTAATGTTAAATGGTATTTGATTTGACTAAAAGGAAACTGTGGTTTTGGCGCCACTGATGCGGACTGAAATGAAATGGCGGCAAAATGAAGGTATATAATGTGACCTAGTCTCTAAGCACAGTTTAGTTCTTAAGCAACAGTCGACGAGTTAGTTTTAAAGTGAACAGTCAGTGTACAAGTTTGTAGTATTACATATATTTGTAACAAAGAACGGTGATTTTCATTACATCTCAGAAGTGGGATACGCAACAAGTACAAGATAAGTAAATAAGAAAAAGAAAATGTGGTTTGTTAAAAGCATTATGCCTTATCCAATTTGATTCTTCCTTGTTGTTTCTTTACAAGAATCTTATTAAATGTATAACACTCGTTTTCATAATGTTTTACTTCCACCAAAAGGCGGTAGAAAGAAGAAAACTTCTACGTAAATAACAGAAAGTTTAATTAAGTACTATTAGATTGGTTTGTTGCATTGGGCAAAATGAGGTTTACGCATCTCGTTATGTCAGGGCTACCCTCTGATGGCGTGATGTGTGAATTAAGCATAGTGTTGCGTGGGTGCTTGGTTAGGGCTACCCCCTAACAGTAATCACGTAGTATTGTGCACTCAAATCGAACGTGTTGATGTTTGATCAGGGCTACTCTCTAATAGCAGTGACACATATCGGTTTTACCTTGCCGCATATGAAATAAACTATATATATCGAGAATGAAATATAAAGAATTTTACTTTTTTTTGTTAAACCAAAATTACAATAGAAATTAAATGTACCTACCTACTTTTTTTTTTTTTTGGACAAAATATGAACAATACTTGCTCACTGGTTTACTTAACAGGTATGCTTTCTGTTAATTGTTGAGTGAACTAGACGTTGTCTGATTAATAACTCGCTGTTTGATGATTGGATAAGACTTAATTTGCTTATTCTATGCTTACTTAGTTTTTATGGCTATTGAACTATGCTTGTTCAGTGGTCATTTGGGGATGCACTAACTGTGCTCACTGGGTTATTGAACAGGTATGCTTCCTGTTGGTTTTTGAGTGAGCCAGTAGTCGTCCGATGGATAACAAAGTGTACAATAATTGTATAAATAAGACATATAGTTACTTGTTTTATGCTTATTTTTTTTTATGATTATTTAACTATGCTTGTTCAGGTCATTTGGGGATGCACTAACTGTGCTCACTGGTTTATTGAACAGGTATGCTTCCTGTTGGTTTTTGAGTGAGCCAGTAGTCGTCGGATGGATAACAAACTGTACAATAATTGAATAAATAAGACATATAGTTACTTGTTTTATGCTTACTTAGTTTTTATGACTATTGAACTTTGCTTGTTCAATGGTTGTTAGGGAACGCACTAGCTGTGCTCACTGGTTTATTGAACAGGTATGCTTCCTGTTGGTTTTTGAGTGAGCCAGTAGTCGTCGGATGGATAACAAACTGTACAATAATTGAATAAATAAGACATATAGTTACTTGTTTTATGCTTACTTAGTTTTTATGACTATTGAACTTTGCTTGTTCAATGGTTGTTAGGGAACGCACTAGCTGTGCTCACTGGTTTATTGAACAGGTATGCTTCCTGTTGGTTGTTGAGTGAGCCAGTAGTCGTCGGATGGATAACTCACTGTCTGATAAGTGGATAAATAAGACATAGTTACATGTTTTATGCTTACTTAGTTTTTATGACTATTAAACCATGCTTGTTCAATGGTTCTTAGGGGACGCACTAGCTGTGCTCACTGGGTTATTGAACAGGTATGCTTCCTGTTGGTTGTTGAGTGAGCCAGTAGTCGTCGGATGGATAACTCACTGTCTGATAATTGGATAAATAAGACGTAGTTACATGTTTTATGCTTACTTAGTTTTTATGACTATTAAACCATGCTTGTTCAATGGTTCTTAGGGGACGCACTAGCTGTGCTCACTGGGTTATAGAACAGGTATGCTTATTTGTCAGATGGATAACAAACTGTTCAGTAATTGAATAAATAAGATATATTACTTGTTTCATGCTTACTTTTTAAATAAATAAAATAAAAATAATAATGGTTTATTAAATAATATTACATTGCTTATTTTCTATAGGACTTCCCAGTAAGTAATCGTGATACTTGAGTTGGGAATGTCCTGCTCCACCCTGGGGGTGACATGGTATAATCGATCTTAACAAGTATAAATGTAGGTTATTACTTACAAAATTATATAAAACTTAACTTGAGATGTATTTGTTTATTTAAGTATGAAAGTGTGTGTTTGTGTTTGTATGCGATTGTGTGTAGTGTGTGTGTTGTATGTCGTTATGTGCATTGTAACATTTTAGTAGGTACCTTTATTCAACTATGCAATTCTTTTCAGAAAATTTTCAACTTCATCGTACGACAATGATTTTAACCAACTTGTTATTCCATTTTTGTAATCAAACAAAAGCATTGGGTAAATATGTAAAATTTTATTATATACGAAAGGCGATTGGGAAATAAATTGTCGCCTAGCGAATCCTGTACGCGTTGGGTAAGTTGTAGCGATCACGTCATTGCGTCTCCCATTTAATAAAGTTGGATACGGATTGGATTCCGTATACATAATTTTCTTACAGATAATAAACCAGTTTCAATGTACAGCATGTTTGTGGAATACCTATAGGGTTTGAAGTGCATTACTTTAATTAGGGACCTCTGTGTTCGCTCAATATCAATAAATCTAGTTTTAGCAGCTCCTCCCCACACGGGAATGCAATAGGCAATAATAGATTCTACTAGTGCAATGTATGTTCTGTTGATCAGATCTCTGTTTATCAAATATTCGAGTGTTTTAAAAACCCAGGAGAGTTTTCATATAAAGCCATATTGAGATTCTGATAGTATGTTATATTTAGTAAGGCAGCTGTCTAGTCTGGCATGCATTAGCTTTTCAATTATTTTGGATATTGCAGACAGTACGGCTACAGGTCTAAAATTGCCGACATATGTCTAATCACCATCCTTATGCACGGGAGTAATTATTGAGCGTTTAAGCGCCTTGAAAAAAAAAATCCTCCTCGTGAAAACAAAGATTTGCTAGGGCTGTTAAAAAGGGGATAAGTATGTTTTTCGCTAACTTTATAAATTTGGTAGGTATGCCATACCAACCAGCTGCACTTTCCGATGACAGACTCATTATTATGCTATTTACTTCAATTACATCGGTATCCAATAAAACAAATGACTCTGGCTGTATATAAATGTTATTGTTGCTTATGGAAGTGCATTGTGATATATTGTGTTTACTGATAATAGTTTCTGCTAATTTGGAGCCGACGTTTACAAAAAAAAAAAAATATTTACGTAATCGTTAGACGTTTGCGGATCCGATGTAATCGAAAGTAGTTCAGCATTTGAAGTTTTGGGAAATGTTGTTAATCGTGGACCATAACTTTTTTGGATTTTTAATAGAAATGTCAATTTGAGATTTGTTGTATTGTCTTTTAAGCCTTTTAATTAAATTACTGCAGTAGTTCCTAAAGCGTTTATATGCTATTCTTAATATTTCGTTGTGAGAATGAGATTTTAATTTTAGTTGCATACTATTTCTTAACCTAATGCATTTCAGAGCTCCTTGCGTTATCCATGGTTTAATTATTTTATATTCGGTGTTATTTAGTGTCATTTTGGAATTACTAGCCAATATATTTCTTATCCTGTCAATAAATGATTGTGCATAAATATCCGGGTCCTGGTAGCTGTTTAAATCAGATAAATCTGTTACCGATAAATCTTTACAAGCAGCAGCGTAATCAGTTATGGTCTTATAGTTAATATTTTTTCCTCGTCATAATTATGGCGACTAGCCGATGGTTTAGAACCGCTACAATAACCGAGTTATTGCTATTGTTCTCGAGTTTCAGCATGACGTGGTCTAGGCAACTATCCCCCCCTGGTCGATATAGTATGGACCTGGCAATAATCCGTGCGAGGACAAGGTGTTTAGGTAGTTTAATCTATTGTTACGCTCCATTGTTATCTCATTTTGTGCGACTATAAGATCTATGTTAATATCACCCGCTATCAAAATATTTTTATATGATGCGATATAAGCCAAATGATTATCGAGTGAGTCGATAAAATTTGTTGCATTATGTATTGACGGTGACCGGTACACACCTAGAATTATATAATTGCATATTTTAAGTTGTAAGCCGGTTCCTTCCACTAGACCAAGTTCACTGACCGTTACTAGATGACAATTTTTTATGTAAATGACAACGCCGTCATTTTGATTTAGGTTATTAACTGTGCGATAAGAGGTGTAGTTAGGTATGACTGGGATCGGTTTTAGTAAATTGAGTCTGCATTCTGTGAGTATTAAAATGTCTACCTCGAATGTCAACTGTGCTAACGAAAGTAATAAGTCGTCTAAATTAGTGATACATATACTCCTAATATTTTGTGTAATAATGTTTAAGCTATATGTGTCCCGCTTCGTAAGGAAGTTCGGTAAAGATTAAATATTACAACCAATCGAGCGGGCAAATTCTGCACGATCTAATTCATTTAATATGTTTGTGGTGTCTATCATATTCGTATTAAAAAATAGCTGGTATTATTACGTAACGCTGATAGGTGTATATATCTGTCCGTATTAGTGTATTATAATATACTAGCTGACCCGCGCCCACTTCGTTGGGCATAATATTAATAATCCCCGAAGCGAGCACGAAAGCGAACTGAATTAAACCCGAAGCCATCGCGCGCCGTCCCGATGATGATGATGATGATGATGATGATGATGATGACACTCCGCAATAATGTGGCTTTCTATTGGTGAAAGAATTTTTAAAATTGATGATGATGATGATGATGATGATGATAATTTGAGATTTAAACTATCCTATCTCTCAAGTTGGATCGAACTGCACATGGTGTGCGAATTTTATTATAATCGGTTAAGTAGTTTAGGAGTTCATTGAGCACAAACATTGTGACATGAGATTTATATATATTAAGATTAAGATTAGAGATATTCTATGTGCTAATGTATGAGTATAAGGTATGTGTGTGAATATGTTAGTGAGTTTTAGTATTAATAAATATTTTTTTAAATAATGTTTAATTAAAATATCTATAATCATTATCACAATAACCGGTACCATGTCATAAAAGCTGGTGTTTATTACGTAATGCTGATAGATGTGTATGGGTGTTCGTATCAGTGTATTATAATATATAAGGTACGTTGTATGTTTTAGTGTATGAGTAAATGGATAAAGTGTAATGGATGTGAATGTATAAGTGAACTAAGTAACTTACTTAGTTGTATAATATGATAAAAGGCTAAAAGAAAAGGCTACTTGTGCTAGGTTCCAATTCTAATGATGCGATAGAAGTTTAACAGAAAAAGTATTAAGCTTAGTTTGAAAGGACACTTACAATCTATAGAAAATGTGCTGTGGGTGTTGCACAGTACCTTTTATTTAATGTTTAGTACTTAATTTAAAAGTAGTCTCTTAAAGCCACTCTTTGATTTTGGATTTGTTATTGAATGAATTATGTCGAAAATTGTGTATCCTTCCCAGTGGGTTGTAACAATGATGTCACAAGATGAAGCCGGTACTCCTCCAGATAGTCCGCCTATGCGTCGAAGGCGGGTGGAGAGACCAAAGAGGCGAAGGGATTCAACTTCATCATGTAGTTCCAGTGACGAAGGAGACACAGATTTCACGATTTACAAAGAAAGGCAAAACATATGAACCTGTAATAGCCGCAGATAGGATGCGGCCATGGATCCGTATTAAAGCTTTAGAATTACACAATTCAGATGACAGTAGTAGTAGTAACGGTTAATATAATAGCCAATTAATATAGTTATAAATATTCAGGTAATTTCGTTGCGTGACGTGCGAGAATCGATCTTATTCCATAAAATTAAGAATAAAAATAAAAAGAAAAAGTAATTCAATTTCAAGTAATGGTTATGTTTCGTCTGTATTGCGTTATGATATCATACTGTGGGGTAATTCAGTAAATGCAATTCAAGTATTTAAAATCAAAAAAAAAAATGTATACGGTCACTCTGTGGTGCAGGTTACTTGGATTCTTGCAAGCCTTTGTTTAAATCACTTGGAATATTACCAATTCCATTTTTATATATTTTTGAAATGGGAGTGTTTGTAAAAAAATATTTCCACTTATATGAACAAAAAAAAGATTTTGTCTATAGAGGTAGAAAAGGAGACGATTTATATGTTCCAGTCCAAAAACTTAAGGTGTTTTCAAAAAATGCATATTGTATGTCTATTCGTTTGTATAATAAGTTACCTTCTGACATAAAAAAATTGACCTTAACTAAATTCAGAACAGAATTATTTAAATATTTAATGAACAAAATGTATTATTCAATAAATGATTTTCTAAATGATAAAGTGCCCTAATATTTTTATGTTTGACGTCTATATGCATCTAATTTATAAAGAGATATTAATGTGAATGAATGTTTTTATTTTGACATTTTACTAGAATATTAATAATATTATTTTGACCATAATGTATTTTTTTTTAATATTTCTTATGACATGTTTATTTTATTAATTATTATTTGTAATAATTTTTAATTAAATTAATATGACGATTTTGATAGTACTGAATCCTGATTAATATTTTAAAATGTATAATATTTGCACATTGAAATTCAATAAAATATGCTGGAAATCAAATAAACTGTAACATCTTATGTAACCATGTTTTAGCAAATAAATTATTATTATTATTAAGGCACATTATATAATAATTTCTGTCATATATTAACATATTTATTATTGACAATATTACATAGTTTTATATAAATGAATGAAAACATATGTATCAAATTAAACCAGAAAAGGAAAATTATCGACAATGTTATGATTGTGTTTTCATGTTTGGATATTTTTGAAAATTGATTGGTTTTTAATATTATGTTTAATTATGATAAGTAACAAAGTGTGGTTAATTGCATTGTATAAATACATAACTTCCATCCATTCATATTATATATTAAAATGAAAATGTAATAAATACTATCATTACATTATTTACATGTAAATCATATTAAGCTAAAAAAAAAAATGTATTAAGCAATGTTTCGATTTGTTATGTGTCTATTTAGTTTACTATTAGGTGTTTGCCAGGAGGCAACACTTTGTAGGATGGCCGAATGTTATGATTTCATTATATAAAAAAGGTATTAAATTGTATAATAAGTCAAGCACTTGTAATGTTAAATGGTATTTGATTTGACTAAAAGGAAACTGTGGTTTTGGCGCCACTGACTGCGGACTGAAATGAAATGGCGGCAAAATGAAGGTATATAATGTGACCTAGTCTCTAAGCACAGTTTAGTTCTTAAGCAACAGTCGACGAGTTAGTTTTAAAGTGAACAGTCAGTGTACAAGTTTGTAGTATTACATATATTTGTAACAAAGAACGGTGATTTTCATTACACTCGGTTTTGCAACTTACCAACAGCTTGACACAAGCTGCCTTTATAGAGACTAACTGCTCTGATGGGAAATTTATTTGTACCATGGCGATGGGCGATGGGGTCGTCATTTCCTTACACACTTATTGGTATAATTATAAATATATGAAAAATATTGAACAGCAAACTACTTTGAAATTATAAAACAGTAATAGCGTCCAAGCACTTGTCGGAGATTGTAATCCTTAAATATACGAGGAAAATATTCTCGCTGACTTCAGTGAGCCATCATCCATACTAACGCTCGCTCGTGAGTTCTGAATGTGTTAACTGTGCCGTAATGGCGTTTTTATGACACCCGCCGCCATCAACGCGAGCCTATTGTTTCTTCCCTTGATTTATTTACACGCTGAAGATCTATTGGCTGTTAAAAGGTGGTGCTGATGCGCGCTGCTTTCACGTTGCTTTATTCAAAATAAAAGTTTTTATGGCCTCTTTGTGTACGGCCATATTGTGTATTTGTTTGATTTTTTTTTATTTTAAGTAGCTAATGTAACGTGTTTTCGCACAGAACTTTTTGATATATTGTCTTTTAGGGGTTTAGGTTTCAGTATTTATATTAAGAACGACATTAAATGTGATTTAATTTATTTAAATCAATATTATTGTTGAGTCGAGTGCTTGTGGACCAGTTAAAAGCATTACGTTAGTGGAGAATACACGTATTTCATTAATTAAAAAGGATATTATTGTAAAGTCGTGCATTTGTGGACTAGTTAAGGTCGTTGCGTCAGTGGTGAAACCAGAGATTGTTACAAGCTTTTATTTAACTTGCAATGTACGAGTATATATGTACATAGTATGTTAGGGTGGAATCTTATATTATAACTCAATTTTAAGTCATTGTTCTCAACCGATTGAGCTGAAATTTTGTATACACGTTTAGTAGACAATGTACGATTAACTATTTGACGTCATTCTAAATCCAACATTGCGGCGTACCCAAGATGGCGGACCAATTATTTTTAATGCACTCCTACAACATGAGTATCAAATAAAAGGGCTTGCCAAGAATAATTAGAAAAAAAAATAAGGTAAAAGAAATCTTTAAAAACAAGCTTTTGTTTAAATACGCTAAATAGAGAAAAATAAACATTTACACTAAAACGTTTACTGTTAACTTATAACGTCATTTAAAATTTAACACATTTGACGCAATTTACATGTTCCACCCGCGGCTTCGCTCGCGTAAAATTAGTTTTGTTAATCCTGGTCCCTATTATGTCTAAGAGACTCTTACAGACATTTGACGAACTTTTATACTAACTTTCAACCCTTATTTCACCCCCTAGCTGGTCGAAATTTCTAAAATACTAGAACAAATGTTTAATGATTTCTTATCAAGTGCTTAAATATAAAGTTTCATGGTTTTATCTTTTAATATTAAGAAATCCCATACAAACTTTCAACCTCTATTCCAACCCGTTTTTTTTATACTTATAAAAAAAATATTGTAGAGTCCTGACCTGTGGGCTAGTTCAGGTCTTCTTAGTTCTTCCTAACTCGTGTACTTGTAGGACATAAATTTATGTTTCTATCTATCATAACTCAAATGTTATCATCAAACATCTTTGTTAATAGTGTGTATAAAAGCTGGTGTCAAATCTAAATCAGGAATGAAACAAATAAAAAAAAATTGACTTTATATAAAAATTTGTAGATTGCGTTTTATATTATACTAGCTGACCCGTGCCCACTTTCGTTGGGCATAATATTAATAATCCCCGAAGCGAGCACGAACGCGATCCGAATTAAACCCGAAGCCATCGCGCGCCGTCCGCTGCCTGTTTTTTTCTCCGATTCACTTTGCAAAACGGACTACCACGTAAAAACCTTTTTATTTTTCGGTTTTTTATATAACCTATGACACTCAGCAATAACGTGGCCTTCTATTGCTGAAAGAATTTTTAAAATCGGTTCAGTAGATCCTGAGATTACCCCTTACAATTTAACAAATATACAAACACACAAACTTTATTTCTTTATAATATTAGTATAGATTTCTACATTTATATATTATAGAATATGATAATGTTGAATCTGTATGACAGAATATGGATTTAAAATACTTTTTATATATTTTTTATTTTAATTATCTTTTGTTAATATTATTAGTAATTGAAACAGAAAGCTGTATCTTTTGTTAGCGTATGGTTAGAGACAAAATATATTGTTATTTCCACTCGCTTGTCAGAGGCGCCGTGGCTTAGTTGGTTAAAGCGCCTGTCTAGTAAACAGGAGATCGCGAGTTCGAATCTCGCCGGGGCCTGAGATAGTGTCGTATTAATAAATTTTTATTATTTTTTGATGCGTCCATATCTTATAAGGAAATCCTGTAAGTATGTTCTTAGCGCCATTAGCAACAAATGTTGTAGTTTCCTTTTCCTTTTTTTATATTTATTTCAAGAATGTTAAAACAGTCAGATTTTAATTAATAATTGTCATAAGATATTACAGCCGATAAAAAAAATATAAAAGGAAACAATACAAAATTTGGCATTTTCCTACAATTCTCACTCAATACGGGTGTTTTTTCATATATAATTCAAAAAAATCCCTGATTCAATAAATTTTGATCTCATAATTGCACCTTAGAATGAAATTCAACCAAATAGTTTAATTTTTTAAATATAATTTAAAAAAAAAGAAAATATTTGAAGCTGTAAATGTATTTGGCAGTATATGAGTAGACATTATATGATTTTGGCAACAAATAACAAAGTTATTGGCCTCTTTATTTATACACTTGTACAAATTACACGACTGCTGTGTTGTGGCGTCATAATGCAGTGTAAATTACTATGGAGCGTTTTTGAGCAGTAAGCCACACAAAAACAACATTAGTGACACAAACATCGCTAAATCTTTAATAAAGGAATGTGTCTATTTATACTGTAACTTCTACAATATATCTCAGCCAAGAGTACATCTTATTACACATGGAATAAATAAATTGTCAAATATAAAGTATATGGCACAGTTAATATGGCAGTTTGGCGAGCGGCGATCGACTCTCAATTTTCGATAGTATTGTTCTCCTTGACGAGCTGATCGCGAATATACAAGTTTTGAGAGGCTCTGAAGTTTTGGGGTAAAAAATCCTGGTTTTCTAAAACTTGTATATTCGTGAACTTGAACTTCTTCTAAAACTTGTATATTCGTGATCAGCTCGTCTTCTTCTTCTTCTTCTTAGCCATTTTCTACCCTATGGGTGTAGGCCTCCTTCATTTTATGCCATTTCCGACGATCTTGGGCGGCTTCGATCCACTTCACTCCTGCTGTTTTTATAATGTCGTCGCACCAACGCATTTTTGGCGTTCCTTGTGGGCGTTCCTCACCCCACGGTCTCCACTCCACCAATGCTTTGCACCACGAGCCTTGATTTCTGGCGACATGGCCTGCCCACTTCCACTTTAAATTTGTCACACGTTTAGTGACATCAGCGACTTTACTTTGCTGTCTAAGCCATTTATTTCGTTTTCGATCCCTCAGTGTAATTCCCACCAGTTTTCTTTCGATTGCCCTCTGAGTCACTTGGAGTTTATGGAGAATCTCCTTTGTGAATACCCAGGTTTCAGCTCCATAAGTGAGCACTGGCAGGATACACTGGTCATGTATACGTGCTTTTTGTTCGGCCTTTAAATTCATTTTGAAGACAAATTCAAGCTTAGAGTAGGCCGCCCATGCTAATCCCATGTTGCCCTGATTTTCTTTCCCCATTACAACCTCTTGCCCGAGATAGACATACTTATTAACTCTCTCGATGATTGAGTTATTTACCATGATATGTGTGTTTCTGTCTGTACAGTTGGTCATAATCTTAGTTTTGGTAAGATCATCTCTAAGCCACAATGCCTAGAGGCATCACTAAGTTCTTGATCAGCTCGTCAGGCATCACTAAGTTCTTGATCAGCTTGATCAGCTCGTCAAGAAGAACAATACTAAGTATCGAAAATTAGGAGTCGATTGCCGCTCGCCAAACTGCCATATTAACTGTGCCATGTACTTTACTAGTTGTAAGATAAATAATTAGTTATATAATAAAATATATTTAGGGAATGTAGGGACAAAATATAATGGCGTAGTTGGTAGGGGACGACTTCCACGAACATACTTGGACCAAATAGGTAATATGCTGAAGGAACGTCAGGTCAAGAGTACCCGTAACTGACGAGTGTGCATGGAAGTATTAATGAACGTCGAGGAAGCTAGGGAAGTATGTTTGGATGGTAGTAAGTGGCAAACTATGAGACTACCTACCTCCATGGGAAAGAGGCGTTTTTTATAGGATAGGGCAACAAACGAGCAATCGGGTCGCCTGATTGTAAGCGATAACTCCTGCCCATACACACCCGCAACACTAGAGGAGTCACAGATGCGTTGCCAGCCTTTTAAATGGGAATATGCTCTTTTTTTGAAGGTTTCAATATCGCATCGGTTCGTAAATACTGCAGGCGACAATTCATTCCACAGTTTAGTAGTGCGTGGCAGAAAATTCCTGGAAAAACGCACTGTGGTGGACTGCCAAGTGTCAAGATGATGAGGATGAATGTTGTGTCGCGTTGAACGGTGACGGAAACTAGCAGCAGGAATTAATCCGAACAATTCCTCGGAGCACTCCCCGTAATATAAGCGATAGAGTATACATATCGAAGTTACATCTCTACTACGCAGCGCCAAGGAGGCTAGCCGATATGAAATATCCGGGCAGTCGACGATTCAAGTCGCTCTCACTTGGATGCGATCCAGAGGGAGAAGTTGGTATTGGGGAGCCCCTGCCCAAAGATGGGAGCAGTATTCCATTTGTAGCTGAACTTGCGCCTTATAGAGTTGCATTCGGTGGGCCGGTATGAAATACCGCCGTTGAGCACACCAAGCTTCTTTGAGGCTATTTCAGCCTTACCCTATAGGTGTCTGCGGAACTGTACTTCGCTCAATATGTGGACACCGAGAATTCCAATACTGGCTGAGGCAGTTAAGGGAGTGCTTTCAAATCGAGGTGATGTGATAAAGGGTAACATTTTTGCGATTAACGCGCAAAACTTGTGTCTTAGTGGGGTTAAATTGGACCAGATTAAGTCTACCTCAATTTGCGACATTCTTCAAAGAAATCTCAATTTGAGACACAAGTTGATTTCGACTCTCAACGACGTTTTCCCGAGACATATTGGCGTGGCCGGTGTAAAAGGTAGCACCCGTGCTGTCATCCGCATAACAATGAATGTTGCTGATTTGCAATATATCAGATACATATATTTGATATGCAGAAGGAACAGTGTAGGCGATAGACACTGCCTTGAGGGACACCAGCATTTACCGACAATACGTTAAAGCATTTACCGTCGACTACGACATTAATGCTTGCAGGCGTGAGTATTTGTATCATAAATATATATACATTTACATTCCAAGGAATCCTAGTTCATGCCTTTTTCATTCTAACGTATTTCTTTTTGATCTGGAATTACGTATAACTTATGAATACTGGTCACTCTTATTCTCAGTGAGTTTCAAAATTTTTGCAATTTCACTTATTGGTAACATGAACATAATGTTATGATTATCTTTTGACACGGAAATAGTTCACCCCCCGCCAGCGTGGGTGATATAACACGCCGTTTTTCACATGGTCGTATTTAGCGAGACGTTTTGAAAACTTGTCATTGCGACTGAGCAAGCAAATATTTGCGGAGAGAGATATTGCACGCCGCCGCGTGCCGCCTGCCGGCTGTTGGCTCGTGCTCGCGGCTGCACAAAGACACCGATGAAATGGGTTGGTTACGTTATCGCGCGCTTTCATTTGGGGACTATTGGCTATGGTTGATTTTTCATCTCCCTGTGGGCGGTTTATTTTTTGCCCTGCATGCGATTTAGTCTGGTGTCGATAGCTTATTTAAATCTTTACGGAATGGATGTAATATTAATTCGTAAATAAAACAATGTATGTTCGCGACGATGTAACAAACCTCAGCAGATATATTATGTATTGTTTTATAAATGTACATAAAGATGACGTTTCTGTAATTTATATTTTAAAAACAGTTTCATGTAAATATTATTTTAATCCTTTGTCCCCGCTAAATTGTAATTTTCACGAAACTTTTAGGGTTGGCTGAAAGAAATATCTCTGTGAGCTAAGTTCGGTTTTGAACGAATTAACTTGTATAGGTACAGAGCCATTAGTATTTTTTATTATTATTATTTTGTTTTAAAATCGCTAACGATGATAATAGTTTTCGCTTGTCATTTAAATTCGGCAATAGGCTGAACGGATTTTTTTAAGGTTACCATCATCAGCTCGATGATTTGTACGAGTATGTCAAATTATTATCATCACAATTGATATTTGTCCTCATCGTGGGAACGAGTCTACCCTAATAATGTTGGGGTTATTAGACCTTACTGAACCACGCTGACCCAGAAGCGTGTTCATAATAACGAATATCGACATACCTACTAAAAAAAAGTAAAAAAGTAAATCCTCACGGAGTGCCAAGGTTGGATACCTTTACGATCGACATAAATGCTCTATAAGGATATATGTGGATCACAAATGCACACTGAGATTCCGCTAAAAGATGTCACTATTATTATTTACTGTTATATGTAGATAATCCACGTTTTTTTTCTCTAACTAACATATTAGATTTATTGAAAGACGGAACGAGACAGCAACGTAAATTAACTAAATTAGATTTTAAAAATCTTCATTAATACGGACCATAGAGATCGGTGCAACGTTATTAGTCCCAATTTATTATATTACCTTATCTTTAAGATATTTTAATTATATTTTGGTGCCTAGTCTGTGTAGAACTCCTATGATTGACGGTTGACAAGTTGACAAGAAAACGTTGTATATTTTTTAATTGCCAATTGAATGTATGTTACATTAATCTACTAGAAAAGAAAATATGTCTTCTTCATCTGAAGTGATTGAAGAAAGCACGCCGCCTGTTGAGGTGGTATACCAAGCTTCTGTGACGTCATCTATGTTCTCAGTAATAGAGCAACCTTCGCTACTCAAAATAGATGCACCTGAGGCACCTAAAATGATCCTCTACAAGAAAGGCCTGTATGACCCCGGCAGCGGGGAGATCTGCGCGAAATACATCGCTATGTCAGACAGTGAAGTTCTAAGGCACGTTTATTATGCGTACCCGGGCATCAAAGATCCTGGCATAGTGGATGCTCTTTTTGAAACAGGTACTTACATATAATTGAGATCAGTCTATTCTACTTCACGTTGATTTTTGCACCAGATATTGAAACTAAAACATAGCAGTGGAATAATACATTGTCCTCTTTTGTCCCCGCAAAAGTCTCACATAATAAGTCTTTTTAACTCTAAATATAATATTAATTATGACACCAAATATATAACAATAAAATAAAAAACAATACATTAAAAGAAAAGCGCCATAAATCATCATCATCATCCTCTTGCCCATTTCCCATTATCTGGGGTCGGCGCATTAGATCTGTTTCTTCCATTCCTCTTCCAGAAAAGCGCCATAAATATACACGATAATCTCCAATACCTTTTTCGCATATATTTTTAAGTAGGTACTTACCCGATACAACAAATTAAAAGCAAATTAACATACCCGATACAACAAATTAAAAGCAAATTAACAAATTAAAAGTGTTTAAAAGAAAACAGCTGACGTTACTTCAATGAATATAATAAGAAAATCAATAATAATTTAATAAAATTATCAAATTGTTTTAAATATTTTAAATAAAATAAAATAAAACATAATCAGGAATAAATCCAATAGTCGACCAGAATCATTCGATAGCTACGTTGGATTTGATCCTCTAGATTTTTTTAAGTGATCGAAAACGTCGACCTACTTTAAGATTTTTATCTTTTGTCGTGGGTGCAGTTATGTATATATACGCCCAAGCCGGAAATTTTCTGCTGGTTATACAAAATATTTATCCCGCGCGGGAATCGAATCCGCGAGCTGTGGCACAGTTGCCTATGACTCGATCGCTGCTATTGTCAAACAGATATAGTGACAAATAGATGTCGTACTCAATATTGAAACTATTATGGTACATATGTTTTTTTTTCAATTTCATGACCTGGTAACATAGACCATTAAGTCATTGGTACATATGTTAGGACATCAGACACACAGATTTAAGTCACACCACATATAATATCCTACTGGGTAATAGTTACTCCGTATCTCGATCTCTGATATGCTTATTATTCCATATCGGCTGAAGGCTTTGCAGCCATGGCTGGTAAAATAAATTAAAAAAAAATATTATTCCATAAGCACGCTGATTTTTGAATGATCTATTCATTCACATTCACATTCGAATCGTAAAATTCGAATTCGAGATTCCAAATTCTATTTTTGAATATTCATTTCGTGGATTGTGCAGTGTACTTTTTCATTGTCGTTGATTTCCATTTTTTGCGGGTAAATTATCTTAAGGTAGTATGAAGCAAGTAAATCATAGATAAAGATAATCAAAATAATACAGCATAACTGTGATGACTTTTTTTTAATTGTTGAATTATGGCGTACTTAACGGTTTTATTTTTTCTTTGTGTAATTGTGAATCTTATATTTAGTTTTGAAGAATTTGTTATTAATAAAAATAATGATTTCTAATCGCCTCCTGGCCGCAAACGATCGCTCTGCACTGTCGATTTTCCAGTTGGTACGTAAGGCAAATCGCCTTTTCGTAGATTTATACTACACAGTATAATAATCTTTTAAGGATTACTTAAACGATAATAATGCAGGGGTTTAATTTTATTGACTACGGTAGTTGGCAAATATTTTGATTATAGTAAATAACACAATGAACCTACTAAAACTTATATATATATATAATATATATATATATATATATATATATATAAGTTTTAGTAGGTTCATTGTGTTATTTACTATATATATATATATCTTAATATATATATTTCTTGTGTGCGTGTGTATGTGACTGAACTCCTCCTAAACGACTGGACCAATTTTGATGAAATTTTTTGTGTGTATTCCAGGGGGCTTGAGAATGGTTTAGATTCACAATACGGTCATATAAATATTGTTTTTCAGCTAAATTATTTATTTAAAAACATTTGAGACAACGTGAGACAACGTGACATTTGACATTTGAGACATTTGACAGGACAACGTCTGTTGGGCCAGCTAGTATAAAACTCAGATAAATATTCAGACTCTAACTTCCTTTAGAAATTTAAATAAGTTCATATTATATATATATATATATATATATATATATATATATATATATATAATATGAACTTATTTAAATTTCTAAAGGAAGTTAGAGTCTGAATATTTATCTGAGGCTTTTTTTTGTATCTTTAATTATAAAGATCCCTGTATTAACCTTGTATTAACAGGGAGATAAAAATAGCCCTTGTTGGTTCTTGGTAGTACAAGACTCGTAGCATCTTAGACGTGCAAAAGCGATTGAAAAAATCCTATTTGAAGATGAAACTGATTTCTTGATTTTGATTTAGAAATTTCGCGGAGCTTCGGCAATAATGGCCAGGAGCTGTACCTTGAACTGTGCGACCAGATGAGCATGTGTCCTGTGCGCAGTTTCTACCGTGGGTTGGTCGAACGGGACATAAATTTACGGGTTAGGAATTAAACAAAGTATTTGTTTATTCAATATCTATCAATATCAAAGCGATTTTGAAACGACGTGACAGATTTTTACATTAGCTTCACTTGTAACTATGTAAGAAAATCTTGGAATCTTAATTTGACCCACTTCCCGGTCTCCGATTGAGCTGATTTTGCATGCACGTGTAAGTCGGATGACAATGCATGTTTATGTGGTTGTGGTTATGTGGTTGTGACGTCATTCTAAATCCAACATGGCGACATTACCAAGATGGCGGATCAATTATTTTTAATGCACCCTCTACAATATGGGTATCAAATGAAAGGGCTTGTAAAGAACACCTCGATAAATAATGTGACGTTACTCTTAATCCAAAATGGCGGACTTTCCCAAGATGGCGGACCAATCTATACTAATATAATAAAGCTGAAGAGTTTGTTTGTTTGTTTGTTTGTTTGAACGCGCTAATCTCCGAAACTACTGGTGCGATTTGAATAATTCTTTTTTTGTTGGATAGTCCATTTATCGAGGAAGGCTATAGGCTAAATAACATTACGCTATGACCAATAGGAGCAAAGACAGAGCGGTAAATGTGTAAAAAACGGGGAAAATTATTCATTTTTGAAGGCTTTCTTTGCGTGCGCTGCGAAAACGGTTCAAGATACACAAAAAATATGTATGAAAGAATTATTCCTCTATACATGATCTAAAAAAAAGTCCGCGACGGCATATGTCTATCTTTTAAGGTTTAGTCACAATGACCGTTTTTATGGTACCAAATTTGGTCGAAATAATTTGTTTAAGTTGTATCAACATAATAATACTAAAAATTCTGCGGAAACTCGACCATTCTGAAAATCCCGCAAGAACGGGAACTATGTGGGAAAAACCAAAAATCTGCCGGAAGTCACTATTCCACGCGGACGAAGTCGCGGGCAAAAGCTAGTTATTTATAATGCACCCCTACTATATGGGTATCAAATGAAAGGGTTTGCTAAGCTTGGTTTTTTAGTCGGATATTATGTTAAGAGTAAAAAAACGCTCCGTTTAAAAATGACAGTTCTCGACAAGTGCAATATTCTGATTGGCTGAGCTGTTAATAATACTCGATAAACAATTATTTTTCAGATTGTCGAGAAAATCAAAAGTGTACTTATAGATATATATATGTGGCTTATAGCGATATCATAAAAAAGTGGTCGGCGTGTGTGCAAAATGAATCGCTTAATTTAATAAAATCGAATTAAAGAAGTACTCACAAAAGTGAGAGATCGCTTTCCGTCGGAAACAGAATTAACAAATGTAACGTTTTCAGTATTATTGCGTAAACCCTGCCGGAGTGAGGGCGATGTGTCGAGCTCTCCTGTATAACACGTCAGTAAAGCGCCTGGATTTGAGCTTCAACTATCTCAGCTTGGACGCTTGCTACCATCTCGGGCGGTTGATGGCCGAGAATGTGGTGTTGACCGAGCTGATTCTCACCGGGTGCAAGTAATTTTACATTATGTTATTTAATTAATATCACATTTTATTGTTTCATTCATATCAAATTTTATTGTTTCATTCATATCACATTTTATTGCTTCATTCATATCACATTTTATTGTTTAATTATTATTATATTTTATTGTTTCATTAATATCACATTTTGTTGCTTCATTAAATAGTTTAATAATTTTGTTTGTTTTTAATTTAATAATTTTAGTTTAATTAATTTTACATTTTATTCTTTCATTAATATGACATTTCATTGTTAAATTAATATTACGTATTATTGTTTCATTAATATCACATGTTATTTTTTATTTGATTTCACATTTTATTGTTTAATTAATATTATGTTTTATTGTTTCATTAATATCACATTTTATTATTTAATTAATATCACATTATCAATGTAAATATTTTTGGTTAATTAATATTACATTGTATTGTTTCATTAATATCACATTTTATTGTTTAACTAATTTCCCATTTTATTGTTTAAACAGATTTGATCAAACTTGCTTACTTTTGCTTAATATTTTTCAAGTTTATACACCAGTGTTGTCTAGGGTTTACTTCGTCTAGGGATGTCTCAATTTCAAATTTTTACATTGTTATCAGTGATTTTATGCAAATAAGTGTGAAAAGAAATCGTGGAGTTCCACATGTCTGTTACGATTTCATTGCAACAAGAACGTTAGAGATTGCAGTGTCGGCACTGGTCATCCATCCTGAAGGCCCGGGGTCAATCCTGCCATCTACCAAGGTGTTTTTAGTTTTTATCCGGCGCTTTTACGATGAAGAAACACTTCTTCGAAACACAGATCCAGAACATCTAACGCTTGGACAAAAAAGAAACAAAAATTACAAACAGGATTATTAAAAAAATGACATAATTATTCTAGGATTGGAGTGGATGGTGTTCGAAGACTAGTTGATGCATTTGCTGGTCGTATAATAGAAGAATTGGACTTATCAAGCAATAACATCGGCGACGCTGGAGCCGTATTGCTCGCTGATCAGTTGACAAAAGCAGTTGTTATAAAAAGGTTAATATTATTTAAACAGGAAGTCTTTGCTTTCGTCTCAAGTGATGGTACGTTGGTCTGGACCTGGACTCACTTGGACTCCTCAACGACTGATCCACTGGCTGTATAGCCTTTAATTATAGGAACATAATAGACTACAGGCCCGTGTTAAATAAATGATGGGTCATTTGAACCACCAGATGACCTATGTAGAACGATATTAAAGCATAAAATAATAAGATTCAGCATTATGCCGTCACTTGTAAGCTGTCCAACTGAGTGCAGGTGAGAATTCAAAAGTACAGGTAGAGTGGGTATATTTTGGTCATATATTTTTGTACGGCATTCTTACTATCGATAGATCCATGAAAAATAATAAGACAACGCGTAGTGCCGTAAAAAAATGGTGCGCCAAAAAGTCGGATTTTTTTTTTGATTTTCCGACAATTTCCAGGGTGAATTTGATCATTTAATTTTGTACGGCATCAGTTTCATGCTATTTCAGTACTGCTTCTAATACATTATTCCGCAACGCCGTACAAAAATCATGCGACAAGGGGAAAAAACCGAGGGTTGCAACCCCCTCTTTTCCGTGGTACAAGGGGTGATTTGAAAAAGTACGGCTTTGGTTCCAAAACATTATCTGACACTTAAAAGTACTATTAAAAATAATGCCGTCAAAAAATTATGGTTCATTTGAATGTATATCAATAATTATCTTAATTTTATCGTATTCTTGATTTATAAAGGTGTAAAATCATTTGATCCTGTACGGGAACTTTTTTTTTAACATGATATTGTAAAATACAATTGTTATATAGTATTGCCGTTCAAAAGAAACTGTTCTGAAAAAAATTATAGAGAAACACAAAAACTGTAATTTTTCAAATTATTGAAGAAATTTAAATATCATACATGAATGAAATATAGCAGTTTTCTACATTGTATCCCATGTTTTAAATAGTATTAACATAAATAAATTAGGAAAAAATGATGCCGTACATTTTAATGCAGACCATATCTTTTAGGCTGATGAAAATGACGCTACTATCTAAAGGGTACTTTATGGCCATCTGATACAGTACGGCATTAACATATTTTTGAAGAGAACTATTGATAATATGATTAAATCACTATGACGTCTAACTGAAGTGAAACGGTGTGTATATTATGTGTGTGTATATTATGTGTGTGTATATTATGTGTGTGTATATCCAAAAATTGAAACTGTCAACCACAGTATCAACAGTTTTGTATACTTTTTGGTTTACTACATACTTCGAACATTATTGATACATATATATAATTGATTTGTTTCATTGCAATGATGTGAAGAAATAAAACAATTATTTATAAGAAAAATTTGATATATTTAATAATGATGATAATACAAAAAATGGTTTCTATTTAAATTATTCAGTGTCGGAATCAGTCGCTGAGTTGTTATCAGAATCATCTCAATAATATCTTATCTTCTCAATAATATGTTGTATTTTGGAATTATAAGTGGCAACATGTCTATATTTTGGTATAAATCCATAGTATACAAACCCATATTTAACATAGTTTCTAACTAGAAACCTAGAATCACGAAAAGGCTATGAAAATTAGTACAAATAAACTATCTAAATGCCGTACTTTTCGTTATATGAATTTTTTCTTTTTCATTTTTTCTTTTTCATTTTTTCTTTTTCATTTTTTTCCCCTTTGAACCAACGAAAATGTACGGCATATGAAAAAATATTATCTATGCATAAAATACTTTCGAAATAAATTGATTTGATGTTGTGTCAAATCACCCCTTGGACCACAGAAAGAGAGGGGGTTGCAACCCTCGGTTTTTTCCCCTTGTCGCATGATTTTTGTACGGCGTTGCGGAATAATGTATTAGAAGCAGTACTGAAATAGCATGAAACTGATGCCGTACAAAATTAAATGATCAAATTCACCCTGGAAATTGTCGGAAAATCAAAAAAAAATCCGACTTTTTGGCGCACCATTTTTTTACGGCACTACGCGTTGTCTTATTATTTTTCATGGATCTATCGATAGTAAGAATGCCGTACAAAAATATATTATTATGACCAAAATATACCCACTCTACCTGTACTTTTGAATTCTCACCTGCACTCAGTTGGACAGCTTACAAGTGACGGCATAATGCTGAATCTTATTATTTTATGCTCTTATATCGTTCTACATAGGTCATCTGGTGGTTCAAATGACCCATCATTTTTTTAACACGGGCCTGTAGTCTATAACAGGTCATTAATAATTAACAGCTGAATTATTATTAGTATTAATTACAAGATATTTCATTATGACTAGAGATCGGATAATCGGATGCATATTTACCTAAAGTTAGTTTATGATAAAGTATGGAAACAGCTTTTTATTGTTTTGTTAAATAAAAATCCCGGGATTGCGGAATTGGATAGCCGGATATTTATTTATATACCTAATTTAGTTTTTGACAAAGTATGGGACTGTCTTTTTATTTTATTTCCATAAATAAAAATCCCGGAATTCCGGTACTGTATATAGAACATTTTGGTAACTCAGAGTGAGATACTAGACCATACTTACGCCCGGGCACCATTTCTGTTTTTTTATTCAATTATTTAATTGATTATTGTTTTAGTCAAACTAGCTCACTACTTTCGTATAACACTCTTCATGTAATAAATCGTACATTCATAAATCGCACGGGGAACTGAAACTAAGCTTCATGTAAATACGTATGCATAGTTGTATAAATGAACCCGGAGTCTCGGTCTTTTGAAAACAAATACCACGTGCTAATTTAGTAATTTTCAAACAATATTACTACGTTAAATTTGCAGTCCCGTTTTTTCCCGGGATTTTTATTTAACAAAATGTATTTTAAAAAGCCGCTTTCATAATTTGTGAGTCAAAAATTAACTTTAGGTAAATATGCATCCGATTATCCGATCTCTAATTATGACCTATGCGATAGAAAATGCATTGACTACCCTCAGCTATGAGGACGGTCTTATCGTTGTGATATATTTTGTCTTGATGTGTAAAAAATTGTTAAAAGACAGTAATGATTAATAAATTAATAATAAAAATCTTGCTGTTAAACAAACGTCGTCGTGCATATGTATGCAAAATGACAAAACGTTTGACGATGGATCAATATCTCTCTATACGTTAAATTATTATATATACATTGCTTATATATATCGCACTAATAATACAATAGTGTATCAACTCAAAACGTCGTACTTGACATAATACTATAAACACACGCAAAATTTGATTCCTCACGCGTGATCAAGACCGTCGTTCGATTAGTGCAAAAACAGAATAAGGATAAATTAAAAAACTTTTGTGACAGTTATTCAATTTGCAACTATTACATGAAGTGAGTAATAAGTTTTTTGTTGATTCTGAAAAATGTTCGATTTTGAGTTGATACACTATTGTATTATTAGTGCGATATATATATATATATATGCTTTGTGAGGTGTCAAAGTTTCAAATGCTTCTTCTGAAAAACTACATTTTTGCAAAAGTGACAGTGTCGCGATATGTGAATCACGAATTAGCCGGAAAATATGGTTGGCTGCGCTAAATGTTTGTTCATTATTTACTCTTGGCAGAGTTTACAGTCCTTGTAACACAAACTAAGTAATGTGCGCCTGTTCTTTGACCCGAAGGTGAGAAGGGCGTTATCCCGGTTCTCACTTGTCATCGGAAACAATAGGCTGATGCCTGTCGGGGCTTTGAGCAATTAAGGTGCCCCAACATTCACGGCCGTTGTGCGCGGGGTCACCAGCTCTAGTGAAATCACTACAGCTCACAAATCTTTACGGGAAAATTTTCCGACAACAATATAGCTGTTGTTAAACTAATAAATAATATTTTTGTTTTGTACCGGACATATACATATCAGATTTGTTTAATGCGATATGACTCTTGTGGCGGAAATATATATTTGTTAGTTGTTTTAACTTGTATCAGAGGTTGGGTTCAGACTGTGTATCTGAAGCCGGCTTCCAACTGACGACTCTGATACAGGTAGAAAAAAAAATTGCCCTTGCTGGTTTTCTTGCTGCCCTTGCTGGTTCTTTCCAGTACAAGGTCTCCTGCCGTAGACTTGTGAACCAGTGGCGTAGCATCTTTGACATTCAAAAGTGATTGTAAAATCCTATTTGAAGAATATTTTTGATTTTGATTTGATTTTGATAATTTAATGTTAAATTTAAATTTTATGTATTTGGAAGTTGAGCGAGAAATAATTGGCGAAAGAATGCGGTTGCTACGCTTCACATTAACCTTAATTTGGCTCAGTGCATCAGCTCTGATGGAAAGAGTTTTAAACAAACAAATAAAAATAATATGTTCAGTGAGCTCTCAGTATATATGTGTGAGCAAGGGTTAAACAATTGCCTAGCTTAGAATCGTTTAGCGGCTTTCTGGTGGCATTTCACTTTCTCTTTAACCAATGATGCTCATGGAAGATATGAAACGGTGTCCAAATCAGCGGACCTGGAATGTGCAGTAGTCAATACATATCACTTTATATAGCTTTATTCAAAACATTATGCACATTTTATATAATGCAGGCCTTACGTATAATTAAGCTGAAAACGCAGCCACCCTATTGTTGCAATATTGTGCACAGGATTTCATTTTAATCTATTGTATTACTATATATGTTGTTTTGTCAATTTGATTAGTATTTCTTATCTTATAAGCATCTTTACACACTGAGCCTCGTTTTCTATATATGTATTTAATTTGCCCAGGATATGTAGGTATTAAATATCTTACTGGTTATCCCATACGGGACGTTGCTATATATTGCTAGTTTAGAAACTAGTAAAATGAATTTGTTTATAAATATATATTGTTGGATAAATTTTTGAAGATTAAAGGATATATTTTTTACAAATTTGCATATTTCTAAAATTCATTCTGTTTTGACACAACTTAGTATTATTTAAACTTAATAAAGCATTTTCTTATAATGCGACCAAGAATTTACGAGCAATTTATTAACGATTGCTCGTAAGTCTTTTGCCCTTCTCATACATTTTCCTCTGATATTTGTAACACTATTTGTTACGTATGACAAGTACTTTACGTAAGTGATAAGGACATAACGTAGTTTGTTGTTTGAAGACAAAAAATAGAAGTGATTCCAAAAATTGATCAAATTATACTCATCTCAGCATCCCGGAAGTTATGTACGTTGAACGAGGCCACATCAATTTACTTTTATATTTTAAATGTTTATTAAGGTTGGCCCTGAGATCTAACTCGCTCGGTGCAGAGGCAGCAGAGTCGTTGACTACGGCGCTCGAGGTCAACAACACGATCACGCACCTGGACCTGTCCTGGAACTTGCTGTTTTCGCCTGAAGGTGAGCGAATGCCACTCGAGGTCAATAATTCGTTTGTAACTGGATCTATCCTGCATCTACCTGTTCTCATCCAGAGGTGGGTGAACACTGGGGTTTGAGCACCAATAGTAAGTCGCTGATAAGGCTTGTCCTGGATGCAACTTTTCAGATGTAAGTGACAACTTTGATCTGAGCACCAATGGTCAATTGCTGACCATGAAACTTCTGGATAATGACACGGCTCCACCTGAACTTATCTTGGATCCAGCTGTTTCTGTCCATATGTGAGTGAACGCTGGGGTCTGATAATCAATGACACGCCAGAGACCACGGTAGTCGAGGTCAGCAATAAGGCTACACGTGGGACCTATTATGGATCTAGCAGTTTCCGTTCGGAGGTAAATGATTATCAGAGTTTGAGCACCAACGGTAAATCGTTAACTAGAGGGAACTGTCCTTGATATAGATGTTCTCGTTTAGAAGTGTTTGAACTCGGGAATCTGAGCATCAATGGACAGTCGCTGACCATAGTGGTCGAGGGCAACAACATGGCAACACCTGGACGTGTTTTGTATTCCCGCTGTTTTTGTTCGTCTAAAGGTGAGTCAGTCAGTCAATGGTCACCTGACCCTCCAACCTCCTCATGACTCTATCAATCATTCTGGTTTTACGGGGCGAAACAGTGGGTGATGTGCGCAAAAGCTGCACTCTGCCTCGCACATTTATTGACTCCCCAAATTCTTTATTGACATTGCGTTCCTCTCCCTATTCTGGGGCGGACAAACACACGAATGCCTTCGGTTCTCAGTCTATGGTCACTAGTTGATTGCGCCGCAAATAACTTGATGACATAGCTATTCGGGAAACAGTTCTATTCCAGACGTAATTGAATCAGCTTTTTCCGCCTTTGTTAAGAGAACTTGCGAAGTACGTCAAACATCTGCGATGGTTTTCTTTCGCCAAGATGACTTGTCTAATTACTGCGAATTTCACAGGAATCAAATGTACTGTGGCCACTTACTATTAGTTGGTTAGTCTGTTTGCTTGTTAATGTATAGCCACAAATATAAATATTTGTTACACTTACACCAATTAGCCTAACCAAGCTCTGTAAGGCTTGTGCTATGGGATCTAGGGTAACGGATACATATATAAATATATTTTTTATAGAAATGTATATCAACAACCATGACTAAGGTACAAATGTTCGCATTCATCACACAAACATCTGCCCCCACCGGGATTCGAACCCGGAACCTCAGAGATGGCGACACCTTGAAACCGGTGTACTATCCACTCGACTATGAGGTCGTCGTAAATGAAAGATAATTCGTGTTCAAATTCAATAGTTAAAATGAGGACCAAGCACATTCCTGATCTATAAAAATACCAGATGTGGTACACAGGCATCTAGCAAATAAATTTCACGTAACCATTAAAAAACAAAACATAGGGGCGTAACTAAAACTTTTCTGCATTTCTTATTGCATACAATTTAAATTGATTGTTTTGATGGAATAAACGGCGGACTACGAAATGTTGATTTGGGCTTTTCTATTTTTAGTCCAAGCTGCTGTTTATGGGCGAGTTTGAGCAACGTGACAGTAATAGATTTTATAAATGCTTCTTTTTCAAATTTTCGTGATCTTCGCCGCACAACGCACAACGCTGCGTTCCTCACCCACCACTTTTGAATTTATTAAACCAATATAAATATATAATAGTTAAGTTAGTTAGTACACGACATTTCCATATAAATTTTATTGCGTCATATTTCGATCAAGGTGCACCGAGGCCAAGGCTGCACGCGGAGTGAAGCTGCGCTATGAAATTATCGTGATGCGGATGCGTCCTCGAACCGCCGGCATATTTTTTGTTCTCCAATTACTAGAATTGACTTATTAAACTCGTTATAAATATTAGCATGAGATCGGGCTTCATCATTGATGGAATTGAAAAGTCTATATTAAGTTTCTTGTTGACTATAATGAAAACGAAACTCAAAACGGAAACGAAAAAATCATTGCACAAATTTTTTTCCACTCTAAATTCATGTTGAAATGACACACGATTTTCAATTTGACGAGAAATTGTATAAGAAATGACAAATTAATAATATAATTAATTATATTATTAATGATAAATAATACATTAAATAAATTTAATAACTAATAATATTGGTAAAAGATTTCTTAATAATCTTTTTTACATTTTATGTTTCGACCTATTATATATGGCTTCATGTCAATTCTAGTTAAGATATTCGAGTACTTTATATGGCGACCGCGGGGATGCAGATCCAACGCGTGGAGGCCATTAGAGGCCACGAAATTTAATGAGTGTGCGAGGAGTGTAACAACTGGATCTAATCTCTATCTGCACAGACTTTATCGAGTTAAATGCACAGAAACTATTGTCAGTACTGGTCAAAAAGCTAATGGACCAATGCATTTCGATTTTGGTGGAAAACCGGGCTTTGGAACAGACTCCGGTCACCTGCCTTCTCAAAGCCCCCTAATTGATTTAAATACCGACCTATTATTATTATTTGAGTTGTATGACGAAATTAAAATATTTCTTATATGTCTATTTCGTCATATATAATAGTTCATTTGTCGATTATTTAGTTTGTGATGAATAATCAATAAATAATTTGTGATTCGCGAAATGAATGAAATGAAAAATACGCGAAAAAAAACAGCTTTAATTAACAATTTAAATGTTTACAATTCACTGTAGAAGTATTTCCTTTTTATCACTTAGAACAGAGGTTCCCAATTTTTTTTTGTGTCGTAGACCCTTTGCCATGTTTTTCGTTTGTCCCCTTTTTTTTTTTGTTTGTTCCCCTGAGGAAAATGCATTAAGTTGCATACCCCGGCTGTGGCGAGCCGGCGGTTATGTGGGGCTCTCCTCCCCAGAAGGGGGAGGCCTACCCACTAAAAACCTCAGGGATGGATTTCCTCAGGCATGTAGGGAGCCCCCGGGAACAACAAGCTACTTCCGGGAACCTCCAGCCTCCGCTTCCCCGCCGATACAGGGGAGCCCTCCCCGGGGGAGGCTACAGTACCTCCCCCGATTTCCACCATCGACGACGGCCCCCGGCCACGGAAGGGGCGTGGTCCTTCCCGGGTCGCCGTATCCACAGGCGCGATTTCCTCGCGCCCACCGGCGACCCTGGGTAGACCCCCTATTTACCTGATATTGAATGACTACATCCTACAACTTACAAAAATTTATAAACATATAAAATAACTTTTGTACTTCGTAGATATTTTTATAAATAATGTATATGTCTTTATATTAGAGGATAGTAGGTATAATGCAAATAAATAGGTACTGTCAGTGCTTGGTGAGATCCATTATCGTGGGCCCCCATTTTCATTTCATGGACTCTCAATTATTTTTTCGCAGACGTAGACCTCTTGCAGGTTATCATAGACCCCTAGGGGTCGATATAGACCAGTTTAGGAATCAGTGACTTAGAATAACCATGAGTAGGTATGTCAGTTTAGATTATCCAAGAAAGTATATCTTCGTTTTCTAATACCAAAGAGCCTTCAGCAGATCCACAATTTACACAATATAAACTATATTCTGCATCCATTGTTGTAATTATAATACAACTAAATTCGATCACAGACAGAGCAATATCCGAAAATGCCAGGACCATCCAGTCCTTTACACACAACCTGTACCAACAGGGGTAGAATTAGCACATATTTAATTATGATTATTAGTAATATAATCCTTAAGATCCCTTTAGTACGAACCTGACCTGAGTTCCCTAAATATAACCCAGTAAATTATCTGCTTCGCATAACTTATTTATTGTAATCTAATTGATGAACAGAAGGAGCATAGTGAGAACAATCAAAGGATCCTGACAATGAGTAAATGTGATTGCCCTTACCTTATCAAGACTTCCTAGACAGGGCCATTGTTCTAGCACTCCTCGGTTACCACTAGCAGGGGAGGCCATCCATACATTACTCCAAAACCTGTACAGAAATTAATACACTGATTCTTCTTGAATCACTAAGTATGTAACATATTAGTTACCTATTGGAGTTGTTCCTAAGGTGGTAGTGAGTATAGTTATATCCATTCTTATTTACTGCTGTATTATATAAATCTGGGACTGTCCTAATTCTGGTGGGGCTCACCTCACTGGAACAACATTTACTTCGCCAAATACTTATGATACAGTCTTCACCAAGACCATTCTACTCTACTTTTTCCCTTACCATAGACAGTGCATTCTGTCTCCTCTCATTTATTACTGGACTTAAGTGTTGCTATTTACAATATTTACATCCATCGCGCATTTCGCGATACAACAGAGTCTACCAAGTACGCAATCTAGTCGGAGTCCGTAATCAAGCCAAAGTTGTTAGAATAAAACCATGAAACGCATAGAAAATCACAAAAGAAACGATAGTCGCAAAGCAATCAAACATTGAATGAAACGGACACAGATAAGATAAGATATGAAGTACACCAGTGATGCCAATTACGAAAACTATAATACTCGACGCCAAGCTATAAATTCGCGATTTCGCTTAAAAAATATAGAATACTAGTTTTTTTCTAGCTAGTCAATTTAGGTATTTAAATGAATATAGTGTTATTAACTAATTTTAATAACCGACTTCAAAAAGGAGGAGGTTCTCAATTCTATCCGTATTTACCGAAATCGCGAAAACTTCCGAAACTGGCAGCACTGGCTGACGGAAAACATTTTATACGGCATCAATAATTGTGACCCAGCTTTTTATTTCGAATTTATTTATTTGACGTGTCCGTGGAATACTAAAATATGTTACAAACAATATAAAAATAAATGAAGATTATAGTATAATTTATATTCACATCGGTTCTTAGGCCAAAATTGAACAATGTCCTTTGAATAAACTAACGATTTATATCTTAACTGAATCGCATCGCTACCGTCGTAGTATTAACGATTCTATTGAGTTTAGTTATGAAACTAAATCACGATTAAAGATTATGATTAGATCTCTAATAGTTATATAAAAATTTCATATACATACAAACAACAACAAACCCCATTCAGGTCGGAGTCACTGTGTACCGCGCTTTTTTAAGTTTTTTTTTCCTCAGGAGAGGAGGCTGAAAATCCATCATGGATACCAACGCAACAGGCAAGCAGGGATGCGTTGATTATGTCGGACTCCTGGTGAATCGAGGCGGCTCGACCCACCAGACCTACCGACTAAACTCAGCCTAAGCCTTTGGTCCTAATGACCCTACTGGCTTTATTGACGAGTCTTTTTTCAGTGCGCATGTCCTATTTATAAGGCAGCCCTGACCGTGCCTTATTCTGAGGGTGCGGTCACCCTTTCCTCCAAGCCGCAGGGCCAAGGTTCAGGCTGAGTTTAGTCATTCCTATAGAGCCCAGCTTTAGGAGTTGGACATAATCAACGTGGTATTTAGTTGCGATGGTAAAAGAAGAGGGGAAAAACAGAACAAACAGTTATTACCGTGTCGTGATAGATTAATTACTGGTTCTCATGAGAGCAGTAAAACGTGGTCACACGGAGTACTTATGAAGCTTAGCACGGTTATAATAGCTGAAGACTAATTAGTGAGAGGGCTTAGTTAATTTTTACCAAACGCGGTGCTGCCAAGCCAAGGTTAATTGGCTGCATGTTCACCGTATTTTTTCTCAGCGGAGCGCCAGTGCGGGCCAGAGATAAAGTTTTATGCCGGTTGGCGGATTTATGTGCGTGAAGTTTTTATTACGCAAGAGTTTATGAGCAGCCCCTGTGCGACACAAACTTATTATAAATAGGTCGCCGGCTATTTGTTTCTGATGCGCTAATGAGGGCAGATTTTGTTTATTTTCAATCAACAAGAGTAAGGAGATAAAAAACGTTTGTAGTGCAGTACATGTACTGCACGTTGAAAATATTTAAATATTGGATTGTAGTGCACAAGGAAGTTACCGGTCAAAATCGGAATACAGGAAAGAAACGGAATATTGTAGTATTTATATAGACCAAATTCTGTAGATATGTAATAAATTAATTAAATTGTTTATAAAATCAAAATCAAAATAATCTTTATTCAACATAGACCTTTACAGGCACTTATTGACGTCAACAGACAAAACAAAAAAAACAAAGCTTAAAAAAAAAACAAAAACCTTGTCCGTACGTACGAATAAGGAAAAAAAAGAAAAAAAAATTGACTCGACACCTGTTCGGAAATTGGGAGAGCCTTCTCGAGAAGAACAGGCAAGAAACTCTGAAGGTCTATTTTTTATCTCCTCTTTACAATGTTAATAATTATAATCTATAATATAATATAAAAATACAATATAGTATAAGATACAATCATACCTAATACGATTACAGTCGTATGTATGTTTACATACACATATAAAAATAATACAATATTATAAATAATGTTGTTATCAAACATGGCTCTATGAATAGTGTCCCTATTCCCAAATACTGTGATCATTTAGATAGTCACTTACTTTATAATAACCTTTACTCTATAACCTTACTTTATAATAAGCCTCGGCGATACTGTCGTCGCGATATTGGTCTATGGTAAACTAAAGTTACATAGTAGTAACTCAACAATCAGTCGCGATCGCCACGTAATCTAGTTCACATCGTTTACTTAACAAGAAGAAAACTGAAGATCTCTGGGGTATATCAACTCACATAATTCAATCTGTCATCGATGAATTAGCCCCCTTGTTAGCACAAATTTTTAATTCTTGTATTGATGAGGGTATCTTTCCTGATCTAATGAAATATAGTAAATTAATACCACTTTTCAAATCGGGTAACAAAAAAGATCCCTCAAATTTTAGACCTATATCCATATTACCTACTTTCAGCAAAATCTTCGAGAAAGTTATTTACAATCAACTAATAGGTCACTTGAGAACAAACAGATTCATGCATGAAAGCCAATTCGGCTTTACCAAAGGTAGATCCACTACCGATGCCGGAACTGCACTTATGAAACATATTTTTGACGCATGGGAGGGCAAGCGGGATGTAATTGGAGTGTTTTGCGACCTTTCCAAAGCGTTTGACTGTGTGAGTCATGAAACGCTTTTAAGTAAACTTAGACATTATGGTGTCTCGGATGGAGCTGTTAGCCTTTTAAAATCTTATTTATCAGACAGATTGCAGAAAGTCGTTATTAATGGATCAGAATCTGCTAGCTCGCCTATAACTATGGGGGTTCCCCAGGGATCAATATTGGGTCCTCTACTGTTTCTAATATATATAAATGACCTTCCTTACTACATTACAGAATCGTGTGAGACAGTATTGTTTGCAGATGATACTTCTTTACTATTCAAAGTTGATAGACAAAAGGAATGTTATGACGATGTAAATAGTGCTCTCTCGAGAGTTCTGTATTGGTTCACAACTAATAATTTGTCTTTAAATTCTAAGAAAACAAAATGTATCAAATTCTCTTTGCCCAATGTAAGGCAGGTTGATACTAGTTTAAATATGAATGGTGATGTCATTGACTTGGTAAATAATACTAAATTCTTAGGCATTACGTTAGATTCACGACTACAGTGGGATCCACATATTGAAACTTTGGCAATCAAACTTAGTTCAGCGGCGTACGCAGTAAAAAAGATTAGACTTTTAACTAATGTTGAAACGGCTAGAATTGTTTATTTCAGTTACTTTCATAGTGTTATGTCCTATGGACTGCTGCTATGGGGATCAGCGGCTAACATTGAAAGTATTTTCCTTTTACAAAAAAGAGCGATTCGTGCTATTTACTGTTTACGGGCTAGAGAATCCCTAAAAGAATTGTTCAAAGAAATTAATATTTTAACTTTAGCTAGTCAATATATATATGATAATTTAGTTTTTGTATATAGAAACTATAATAAATTCAATAAAAACCGTGATCTACATAATGTGAATACTAGAAACAAAAATAAACTTGCCGTTCCAATGTTCAGACTCCATAAAACTAGCTGTTCGTTCTTGGGGAAATGTATATCTATGTTTAACAAGCTTCCGCAAAGTGTCATTGATTTACCTTTATATAAATTTAAAATCCATATCAAAAATACACTCATGAGTAAAGGTTATTATAAAGTAAGTGACTATCTAAATGATCACAGTATTTGGAAACAGGGACACTATTCATAGAGCCATGTTTGGTAACATTATTTATAATATTGTATTGTTTTATATGTGTATGTAAACATACATACGACTGTAATCGTATTAGGTATGATTGTATCTTATACTATATTGTATTTTTATATTATATTATTATAATTATTAACATTGAAAAGAGGAGATAAAAAATAGACCTTCAGAGTTTCTTGCCTGTTCTTCTCGAGAAGGCTCTCCCAATTTCCGAACAGGTGTCGAGTCAATATATTTTTTCTTTTTTTTTTCCTTATTCGTACGTACGGACAAGGTTTTTGTTTTTTTTTTTTTTATTATTTAAGCTTTTTTTGTTTTGTTTGTTGACGTCAATAAGTGCCTGTAAAGGTCTATGTTGAATAAATATTATTTTGATTTTGATTTTTTGACATCAACCATTGCTCGTTATCTATCTCTCATACAAAATGAGTTGCAAGGATGCAGGAGATAGTTAATGCGCAAGTGTCAAATTAAGCGATAGCGGCTGCTTGCTGTTACATAATAAGCTTTTTACGGGTTATACCAATGAGTTTTTCTTTATTCGAATTTCAAATGTAGATTTATCCGACACTTCTACGGTCCAGAAAAACATACAGGAAGGCACACACATGCGAAGATATTCCAAGATGTATGTTGATCTACCCGCTCTGAGTCAGCGTGGTTGATTCGTTTCCGTTAGTGTTGAAGTATCATCATGATAATGAGAAGTTTATTTTCTTTAACAGTTTATTTAAAATCTGCGAAATGTAAACATTAGATTGTCATTAATCCTGGAATAAGGAATCGGAATTCTACTAATATTATAAGTACGAAAGTTTGTGACTATGGATGGATATTTTTTACTCTTCCATGCAAAAACTTATTGGAAAATTACGTATAATGCCACCGAAGTCGCAGGTGAAACGATAGTAAAATAATATTTTCAACACGCTTTTAAAATGTATTCATTGTGTCTAGATCACTTGGATAGCATTGAAACGAATGCAGTTAGGCCCAAACGAGTCAACCAACCGGCTAACATGCATTTACTAAAATCCAGTTTGGAACGACGAAATTAAATAATAAACCTGTCGCGCCGGACACAGCACAGAGTGCGCGCAGGCAGGGCGGTTTGAATCGCTTAGCAGTCGAAACTTCGGCCGCTAGCTATTTGGCGCTGACTGCCTCTCATAAATATTAAACAGGACACGAGTTCAACTTAGCCGGCGGCTGACTTTATTTCCAACATGTGTGACGTTTCCACTTTTGCGTTCTGTCTGGTTGAAACTGGGAAACCGTTGCGCGTTTTATCACCCTAGTTGGCTGGGAGATCTTTTCGTGGCTATCATTCGAGCGTCGTTGTATTTATATTCAATGTTTTCTTTTCCCTGATCATGCTACTATTTGTCGATATTATTATTTATGTCGGTTCTGCTGTCTCGAGTTATAAATAACATGACGAGTCTCGTAAATAACACGACATTTTTAAGTATTTGTTGTAGTAGTAAGAAACTCTTAATCCCTACTAATATTGTTATATAATATTGTTATATAACGGTGTCCTACGCCTTATTTTCGCTCTATGATAAAAAAATACATATAAAGTAGGTCTTAATCACTTATTTTCGATTATATAACTTGTCCCAGTATACGATAGTTTCGTTAAGAGAATTTTTACTAATATATAATATAGCGTAATATACTTTTGTATTTTTGACATGCACTTATTGTTTGCTGTACCGTGTTTATCATTGTTCAAGCTTCTAATGAACTCATTCGGATGCTCGCACGCAGTGAAGTGCTAGTAGAGCTGAACATGTCATGGAACGGTTTGACATCGCTGCCAGCCCTGGAGAGGCTGCTGAAGGTTCCGACCCTGACATACCTGAATCTCTCCAACAACAGGTACTTCTGTTAATAGATTAAAAGACCTTACGGTTCGCGCAGCGATAGTGATCGGCTACTGCGCAACATGTCGCGGGTTCGATTCCCGCACGGGATAAATATTTTGCATGACCTGCAGAATGCTTGTAATGTTTGCGCATGTGTAATTTTATGTGTGTAACTGTACCTATGATATGTGATAAAAATCCTAGTCTAGACCTTTTTTTTGAGAGGAAATTTGTTAAATCGCGCTGTACACGCTCCTTGGCTAGGCGGGCGTAACTAAAACCTTTTTCCTCTGGTCTTAGGGTGTGTACGGTAGGGTCCACATTGCGATGGCAATACACACTAGCGTTGCTGCCGCTGGTAAAAATTATAAGGCTCCAAAGATTTCAGGTAGGCATTGATTGTGCGGCAATGCTGGCGGACGAGGGAGGTTGGAGGGCTGTGGCCTCCTTCTATGAAGCAGTGATGCTCCAGAAGGAGGCCGCCGAGCGGGGTCGGGAGATGGCCGATCCCGCTGGGGGTTCCCGGAAGTGGCTTGATGTTCCCGGGGGCTCCCTACATGCCTGAGGAAGGCCATCCCTGAGGTTTTTAGTGGGTAGACCTCCCCCTTCTGGGGAGGAGAGCCCCACATAACCGCCGGCTCGCCACAGCCGGTGTATGCAATTTAATGCATTTTCCTCAGGGGAACAAAAAAAAATAAAAAAGGTCTGTTAATAAACTATAGCTTCAGTTTTCGCCAACAGCGGTGCTGTTATATGACTTCAGTAATAAGGTAACGAATGGAACTATCTACGTAAACAAGATGGCGTAGTTTCTTTGGAGAGCTTCTATAAACATTTTAACGTCAAACGTGCTTCTATTTGAAAGAATTTATTGATCAATATTTTATTTGAACTAACTATTAAGTTGTATTATTGTATGTGGCTTCTTATAACGTGTCTTTATAAGACACGGTACTTTATAAGGCGTGCGCGGGGGATATAGATCCAATGAGTAGAGGCTATTAAGCGAAATTTAATGAGTGTGCATGGAGTGTACCAACTGGGTCTAATCTCTATTTGGACTTCGAGAAATGTAGCTAAAGACTATACCTAGTTATTTGCATAGAAACTATTATCATTAGGTGGTCGAAACGTTTGTGCTATTGCATTTCGATGTTGGTGGTAATGAGAACCGGGCTATGGAAGAGACTTCGGTAACCTGCCTTCTCAAAACCCTCTAATTAATTTAAAGATGGCAGATGGTGGCAGATCAATATGGGGGCCAAGAGAGCAACATTGGTGTGAACGGCTAAGGGTGTAGAGAGGTGTGTCTGCGACAGTGATCGAGACGCCGTCGGCGTTATGACATTATTAAACTTCCACCCTCTGTTCTTGCGACTCTACTCTGTCCAGACGGCTAAGACAAAACAGAGGCGTGTGGTATTTGAAGCATATTGGAACACTTAGTCGAAGGCTCGTCACAAGCTGCCGTAATGGAGATTGACTCATGGGGCAGTTATGGGGCATTAAATGCCTTACCAGCGGGCGATAGAGTCGTCATATCCCTACATCACTTAGCCAATCATAGTCCACTGCTGGATATAGGCCTCTCCCAATTTGCGCCACAACACCCGGTTCTCCGCCTTCCGCATCCAGTCCCCTCCAGCGACCTTCTTCAGGTCGTCAGTCCACCTGGCGGGGGGGCGTCCTACCTTACGGTTGCCGAGTCGCGGTCTCCATTCAAGGACTCGTCCGCTCCATCGGCTATCAGTCCTTCGGCAAACGTGGCCAGCCCATTGCCACTTCAGCGAGCTTATTTTGCGAGCTATGTCGGTTACTCTGGTTCTTTGTCGAATGACCTCATTACGAATTCGATCCTTCAAAGAAACTCCGAGCATAGCTCGCTCCATAGCCCGCTGCGCGACTTTAAATTTGTCGGACTAACCCGACCGTTAATGTCCACGTTTCGGCGCCGTAAGTCATCCTAATCCCTACGCTAATATATTATTATATGTATAATTATTATATGTTTATTTAATTGATATTCTTAAATGTAAGTTTATACAATATAGATATATAAAATAAACATAAATACTATAAAAAACTTAAACCTTTCACCACCACCTTTCTGAGGCAAGGCCCCAGCAAACCGGTGGTTAGGGCTACAGATAGAAAAATCTCCGGATAATACGTGCCCAGCGACAGATCAAGACCCCGAGTTACGGTCGGCCTAAAAAGAACCGATCCGAGTCAATTCAGGGATTGTTTTATGCGCGTTTTTTTATATTTTAATAGGGCTCTGTACGGGTCGTGTCGAGAATCACTGTTTTTGTATCCGACCCTTGATCCATCCGTCAAGCGAGAGCCTCTTCAGATGTTGATCGGGACTCTTCAAACACAACTATCAGAATAATGATCGTTGAATCAACATGGCGCACATGGCGGTTACCTCGTATACCAAGTCAAGGTACCTTACTGGCTTTGTCCTTCTCGGCTTTTACGAGGGTCTCATCATGACGGATGGTAATATCGACGAGCATTGCACGGCGTTGGGAGCGGTCGACCACCACGATATTAGGTTTATTGCACGCAATAGTCCTGTCCGTGATGAGAGAGCGATCCGAATAGAGCAACGCACGGCCATTTTCAAGAACTGGCGCTGGTGCGTACTTATAGTACGATGTCTCATGCTCAATAAGGCTGTATTGAAGGGCAAGCTGTTGATGGAAGATCCTGGCTACTAATTATTATACATATTATTATAGGTAGATAGAAAAGAAAACTGTTGCTGAAGAATATTGTCGCTAGCCAAGTGGTTAGTACACTGGTTAAACTAATTTCTCTCTGCTGGGGCTTATATTTGACTTCAATGAGTTCAAACACTATATCCGGAAATCCAGGAGTGTTCGATAAACACAATGGTAATTATTCGAAGCGGTTCAGCTTTACTCGCATCGTCCAGATCGTAGTCAATCCAATCAATGAGAGCACTTAACTGCTATTCGCTGTTCTATGCTGAATCCATTTACCATCAGTATTTAATCTTTAGGCGGTAATTTAATGTTTGTTATTGAGAGAGCATCGGTAAGTTATTAAAAAAACGAACATTACAAATTAATGATTTAAGTTAAGGTTACATACTAAATATTTTTTAAAGGCAAATTCGTAGGGAACGACTTGATGAACTTATTTGAACCAAATAAGAGATATTCTGAGAAAAGTACAGTGACGATGAAGGGTATATGTATTAGGCATTATGTAGTGACAAAAATCAAGAAGGGATTGCCTAGATAGTTGGACATGTAATATCTATTATTAGAGTTGATTCTTACCCTTTGCAATGCGAACGCTAAACGCCTACTATTATTTTTATAGCAAAATTATATGTTTGTGTATTGCCGCTAAACTAACTGAGGTACTGAGGTTGTAATGTTGTATTTTTATTGTGACAGACAGGTAAAGGAGTTTTCCAAATCAGCTGACAAGTATAGAGTTGTTTAGATGATGTCAAGTTTGTACCAAAATTCACGCCACAACAATTTTGATTTTTCACGAAGAATTAATGGTAAAATTTCCAAGCATGTTTGAGAAAAGTAATATTACTACATTGGCAAATGTTCATAGCGAAATTAACAGTGACTTTTTTGAGTAATGGATCTTTTAATTTTTTTTAAACAAGTAATCAATCATTCTAATCTATATGAAACATGATAACTGTAAACTGTTAGCTCCATTTTCCCTATCTTTCTTGGTAGTTTTCCGAAATCCTTTCATTCTAAGTGTCTATTGAACGATAAATGTTCTTCCATTCTAGCTGCATAATGATTTAATATAATTCACTGCGGACCGGCCTAAATAAATAAATTATAATTCCAATAAATAATATATTTTTTTGTTCTATAAATATATCTAATAAAATTTAATATCAGTGAAATATATATTATAATATTATGTTTTTTTTTAATTTAAATAAGATGAATAAATTGGTTTAATAAAAATATACAAATAAAATAAGCCAAAAAATTGACAACACATCAGGCCCCGGCGAGATTCGAACTCGCGATCTCCTGTTTACTAGACAGGCGCTTTAACCAACTAAGCCACGGCGCCTTCGAACTGCGCTGTGAAATAACAAAACAAGTTGCGCTGTTCGATCCGTGACAATATTTCTTTCTCTTTCATACACATATACATAAGATATAGATGTGACGAATACACTCGCATAATCAGTATTCGTGACATCTATAGCTGGTGCTTTATGTTTTGATCCCAAATATAGATTCTGGAGATAAAATATAATATTTAATCTCTCGAATTTATGAAAGTTACTTAGACATAGATATTAAAATAATTAATGATGTGAATATATAGATAGTAAAATAATAATATATATATATATATATATATATTATATAATATATATATAATATATATATATATTATATATATATATATTATATAATATATATATATATATATATATATATATATACTGATGCTACATATATTATTAAAAGGTTGACCAGTATATCAGTGCGTGCTCTTTGCAACGGAATGAAAAAATTCGAGGGCCTGCAGACGCTCGATCTCTCCTATAACCCACTGCTGGAAGCCGACTCAAGGCGGATCGTGCTAGCTTTGACCCAGCGAAATGTCACTGTCAACACTGTCTTGATAGACGGGGTTGTTGTCGACAGGAAGTTTGTACAGGTACATGCGTTTTTATAATCCAACACACACTGCAAGTTTTTTTTATTGTGTTATAGAGTTAGTCTTAGGATAATATACATATCTATAACTGTGTTACGGAGGAAGTTATTTTTGTTTCTATTATTTATTTCATTGGATACTCAGTTAGGGGGCGTCCTTAAATTACGTGAGGTGTTAGGGGGGGAGGGGGCCGAGTCAAATCTCGTTTAATTTCATGTTGGAGAAGGGCGGGGGGGTCTTGTATTACGTAATTTTTATTCTGAATAAAACAAAAAAAAATTAAGTACTATATTAGTCCATTTAATTCACATTGTACATGCTTTAGATTTAATCGTAAACGTAATCATGATCGATAAAGATTATTCATTAATTCATTCGAAAGAAAATAATTTCACTCATACTTCGACGTTATACATCTACTGACTGTCAACAACTATCAAACCAATATATCTATTTTATAGCAAATAGCTGGATTTAATCTGAATTTACAGTACAGTGTTGCCGTCCTTTGCAACGCCCCTGCCAGCCGAACGCACGACTCGATGAACGAGAGCGTACCTACGAGCTGAGTGGCAGCGAAATTATATGGACATGTAGGAGTTTAGTAGATAGGTCATACTGGTCGGAAGGGCGGCGGTGAACCACCGACACGTCGACACGATGTGCCGGTGGTCGGAGAGTGTAACCACCTCCGCCGCCACCCTCCGACCTGACACCATGCGGTGCGCAGAGGGAGTCGCCCATGACAGGTCGACGATCGACTCCCCCTGCCACCGCACGCAGGTGCTGACCAACCCCCAGTTTAAAAGCCGGAGGTCCAGTCCCGCCGCCCACTCCAGGACTGTCTCCCCTCTTACGTCGTCCCAGGTGTCGCCCCACACTCGCGAGTGGGCGTTGAAATCACCCAGGACGAAGACTGGACGGGGGGTGAAATAGCGAATGCAGTTCGCCACCCCGTCTAGAAATGCCTTTACACAGCTTGAGGAAGGCCGTCCAAGATTTTTTTAGCGGATAGTATCTCTTGGGCGTCCGACGGCGCGTACGCGTGCGCGGTGGTGGGCGCTCGGGATGAGACCCGTTCAGTGTCGTCGACGTCCATAAACGGATGTTTTACCTGGTGAAATAAAAGGTCATACTGGTCGGACCGCTGCGTTTAGTATGGAGACCGATATAATCACCATGGCGCTTGCCGTCACGGTGGTATCCTAAGTACGTTTGGTACTCCTTGTGAGGATTCTCTCTCCTAAGATAAAAATAATTATAAATGTCTATTTTTCAATTGTTGATGTTTCCTCTTTAATAAACTTCAAAACGACCTCCGTTCAGTTTGTTTGTGGTGGATCGAGGACAAAATATACAACTACTGAACATTTGAAATTTCTACAATGTTCTAAAATGTGCGACTTCGATTGTATTAATGTGTTTGTGCAGCGATTTCGGAACATGTTCCCTCATAAAATGAAACAGGGTCAACATCCGAATGTCATAGGTGTCTTAACTGGACATTGTCCCCTCAACAGATTCACAATAGGTGTGACGGAGAGCCCTCTATGCAAGGTATGCATGGAGGCAGAGGAAACATCCCAACACATTCTCATGGAGTGCAGAAGCGTGTTCGATCAACGGCAAAACTTCTCCACTCCCCACTATCTCTACCGGAAACATGCAGAAGCCCCAAGAGGATTGCTGCATCCTGGCGCACCCCGCCACGCGCCCCGATATGGACTGGAAGGACACCGGGGGGTTTTTAGTGGGTAGGCCGGTCCTCTACCGGAGAGCCCCACTCACGGCCGCGCCTAGCCAGCGCGGTGACAAGGTGCATAAGGTGCATTTTCCCCTCGCAAGAAAAAAAAAAGGATGGTTGGAGTAAGAGAGAAGTCAAACAGTACAGGACGCACAATAGCCCAATCATGATGGTGTGCAGCATCAACGTATACTGATGTGAATGTAGCTGCCAATATACCGCATACCTCCACGACACGGCGATTTTGAGCGTTCGAGCCAGTAGACGCGCGCTCAATTTGCATCGACCCTTCTTGTTCAGATTCTAACAACCCGGACCAGCGCTGGGTCCGTTAGCAGTCAAGAACCAGAACCTTTAGTTCGTGCGCCTTCAACAAACACACTCAAGGTAAAGCTAAATATAGCCATCTGCGGCTTCAGCATATGTCCGTCCAAAAAAAAAAAATATCGCATAATTTAAAAGACCTGGGAGAATTCATGGCTGAGACGAGGGAATTCGGTAAGGAAATGACGCTCATGAGCGTTTACCTGAATACGCCGCCACCGGAAATTATAATATAAACACTTCAAAGAAGGCCCATTTCGTGCCAATTACCAGTATCTATATTATCAAAAAGTCCATATTTTGACAACGATTTTTCCTTTGTCTTGGTACGCCATACTGTAATGTTGGAACGCAGAAACGTAACGACTCTGGGATTTATCAATAACTTATTGAGTTTTCATTTCTTGATTAAGAATCCTTGTAGGTTGAATAGACGTATTACTGATTTTATCAACGATTTCATTTCAATCATGGATTATCAAGAGATTCGGTGTGCCTTTCGGGCGCATACGAAATCACAGGATGGTAACTGGATACTGTCAGTTAATTAGTTACCAAGGACTACTTTTCTTTCCGCACATGAAAGTGACTATTTATTTATGTAAGAATAATCAAAATTTAATGATATAGTAATGATAAGATTGAACGTTTGACTAGCTTATGGCCTATGGTGACGCAAATGATAATAACGGCGAATAAATAACATTTATGTTTTAATGTTTCTCGAGCAGTACAGAAAATACGGGACGAAGAGAGTATTGCGTTAGTCAATCTTAGAATCGGAGCGATGTCTTCATTCTTTCGCTATTAGTATGCGACTAAATGAAATTACACCAATTACCCGAATTTTAACAGCACAGTTTCGATGCGCTTGTACGATACACTGCCTCTTGTCTTTTTATAATATTACTAGATTTCCGCCCGAAATATATCGGATTTTTTAAAAGATAAGATATTATCCTGCGGTATTATTATGTTTCCACGTGTCTCCTGTCGTCATACCAATTTGTATCAAACTCGGCTTCTTGTTTTTATGGGATTTTCCTGAAGGAATACATTTCTTTCCTTTGGTAAAAATGTTTATGTGCCCTTATTTGTGTCTAAAATATCCTTGTATCAATTTTTATCAAAGACAGTTTGACCGGGATGAGCAACCAACTAAACTCCTGAGCCTTAGTCATAATGACCTTACAGCTTGAATTGATTTTATTAAGGACATATTTTAGTAAGAATTTGTTTTATGTAGTTCTGTCGATTGCATACACTCACGGCAGATGGAATTGTGTCTAGGTTGATCGACCGAGTTAGTAACTATATCTCCACATAACTGTTCTTAGTTTCGTGATTAATATTTAAATTAAATTGTAAGGAAAATGTCGTATTTGTGCGAAATATACTAAGGCGATGTACTTATTTCAGACTCTAAAAGAAGTACTATTAATGAAGCACAGAAAGAATACAACGGTGACGTACGGGAAAGTCTTGCACGACTACGTGATAAAAAATCAAGACCTACGACACATAATCATGAGAAGGCTGCTGTTCATCAGTTCTACGAAAAAGAGTACTTTTGACGTTGCGTTAGTACTGGCCTCTATTAGTATTATTTTTTTACTAAGGTGGATAGTATCACAAGACCTCACGACATTGGTTGGTGCGTAAAGGAGATCATAACGACGAAATTGAATCGAGGCGTTGAATGACTTCTCCAAATAGGACTATTCCCGATATGAAGTTAGTATTATACCAGTATTACTCTTTCTACATTCAAGGGTCGCAATTCCCTGGTTCTTCTTTGGATATCGTCATTTCTAATACGATCACGTAGAGAAACTCCGAGCGTAGCTCTCTGCATTGCCCTTTGGGTTACTTAGAGCCTAAAATAAAGTCTTAAATAAATATGTAGAGTAGGAAACTATGTTCAATATTGCTATCATCATATTCTTTATAATAATTGTAATTATATAGCACTTTCAGTCACAGTACACAACTGAGAATTGCCCAACGTTGAAGCAGTGTTTTTTTAATTTTAGAATTAAATCTATTGATTGATTGATATCTGATTTTATAGATAAATTATAATAATTGTGGTAGTAGGAGTGGTACTATACTTTAGACTTTTTTCATTACGTTAAGAGAGAAAATTTTAATACAGAATGCTTGTAAACACATGCGTTTACGTGCATTCTATATTTAAATCTTTCCTTTTCTCTCGCTTTCAGCTTTAGAGTAATTTTAAATAGCGATTAAATATAGAATGCTTGTAAATAGATGTATTTTCAGGTATATGAGTACCACTACATATATGATTCAAGTTTTTAAAGTCATTCGTGCTAATATATTTTTTAATATCGATCTAGTTGTTTTTTAGGTTTGTAATGACATAAAATGCAAAAAAAAAAAACATTTGTTGCAGTGTATATTTTTTGACGGCCGCCAAGACTAGAGAGGCGATTCAGCCTCGCGAGGTGATGCGAGTTATGAAAGTGTCTGGAGTCGTCCCTGACGAACAATTACTAGAAGAGCTTTCCAACGTGTTTCCCGGGCCCAAGACGGACAAGGGAGGAAAGACTATAGCACTGCGTAGTAAGTTTGAAGTTTAAGGGTCTATTATTTGGTAGCCTCGGGTGGGGTGATTTTATAATTAAATCGGTAATCGTAATCGAATCATTGTAATATATATGTTTGCATTTAATAACATTATTATCCAATCCATCCATTACCGTCATGTTTTTATGTAAGCGACTAATTTGTTCAAAGCCTATAGTGTTAATTTTATCATTTCAGATATCTAATTTGATTACGATTACCGATTAATCGACGCGGTACAAAATAACTACAATGGTTTCCTTTCCTTCCTTTTTTGTCTGATTATGGTAATTTTTGAGTTCCCGAGTCTTCTTTAAACGCCATCGCTAGATTATCGCTATAATTACAATGTTTATACATCATCATCTTAGGTAATAGACACCATATTGCTGGTAAGTATCCTCCAAGAATCTTCACATTAGGGAGTTTTAACTTCTCCTATGCTTCCATCTCCCAGTATGGGTAGGTGGCCACTATTGCTATGTATTGATAAACAAGCATACTGATCACCTGATGGTATGACAGTTAAATTATATACATATCTATAGTTCCTGTTTAAATCGAAGCAAACCAGCAATCCTTACTATCAGTGTACGTTGCCAACTTGTGACATAAGATGTCCAGTCAAGATATCCAGTAATTACTTATCTATGAAACCAAAACACGGTAATGTAATCACTTACTGCCGTGCTGCAGGAAAAATAAGACGGGGTTTCCTAAAATAAACGATCCAGTTGTCTCCCTTTGTGTCCACGACGCTGGTATCCCCTTCCCTGTTACTGGATTTCGATGCCGAAGAAATTCCACGATGCCTAGTGAGAAGAATTGAATCATTTGATATGTGGTCACTTGCTAGGCAGGGTAGAATCAGGAGCCTTCTTTTTGGTGTGTTGACAACTTCGTTCCAGAGTGCTCGCCGTAATCCGTGCGGGAACGGGTTTGCGCATTATATTCCCGATTCGGGAGGCCATCATGGCGCGCCTTTTTTTTTTCCCACGGGGCATGGTAGTGAATCCTCATAGGGGGCGCGCCACCACAGTGGTCGCTATGACAACCCCCTGGTGCTTGGACGACCTCGCACCGGATACCACCCGCAACCGGTCTACGGCGGGTGGTTATGTTGGACTCTAGCAGAAGGCCAGCCTACCAACTAAACACTACCTACAGCCTTTGGTCGGGCGGAAGGCCTGGGACCCTATCGGCTTGAACTAACGCTCCCGCCCTCCAGAACGGGGGCGGTGCATAGCGCAGCCTCAGGAGAGTGCGTGCGCTCTGATGTGGGTTCGGTTGCCAGAGTGTCCGAATAGTATAACATGTGCGCTTATGCACTTAATAAACAGTTAAGCTAACTACACAGGTGTTGGTGTGTGGTTGCTACTTACGTGCTTGTGGAGTTCTGCGACGCAGAAGCCGCCTCGAGTAGCCTGTTGAGCTTAGCTGAAATTGTGTTCGGCGGGTCTGATAGCGCGTGTTTAGGATGGCGAATGCGGTCGGAAACTGCGTAATCGGACGCGTTTTTAATGAGCGGATTGGGGTGGCCGGATGCGGCTTTGAAGAAACGCTCGGAGCATGCCTTAAGATGTTGTTGTATGGTCGGTATGTCTACGTCTCTATGGAGATCGTGAATGGCGCGCAAAAATGACTGAGTTTAGACCTCATCTCGCGGCTATACCGTACAGAAAGCTCTTGTTTCGCCCTTAGGCGCTTTATACTTTTTTTTTTTTTTTTTTGTTCCCCTGAGGAAAATGCATTAAATTGCATACCCCGGCTGTGGCGAGCCGGGGTTATGTGGGGCTCTCCTCCCCAGAAGGGGGAGGCCTACCCACTAAAAACCTCAGGGATGGCCTTCCTCAGGCATGTAGGGAGCCCCCGGGAACACAAAGGCCACTTCCGGGAACCCCCAGCCTCCGCTCCCCTCTCTAGAGGGGAGCCCTCCTCGGGGGAAGCTACCACCTCCCCGGTCCCCTCCACCGACGACGCCCCCCGGCCACGGAAGGGGCGTGGTCCATCCCGGGTCGCCGTAGCGGTCGCGACTTCCTCGCGCCCGCCGGCGACCCGCGGCGGCGCCGCAGCTGTGCTACCGAGCCCGGCGCCGCCTCCTTCGAGCGGGATCGGCCATCTCCCGACCCCGCTCGGCGGCCTCCTTCTGGAGCATTACTGCTTCACAGAAGGAGGCCACAGCCCTCCAACCTCCCTCGTCCGCCAGCATTGCCGCAATCAATGCCGGCGGAGACAGATCTCGCCCGATCTCTGCGACCAAGACTCGGCGCTCGGAGGCCCACGCGGGGCACTCCGCCAGCGTGTGCTGGGCCGAGTCGAGGTCGGATGCGCAGTGGTGACAATGTGTCGATCCCTCCCGTCCTATTCGACACAGATACTCACCGAAGCAGCCGTGCCCGGTGAGTATCTGAGTCAATCGGTAGGTGACCTCCTCCTTCCCGTGGAGCCAAGCTTCGAGGTGCGGGAGTACGGCACCGACGGCCCGCTGGCGCGCGCAGATCCGTAATTCGAGCTGCGCACGCCAGGCCGCCACAATCCGTCGGTGCCACTCCCGCTTAGGCACTTCGTGCGCGGGTTCCAGGGCGCTCCCCCCATCGCCCCCCCGGCCGACACGCCGCGACGCATACGTCGCCGCGTACATGTCGGCCAGGATGTCGAATGGGGGGAGCGTCCCAGAACTGTCGCCGCCTCGTACGAGATTGTACGGTAGCCTCGTACGATCCGTATGGCCATTATCCGCTGCAGGCTCCGTAGCAGAGCTCTGCAGCGGGGGGACCTCGCGCAGTCTTGCGACCACACGGGAGCCCCATACATGGCCACGGATCGCACGACGCCCTCGTACAGGCGGCGGACTCCATCCCTCGGTCCCCCGAGATTGGGCAGCAGGCGATGCAATGCGCCCGCCACCCTTTTGGCTCGGGGGACCAACCGCACGAAATGCTCCTCGAAGCTCCAGCGGCGGTCCAGGGTGAGGCCCAGGTACTTTATGTACGGCCCCACCGGGACCACCGCGTCACCCACCCGGATCCGGCAACTGGGTGGTTCCCGACGCCTCGGAAGGCCGTGGAACCATAGCGCCTCGGTTTTGTGAGGCGCTATTTGTAAACCCAGCTGGCGGATCGCCCGCACGACACATGCCACCCCAAGCTCGGCAAGCCTGAGCACCGGCCCGAAGTCGGCCCCAGTCGTCACGACGAGAGTGTCGTCAGCGTAGCAGACGACACTCACGCCGCGAGGAAGGCTGGTGCGAAGGACCGCGTCGTATGCGAGGTTCCATAGCAGGGGTCCCGACCCCTTCGGAACGCCGCATTCGACCCTCCTCGACGTTTCCATCCCGTCCCGTCCCATCACGCCGATCGTCCTGTCGCGCAGATAGTCCCCGACCACTGCCCGCAGGTAGGGAGGCAGCTCGTGGTATACGAGCGTACTGGCTGGCTACTAATGGCCTGCCAGGGGAGGGTGCCGAAGGCGTTGACGATGTCTAACGACACCGCCAACGCCACCCCCCCCCGATCGGACTGCGGACTCCGACAGGGAACGAACACGCTGGATGGCGTCCTGCGTTGATTGCCCCCGCCGGAATCCAAATTGGCAGTCTGATAGGTTGGGACCCGCGCGCGACAGGTGCTCGCTGATACGAGCGGAGATAACCCTCTCAAAGAGTTTCCCCGCCTCGTTCAGCAAGCAGATCGGACGGAACGAAGATGGAACGTCGCCGGTCCTTCCTTCCTTCCTGAGGAGCATCAACCTGGTCGACTTCCAGTCAACGGGAAACACGCCCTCGCGGAGACAGCTCGTGAAGAGCTGCCTCACCGTGCTCCTGACGCCCTGAGCGCCAGCGCTAGCACCTTTCCCGGGATCCCATCCGGTCCCGGGGCAGTGTTGCGCGCAGAGAGCCGCGAAACGGCCCCGGCGAGCTCGCTCTCCGTCACCCGGAGGTCGTCCGACCAAGGGCGACGGGGCGGCGGGGGGACTGTCCCGGACCCTCGGGAAGAGCGTATCCACCGCTCTTCCCACGACGAGAGGGTCCAGGGTCTCCGTCAGCGGAGGGACCCACGGTCGGAGTTTGCCCAGTACCATCCGGTACGGGCGCCCCCATGGGTCCCTCTCCAGTCCCCCCAGCAGCTCGCGCCAGGACCGCGCCTTGGCGTCGGCGATGGCGACGCCGAGCGCCTTGGCCGCGGCTCCGTACGCGCTTCTGGCGCTCAGGACTTCGTCGACTGAGGCTCGCCGTCTTCGACGGGCTCTGAGGTACTGGCGACGCGCGGCTACTACAACGACCCGTAGCTGCGCGATCTCCTCGTTCCACCAGTACGCAGAGCGCCGCCGGGGCGGCCTGACTCGGGGCATGGAGACGTCGCAGATCGACGTCATCGTGCCCCGGAGCCAGGCGGCCCGCGCATGCACATCGAGGTCGGGCGAAATCCGTGCCTCCTCCGCCCAGTCCGCGACGTGGGCAGCGGCTAGAGCCGCATCCCGGTCCAGCCGCTTGATGGACCAACGTCGCGGACGGCTGTCCTCCTGGAGTGTGCGGGAAGGGTGACGGTGGGCCACCGACACGTCGAACACGATGTGCCGGTGGTCGGAGAGTGTAACCACCTCCGCCGCCACCCTCCAACCTGACACCATGCGATGCGCAGAGGGAGTCGCCCATGACAGGTCGACGATCGACTCCCCCTGCCACCGCACGCAGGTGCTGACCGAACCCCGGTTTAACAGCCGGAGGTCCAGTCCCGCCGCCCACTCCAGGAGTGTCTCCCCTCTTACGTCGTCCCGAGTGTCGCCCCACTCTCGCGAGTGGGCGTTAAAATCACCCAGGACGAAGACTGGACGGGGAGCGCAACAGCGAACGCAGTTCGCTACCCCGTCCAGAAATGCCTCGAATGCGGCGAGGCCGCAGGCGCTTTATACTTATCTCTTACGTTGCACATTAAATCTGCAGGAGCTCACGTTTACGTCTATTATGCCATTTACTATATTTGCCTATCTTTATTACAAGTCAAGTTATTCCTGTTTCTCCCGATTCTAGGGTCAATTTTATGACCTACTTTAACTATATTTAGCTCCCACAAATCATCTGTAGGTTTTAAGTCCCTCCTGTTTAGCGGAAATGAAGTAGTAATAGTATCAAGTTCTTTATTGCGTTTGGTATTTTAGTATATTATATATAGTAAATTTTCCTTCAACAGACATTTGATAGATTCGAAAAAAATATTTAGTTAATACTTCAATTAACATATAAACACACGGAGATTTGTTAATAGGTATTAAATAAACATACAATTCTAAACATATAACTCAAATAATTGAAACTTACGCACTATCTTATTATCGATTTATTTTACGTTGTACGTTTATTTCTATATAATTATTATTCGAACATTTATATTCTATATATGTTTATATATTTGTCTCAATTACGTCCTATTCCAAAATTTTTTTATTATTTATTTACTATATCTATTCCTATCATATATCATCACTATTTCTTATCCCGAACACTAGATTATATTTGTATCTCTATCCTGAACACTGGTTGCTGTATTATCAATATTAAAAGAGGAGTTAATTCCTAAGTTGCCGATGATTTTAGCATCGGCGCTATGTCTTCGGTGCTAGTATTCTTTAGCATAAGTTAGGAATCATACCAATGTGTATTAGTATGATTCCTATTGTAACTGTACCAATGTGTTTTACGTTTTTCGAATATTTACATACAATTTATTATAATATATTAATATTATTATTATTCTTACATACAATTTCGTGATGCTCCTACGAAGAAAATTCAGAAAATATCTGCTATTCTTGGAGTGCAACCTTGTTAATCCATACAACCGTCGCGGATACTACGACCACCGTGCTTCGATCGTACCACGGACCAATCTGACGCGCGAGGGGTTTGCTCGAACTATGCTAGAGCGATTAGGTCATACTGAATCACGTTAGCCAAGGGAAGATGGGTTGATATCACATACACCCTTGTAGTTCTCAATGTTTTTCTTAATAATACGAGCGTGAGATAAATTAATGAAATTCGAAAAACACTGCTATGTCTACTCCGTTTTTCCACTCAGCACTGATCAATAAAGCGGGTCGTGCGCGCACGCGTCGTGTGCGGTTACGATCAAAACAACACTAAAAAACGAATAGCGAACTATCAAAATTTAATTTAAAATAGCTTATTACACAAGTAATACATGTAATTTGTAAGAGTCGAAGTTCTGTAGATGTCTGTTCTAATTTAATGTGCCCATTTCAATTGACTAGCTAAAGAGTGATACAGTTCAAGGTGAATTATCTATTCACAGACTCAACTCAACATTAAAAAGAATTTAAATTCTTTCAAGAATTACAGCTGCATTTCTTTAGGAATGCAAAGCATACTAACATCTGTTTGCCACTGTTAATAATCAGTTAATTAAGTAAGACAGATTTATATATTGCACTGTCTCAATCATCCAGTACAGAAAGAAGTGTCTGAATGTAGGTGCATCCCTTCTGCTAACCGCGTCGGTAATATGTGAGGGTAAATGTCAATGTCAAACCTTTTATGTACAACAATAACAAATTATTTGTCAAATGCAGTTCAGTATTTCAGTTGAAATTAATAAGAAAACAATGTACTAATGTTATGGAATTATAGATTAAGCATTTATATGCCAATCATCAGAGATGTGAATTATTTGAAATACATATATTTCAAATGCAAATACAAAATGCAAAATACCCATTTTTATTTTATATTTGAAATACTTTTTTCTAAATGTATTTTGTATTTTATTTGAAATACTCTATATAAATATTTAGTATTTATAGAATACAAAATAGTTTCGTTGCATTTTTAATTAATTTTTACAATTTTTCATTCTTAAATCCATGATTTCCTTATTTATGAACGCACTGATCGTGATCGTAGTGTTGTCATTGTCATTTGTCAACTAGATCAAAATCAAAATCAAAATAATATTTATTCAACATAGACCTTTACAGGCACTTATTGACGTCAACAAACAAAACAAAAAAAAGCTTAAATAATAAAAAAAAAAAAAAAACCTTGTCCGTACGTACGAATAAGGAAAAAAAAAAGAAAAAATATATTGACTCGACACCTGTTCGGAAATTGGGAGAGCCTTCTCGAGAAGAACAGGCAAGAAACTCTGAAGGTCTATTTTTTATCTCCTCTTTTCAATGTTAATAATTATAATAATATAATATAAAAATGCAATATAGTATAAGATACAATCATACCTAATACGATTACAGTCGTATGTATGTTTACATACACATATAAAATAATACAATATTATAAATAATGTTACCAAACATGGCTCTATGAATAGTGTCCCTATTCCCAAATACTGTGATCATTTAGATAGTCACTTACTTTATAATAACCTTTACTCATGAGTGTATTTTTGATATGGATTTTAAATTTATATAAAGGTAAATCAATGACACTTTGCGGAAGCTTGTTAAACATAGATATACATTTCCCCAAGAACGAACAGCTAGTTTTATGGAGTCTGAACATTGGAAGAAGAACAATAATGCCAACATTTAGGCCCCATAGGCGGAACATGAAAGATGAACTCTTTGAACAAATACTAGTTTTAAAATCAGTTCAATAAATAAAAGTGGTTATGCTTAATAATGTATTTTATTTTCAAAACCTATTTTAAAAATACGTATTTTGCATTTTGTATTTAAATACTTTTATTCAAAACTATTTTGTATTTCTATTTGAAATAGTGCTAGCAACTATGCATTTGCATTTTGTATTTAAATACTTTTACTAAACTATTTTTCACATCTCTGCCAATCATGAACTGTGTGTAAAAAAAACAACGTTACAAATTAATAATAAAAGTTACATTTGTAATGTTAGCGCAATCACTGAACGTAAAGATAATTGCTCTTCCAGGCGCACTTATGTTACAGCTCGTTGGGAATGGAAGTAATTATATAAATTTGTGATTATATGATTTCAGAAACGAATAATATGGCTATTTATGATTTTACTGTTTTCAAATTCAGAGGTTGTGGAGTTCATTCACCGCTTGTGGCCAGATAAGAAGGCGATTGAAACGCCGCCCCCAGAAGTGGAAATAACTGTTACAGAGAAGAAGAATAAAAAGCGCAAAAATCTAAAATAGAATATTGCAGTTACTATAATCTAACAGAATGATCTTAACTTATATGATTCTTTACCTTTAGGCTCCTTTACATATTTATTTATTTAGATATGATTGAGAATGTCATAATGTTTATTTTATTTTTATAAAAATATTGTAGACGCAACAGTGCTGTTATTGCTGAAAGATACAGCGACATCTTTATTGCGTTGCAGACCGCAGAAGAACGGTTCAAACAATCAAAATGTATTCAAATCAAAAACAAACTCAAAACTTTAATTGAGTTTTATTTTCTTTTTATAATATGAGCCTAAAATCCACACATTATTGTGATGTCACAACATGGTAATGTCGCCTAATTAGCACGAGTGAAAAGACACAATTAGGAATATCTGTGTTACTTGTATGTTTAAATGTATACTTCCTAGAGTAAAAGTTATTATGTTTATTGTTAAAATGCTTAAAATGTTTTTGCTTTATACGAATTGTGTTATATAAAATGCTACTTAGTTAATAAAATTTAGAAATAAATCGTTATTTTATCATTAGATGTTATAACTTGTATTGGGAATTAAAAAAAATACCCTACTATATAACAAAAACGAATATTGATGTTTTACTAGACCTATGTCACTCGTAAACGAACAGGAGACGTATTATAACAGGAGAGTACATACGAATACAAATTATTTTCTACTGCTTACAATTTTATAGATTTTTGAATCACTTGAATTCAGTGTTGTCATTAAGAACAAATTCTTGATTAAATTCCGTTTCACGCAGACAAATTCAAAACCACAACAACAAAAACAAAAATCTTGCTATGACTCACACGTGAAACGGATCACTGTCAAGGTCACTTCAGCGTTGGATATTCTACTAGTAGATATCAAAAATTTGTCTCCAGGAGACGAATTTTTCCAGGAAACCAATTCGCATTCGAAATCGTGAGCTCAATACCTAAATCCTTAGAAGATCGTATTTAGGTATTGAGCTGAGATTGATCAAACAATCGCTATGGCCCCTTTGTCCGGCGTCACTTTAACTTCTGCGCCGCTTCTAGCGCATATAGGATAGCATTGGTATGAGAACTATTACCACGCTACAATAACATTAACCATGGCCTCACAATGCTTTCGTTAACATTAATACATTCTAATGGTACCAGATTATTTGCATGCTATTGGTACTAATACCACTAAAAGCAAGTTCGGCGCACTAGACTTAATTAACATTTGCCTATTAAACTAGTTTTTGTTACTTTAGTTCAATTCATAAGTCAAAATTATATTGATTTATTACGAAACAATATTGAAATAATTTTACATAATGATTTTGTAATCCGTAGCATAGGCCAGCTGAATTTATAATTAATAAATATATTGTACATACATTTTCAATGTAATTTTATAAATCCCTCATTGGCATCTCAGTCAAGAATTGAATGTAATTTCAATCTCACTGGATCCTCTAATATCGATTAATTTGTCAAATATGTATGCAAAATGGATTGTGGAAATCGTGTAGGTAATTTAATAGTGAATCAACTACATTTTAATTATGAAGTTGATACTTAATATGTCGGACACAACGAATTTGTATTGTGCGTGGAACCGAATATAAAATTAAGAATTATTGAAAAATCGTTTAATTTAATTTTTTATTAGATATATTTTCGTTAAATAGTCAACAATGTCTAATTGCATTTTTCATTCGATTTATACAGTTCTAAATAGATACAATTGATATCCAGATATCAGATATCCAGATATCAATAAAAAGTACGATCTCATTTCCAGATTTCATGAAGTCTAGAACGTTCGTTTTCAACCAAGCCTGGATGGATCAGTTTTATGACCCGTCGCTGAGTCCTATTGACAGGAATTCATGTTTATGAAACATGATGGTATTCAGGTGCTTAACTACCTTCTCAATAATGGTATCTTGATAAATTTGTGCTGATGTTTTGATACCGTTTTCATAAAAATAAAACTCAGTCATTCCTTCATAGGTTTGACCATACCAAATCATCACTGTAATCGTATACGTTTCTTTAGAGCTTTGACCATAAATAAATACGATCATTCTGCTTGTTAAAATATTGCACAGTTGTAAAAATTTTCTGTTCCTCACTTTGTGCAACTCTTGGGCAATTGTTTTGATTTGCCTCCATTCTTTTTTAAGTTATCAGTTAAGTAATGATAAGTGTGGCGGCCTGGCGTGCGCAGCTCGAATTACGGATCTGCGCGCGCCAGCGGGCCGTCGTCGGTGCCGTACTCCCGCACCTCGAGGCTTGGCTCCACGGGAAGGAGGAGGTCACCTACCGATTGACTCAGATACTCACCGGGCACGGCTGCTTCGGTGAGTATCTGTGTCGAATAGGACGGGAGGGATCGACACATTGTCACCACGGCGCATCCGACCTTGACTCGGCCCAGCACACGCTGGCGGAGTGCCCCGCGTGGGCCTCCGAGCGCCGAGTCTTGGTCGCAGAGATCGGGCGGGATCTGCCTCCGCCGGCATTGATGGCGGCAATGCTGGCGGACGAGGGAGGTTGGAGGGCTGTGGCCTCCTTCTGTGAAGCAGTGATGCTCCAGAAGGAGGCCGCCGAGCGGGGTCGGGAGATGGCCGATCCCGCTCGAAGAAGGCGGCGCCGGGCTCGGGGTTCCTGGAAGTTGCTTGATGTTCCCGGGGGCCCCCTACATGCCTGAGGAAGGCCATCCCTGAGGTTTTTAGTGGGTAGGCCTCCCCCTTCTGGGGAGGAGAGCCCCACATAACCGCCGGCTCGCCACAGCCGGGGTATGCAATTTAATGCATTTTCCTCAGGGGAAAAAAAAAAAAAAAGTAATGATAAGTGTGTCTCTTATAGGTTTCCTATATAAATAATCTTTTAAAATACATGACCCGGTTCTTATTGCTATAAAAGTGTAAGGTATAAAAGTATAGTGCTGGAATAAAAGTATACAAAATGACCAAACGTAAATATAAAACTTTATTAGTATCTAAAAAATTAAAACTTCTATCACATTATGATTGTGGAAAGTCGCGTGACGAACTGTGGGAGAGGGAGAATGACATTCTATCGAGAAACACGTTTCAGGAACTAGCAATTAAAATACAAACAAACATAACCGATTACTTTAAGTCATAAACTTTTCCGTTCTTTATTTTTCGACACAATACATTATGTATGAACATTCATAGTATGAATTTTATACCTAAAATCGGGTCAATTTAATAGGCCACATTTGACATTTGTTCATAGTGAGGTGACCTGCTTAAACACTCTGATTATGGTGAAAAATCGATATTTACTTCAAACATATGTGAATCGAATACAGTTATTATGGAAAAGTACTTTTTTTATAAGATCCCTATCTTATAAAAAAAAGGAACTTTTCCACAATAACTGTAATAGGCAAACGAGCAAATGGATGACTTGATGGTAAGTGATTATCGCTGCCCGCAACACCAGATGTGTTGGCGGCCTTTTAAATGTGAATACGCTCTTTTTTATAGGTACTGTATTAATATATTTTACGAGTTTAATTGCCTTAAAATTTTTTAATACCAATTATTTCTCTGTTAAAGAAGTTATTATTGTTTTTTTATTATAAAACAAAAGAATAACATGTTTTATTTTAATAAAAATTTGACTCAAAAAAAAATCAAAATCAAAATCAAAATAATCTTTATTCAACATAGACCTTTACAGGCACTTATTGACGTCAACAGACAAAACAAAAAAACAAAGCTTAAAAAAGAAAACAAAAACCTTGTCCGTACGTACGAATAAAGAAAAAAAAGAAAAAAAATAAAAAAAATGACTCGACACCTGTTAGGAAATTGGGAGAGCCTTCTCGAGAAGAACAGGCAAGAAACTCTGAAGGTCTATTTTTTATCTCCTCTTTACAATGTTAATAATTACAATAATATAATACAATATAGTATAAGATACAATCATACCTAATACGATTACAGTCGTATGTATGTTTACATACAAAAATAATACAATAAACTAACTGACTGACTATTAATTCATGGTGAATAATGCCTTCACAAGTAATCATTGCATTCATTCGATTTTTTGAGGGACATCACTTACGTATAGACTTCACTGAACGCAACATTGTAACAACGGTCATTTGTGCATTTCCAAACTAAAAAAATATTGAATATTTTATGTCCGCCATTACAAGGTTAGTTGAGGAATTTTAATGAAATGTCAAATGTGGCCTATTAAATTGACCCGACGTTACATTAAATTCATAATATCAAAAATACGCATTTTTATCAACATTTCCACCTCTAAAAATGGAATAACGCAATATTTTGATCTCTGTAAGTGGGGGCCTCTGTAAATGAGATAACTATAAATTTAAACCTGTTTATTTGGAAAACTGGATTATTGGAAACCCTCAATAATTGGTACATATGTCTTGGTCCCTTGCGATCCCAATTAACCAGGTTTTACTGTATTTTTATTTTGAGATTTGAACTAAAGCGATCGCTCTCCAGAGCGGGGGACGGTGCAATGTGGAGATATCAAGGATAAGAACATTTTTTTGACATTCATATAAAATGAGTTTACATATGTAAATTAACACATTATCTTTTAACAGTTTTAAGTAGTATATATATAAAAAATATAATTTATTTAATTTGAAAGAGGATTTGTGAGGTTTCATTGTTTACCTTTAATAAGTTTGTCTGTAAATTTCAATTCTAAATTAAAGAAAGTAGTCAAAAAATGAAAGCTCTTCGCATTTATATTTTCCTGGAAAACAGGAGTGGATTAAGGTCGAAAATATCACCTTGATCGGTGTTGGATTACCCTATCACAATGGCAGACGGAAGTGGAAAGCTCTGAAGTAGCAGAAAACAAAGACGCCTTGTTCGTGCTTAATGCATTTTCAATGGATAGGGTATCTGATATAAAGGCGATGTAATGAATGTGCTTACATGAATTTTTATCTGATCTTATTTCAATCTGATAACGTTAATGGGTTTTATAATGTTAACTTTATAATAGACTAACTTGTCCTTGTAACTTGTGGAAAAGAGATAATTTCCCATGGTGAATTATTAAATATTTTTCTCTGGGTCTCATCTCATCTTACATTCTTTTCAAAGGAGATAATTTTTTTAGGCAAACTAGAAAACGGCAACGTTTATTGATATTACTGAACTCTAAAATATCAATTAATTATTAAAAGCAATTGCACGATATTATGAGTAAAAATGAAACGGGAATAATAAAATCAATTAATTAAACTTAGTAATGACTTTTGACATTTGAGCTATAGGAACTTATTTAAATCAAAATGAAAGATGATTTAATATAAATACAAATAATATATAAATATAATAATAGATAAAGAATAGTGTATTATTTCTTTTTTATTTTATTTAAAAGTATTGAACTCTCTATAATTATTTTAATACTATTTTAGATTATTTTAACTATTAGTTCGTCAGTATCGTCGTGAAACGGAACGCGTCATCATTTTTGACAGCGACATAATGGTACCTACACTGACATCCAATTGACGTCGGTTTGTTTTCACCCGAATTCTGTGTTTACGTTTCAAACGGCTTGATTTCGTTTTCTTTCCCGTATCCAGTATTTAGAATGCAAAAAAATAATACGATTTCGGGCGTTCGGTAGTGGTCAAAGAAGATTGTATTTTTCAAGAATAAAAAAGTGTTAAATAGCATTTACGTAAAAAACAGTTTGAATACAAATCAATATAAAGCTACTAACTACTAAGAATTTTAAGGTTATTTAATCTTCATGTTTTAATTGATTTCCCAATATTCCCGTTAGATAAAAACAAGCTAATGTTCCTTATAATATCTAGGGTTAATAAGAAATTATTTAACGTATGTCTCATTAATAAACGTTACATTTTGTAGTGGGCCTATTCTCCATACAAGAAAAAATTATCTCCTTTGTCCTAAAAGCAGAGCAATAGCAGTGAAGATTACACAAACATATGCCACTTATAATATTCGTATAGATTCTTTGTGTCTAATATAATTCTAATACAAAAATGATGATTGATGTCAATGTAACGTGTTGCTTATGATTATATATGGAACCGAAATCAAGCCAAGTTATTTAGGCTTTATAAGGACGTTTGAAATCATTTTAAGGCTTGAAAATAAATATTGCTTCATACTAGGGAATCTATATTGAGACGCAGACGGCTGGGTGGTAGCGGGCGAGCATTTACAGCCTTCAGTGATCTCCCAAGGTGTAGCCTGTGCGCTTAGGTGACTCCTCAAGCGCGCATGCAAATGCTTCTCTGTACGGGGATTACCTCTATGTCCACAGTAATACTCCACAGGTGTAATACCCGACCCATAGCTGGCCGGGTCGTCCAAGGGTGATCTGGAGAAATTAGGGTTTCAGTATCTAGATCTCCTTAATTGAGGATAGATGGACATCGAAATCGTTTAGTGGGTATGCCCTGCTTCCCGCTGGGTGAATAACACACACGTCTGTCGATTACCCATTGACAGGTACGGTGCGTAAAATCATTCCACCTCGTAAAATGGGGCATCTAAATCGATAGGCATTTAAATTGAAGCACACATTTGAAAAGAATTAGTATATTTACTCTTTTAACTTATTTTGATATTTATTCAGGATTTACGAGTATATAATATTTGTCAGCCTCCCTAATTTACATCATAGTTTATGAGTACATGTGTTCTTGTTTATCTTGTTTATGGGTTTAATATGTGTTTTTTGTTTATAAATTATAAATAATTAATAGATTAATTGCCTAATGGAGACTTTAGCTGTCACTGGTTCGTTGACAGGTCGTGTCAATGTCAACCAATGACGTTAGAATAAGAGTGACAGCTGTTATTGTAGCGAAGCGGCAGGTGGGGATTGGCGCGTCGGTCATGTTCGAAGCGATGCGCACTACTCACGCTTGACCAATTGGTTGATACAGATAAAAATCTTTCTGTGGAACGGCACCAGGGCCGCTAGCAGGCGAGATGTCGAACCCTCCATTCGTATGTCTTCCACAAACATACGGTAAAGCTGAACATAGCCATCTGCGGCTTCAGCATAGGTCCCGCGAAAAAAAAAACAAATAATGTGAAAAAAAAAATAAAAAAAACTGAATGTGCTCCAAATAAAATGAACGGTATGCGCTATGAATTCCTAATCATTATTCCAAACATTTACGAAACGCCAAGCGCCATTGCTAATTATTATCAAGCCTCCTTATAATACTAAAACCTCATTAAGACACGCACGGTCACATAAAGGGTTCGGGAATAACATAGGAGGTAATTTTCGCTTATTCATTAATGTAATTATATGAGAGGCATTATGAAGCGCGCGAATTAGCGGCAGAATGAGCATTTGTTCAACGTGTTTTTAATCCTTTGGAGTTGCTAGGAAGTCTTTCGCTTGTTGATTATAATTTATTATAATAATTATCATTTCAGCTGCGTAATGCTTACTTTTGGACATAACCATCCTTCAAGTAGTTTCTACAAGGATCTGTTTCGTACTACTAACGTACACAGTCTTCCTACTATGTTGACCGAATCGGTTCAATTTGAGCGTTTCCCAGCTTGTGTTTTCTGACTGTGATAGCTGTGATAGCTGATGCCGAGAATTCGTGTATTTAAATTCCGCCTTGATTATTTCACCGACCCGAATGAAACTGATTTCTTTCTAGGTTTCGCCTGTCGAAATTTGCAGTAATAAAAACAAAATAATAACTAAAACACAAAGGTGAGTTGTATGACTTTTTTTATTCTACTGATTTACCAAATTTCCTTTCTAGTGAAATTAAAGGTAACCTATAAATTAATGTCAAAGAATAGTACATAATGTTATCCCTTCTATTATAAAACAATGTTATATAAAATATCCTTATAAAAAATAAGTAAAAAAAAAAATTAAATAAACTAACCAAACATCACACGTGCAAATCGTATTATAAATTGACGTTTGAATGACATATGAAATCTGACATTTTGACATATTATTGAACGATTTTTAACGAATGTTTCGTTCGTCATTCACTTAATCAGTGATTTGTTACTTGAAGGTTTGTTTTCGTTTGTGAAATTGAGAGAAGTTACTTGGAACATTTACTTTCCAGTAAGTGTTAACTGGGAAGTAACTAGTCGCCACTTTACTTGGAGATGGTGAACGAGGCTCTTAATCTATTACTCTGGCTTATCTAATAATATAATCGATTGTAGCAGCGTGAGAAACCTAGGGTATTTTAAATTGTTATAGGGTATGTTAAATCTATATCTGTGGTTAAAATAATAAATTAGTACGAAACAATAAAAATAATAAAGCTTTGAGGCTGATTATTGCGCCCTCAAAAGAGAAATCGAACTTGAATCCTTTCTCGAGCGGTAATCCCAGTTAAGTCAATCAGAATATTGGATATGTCAAGTCCCGCCATTTTTTTGGAATAGATCATATAATGTATTTAAATTGAATGAATATTCAATATTATTTGTATAAATAATACATTTATATGCTTATTTGGAGACAGTATAAGTTAATTAGAATTCAAGAAGCTGAACAAGATTGTAAGGAGACCGGATCGCATTTAACCGCTTTTTTAATGGATATACTCAGCAGGTATCTGGGTAGATGTTAAAACTTAAAGGTAGTACGGGTAGAGTTTCGCAAATTTTCAAATTTTCGGTACTCTATTGTAGCAGGTGTTATTTTGCGGAAGTCCATTGTATTACAAAGGATATTGATTACGTTTGCTGATTCCGCGCAGTTATTAGTCGCTCGTGAGACACCGAGCGGGCAACAGATCCTGAAGATGTCTCGCTGAGAGACGAAACACGTGTCGACCTTGTCTGCTTGTTGGACAAGTCATCATCAACTACGCGGAATCAGCAAACGTAATCAATATCCTTTGTAATTTCAAATTTTCATTTACCTCTAATAATAGATAAGGGTAGAATAATGATAATGATTGTAAGTATTTAGTGAACTAATGGAAGAAAACGAATAATTTAAATTTTATAATAATGGAATAACGTAAAAAAGTAACATATAGAGGAATGACAGCAGGATTGTGACAATGCTACAGTACCGTACATATGGACCGAGACAAAACAATATCCCTTGCATATGCAAAAGTAGCTAATTTGTAATTTTTCAGTAAAATTTGCTTCAGACTTCTTGGACCTTGGATGGTGAGGTATCATTTTATATCGCGTGTGCAATGTTTAGTACATAATTTATCTAATCTAATTCAAAGAGTGTATGTTTATTATTGGAAGCACGATGTTAGTGTAATTACTGAGGATCTTGTCTTATCGAGTGAAGCGGAGTTTAAATATTGAATTAATGGAATGGAGTAGTATGTCAAATATAATGCGACGTTAAACATAAAAAGTAAAGGGTTTGATGCGATAACTTCATTTCATTCACGTTACATTAATGTAACGGTTGTTGCAAACATTGTCATTGACTTAATAAGCAAAACAATATTTAATTAACAAAAAAGAATGGAATTTTATTAAAACTGCTACACAATGGAACCTTTAAACGAAATAAAGTATAATTTTGTACAAGACTCCCATTTAGATATAGAAAATGAAAATGAAAAGACGAATGAGGTTTCTTCACTTAAGAAAGGTGAGATAGAAGATACGGCTAAAGATAATGACAACGAGGAGAAAAAGAAAGTTACATTAATCGAACGTTTGAAAATTATTAAGAAAAATGTTACAGTCGAACCGATAATGGCTTGTTATGTTATGCCAAGTGTGCTTTCTTCGTTGGCGGTGCAAAACTTAAATTTAGAAAAGGCATGTAGAGTAAATCTTAATTACAGTAGTGAGATCTGTGATGCGTTAGAACTAAGGCAGACAGCTAATTATTCTATGTATGAAAACGAAGTGCAAACGCTCATAGCTACTATCCAAGGATGGAAAAATGTAGTTCAGACAGCGATACCTGTCATGCTTATCCTGTTTGTCGGAGCATGGAGTGACAAAGTTGGGAAAAGGAAGGCGTGCATATTAATGCCAATTGTTGGAGAATTTATGACTTGCATTGGATTTATGTTAAACACCTACTTCTTTTACGAGCTGCCCGTTGAGGTTGCTGCTTTGACCGAATCAATATTTCCAGCTATAACTGGCGGCTGGTTCACGTGCTTCGTCGGAGTGTTCAGTTACATCGGAGATATTACCACCAAAGAGGAACGTACTTATAGAGTAGGGATTGTAAACATGTGCATGTCTTTAGGCTACCCCATAGGAAGTGCTTTGAGTGGAGTTATATTGAGATGGGTGGGATACTACGGGGTGTTTGCAATATCGGGATCTTTATACTTTTTCTCTTTGATGTATGGTATTTTTTATTTAGAAGACTCAAAGAAAAAGGTTGAAGTAAAAACTGTGAGTACACTGTACCTTACTCTTTATAACCGTTCTCCGTTTTTATGAGTTATCCGTTCAGTTGTCCGTATATCAGTAATTGTTACAAACTAGATTGTATTTTCTAGTTTTACTTATTATAGTTGTAAAGTTTTGTATGGTACGATATGGTATTGTAAATTCCACGTTATCTTGAATGAATACTTGAATGTTGCAAGACCATTTCTTTGTATATATATACACAGTGCTTATTATTTGCAGAATGGAAAAGGATGTATGAATTTCTTGAGGGATTTTTTTGACTTCGCCCTTGTGCTAGACACCTTCAGGGTGGCATTCAGGAAGGGGCCTGGAAATAGGCGGCTCAGAGTCTCTCTTCTGTTGATCGTTGTATGCGTTGTTTTCGGCCCTTTGCACGGTGAGTAATATCAGTATGAATATTAAAAGTGCAATAATATAAAAATAACAATTATTTCAATATTTCCTACATTAACATATTAAACTAAAATTATTTCTATTGGAGATTGTGAAAGAATGGTCACCTAGTAATATTTGGTAAATCCTATATTATAAACGCGATAATCTCTTAAAAAAACTACTGAATGGATTTTAATGAAACTTTACAATCATCAGAAGCTTATCCCTTAAATATAAAATATTATAAATTAGTATATGCAAATGGTACCTTTCACTGAACTATGTACGAGTATATTTCGATTGTGGAAAGAACTTCCTGCGGAGGTTTTCCCGGAGGGCTACAGTATAGGGTTCTTCAAAAGGGGAGTGAATAGGTTTTTAAGGGTCGGCGACGCGTGATTGACACATCTAATGTTGCTAGGGTCTATAGGTTACGGTATCCGCTTACCATCAGGCAGGCCGTAAGTTTGCTACCATCGTAGGATAAAAAGATTGCTTTATATACCTTTGCCTATTAAAATTTATAATAACTTCAATGGCACAGGTTACATCAGAGATGTTACGTCATATACTCATATTGGAAAATGTTTTTTTAAATTAAATTTATATGTATTTGTACACAAATTGTCACATAACATATATATTGTGGGCGGCATACTGGCTAGGTATATTCAACATGGCTACAGACGAAAGCACAGTATAACATTTTCATGACCTTAATATCATGAAACTCAGACGATATACGCAAAACAAAACCAAGGCTTCTAGTGGCTTTTGTTGAAACTGAATCAATATGGCGGGCGATTACAAGCTTTGAATCAAATGTGACCTCTATTTACAGATTTAAATATGTCATTATGGTAATTAGTTTTTATTTAATACAAGCTGGTGCTCGCGATTTTGTCTGCATAGATGGTAGATTTTTTCCTACTCACTTGGCACCGTTCAGTTGTTTTTACATAAAATGGATGGATGATCCATACAAACTTTCGCGTTGATGAAATTTGTATGTATGTACTTCAAATGAAATCAAATCAAATATCCTTTATTAGTTAGAGGCCAAATAATTGTAAGGTTTGGAACAATCCATTTAAATTTAAAAATACTTGTATTTGGAGAGTCCGGTTCCTTATATAATCTATGAGTTTATATAAGCGAGCCAAATTTTTTTGTGCAATTTATTTTATTTGTAGGCTTTTATTGTGTAATATTTTCCATTATCGTATTTGAGACCGGACGCGATTAATTATTTTTCTATATTTTATAGTCTATGGTCGTGTTCTAAATTACACGTAATAAATAAATCCCAACTAATATTATAAATGCGAAAGTGTGTTTGTTTGTTTGTTTGTTTGTTTGTTACCTCTTCACGCTTAAACTACTGGACCGATTTCAAAAATTCTTTCACCTTTGGAAAGCTACATTCTCCCCGAGTAACATAGGCTACTTTTTATCCCGGAAAAATCGACAGATCCCACGGGATGCGCGATAAAATCTTCGCACCATAAACCGACTTCCGCGTATATGTAGCCGTGGGCAAAAGCTATGACCCTTAACCCTCTATACACCCAATCCCGAAATCCACGCGGGCGAAGCCGCGGGCAGAAAGCTAGTCGTAAATAATCGTGACAAATATGTTCTAACAAGCTTGTATTTTTAAATAAGTTTAAATTTATTACACTCAAGATAGTGCTTTATAATCTTTACATCACTTTCGAATTTAAAAAAAATCACAATCAGTATCAAGAACCACATTAATTTTCACATGTTAACATTACATATTTAAAAAAAATACTAGTTCCTATCCACAAATAAGATTTTTTCCGTTTCCTTAAAGTCTTTAACCACGTTGTTACTTTATTTTTATATTATATAATATACTAGCGACCCACCCCGGTTTCGCATGGGTGCAATGATTATGTAAATATACCTTTTTTTTTGTTAAGAGGGGAAATGCACCTTTTGCACCGTGACACCGCGCTGGCTAGGCGCGGCCGTGTGTGGGGCTCTCCGGTCAACAGGACCGGCCTACCCACTAAAACCCCCCTGAGTTCTCTAGGCCCATGCGGGGCACGTGGTGGGGTGCGCTTTCGCGATTATACCGCCATGTGCTCTGGGGCCGGCTCGACCTAGGTCTGATCGAGCCAACGCCAAGGGAGGGACTGTCCGAGAACCCCTGGACAGTCCCCCAGACGGAGAGACATCACTACGGCGTGCGCGGTAGCCAGACGCGGACGCAGCCTTGCGGTAGGGTCATTAGGCGAGCACCGCTCTTGCGTGTGCCCGCCTTCTCCTACCTACCCGTCTGCGGCGGAGAGGAGCGGCCTCGACGTCCTCCTCCCGCTCCCTCTCCGCTGCCTCCTTCTGCGAGATGACGGTCTCGCAAAAGGAGGCGACAGCCTATTCCGCCTCGCCGCGGACCATGGCCACGACCACGCTAGGCAGCGAGAGGTCGCTGCTATGTAAATATACCTACTACAAAATATCCTTATATACAACTTCGTAAATAACCATTTTTTAGTAAAGGTTAAAAAATGGTTATGGTGGGTTATCCCTAAGAGATAGACATATACCATTGCGGACTTTATGTTGAACTTTTTAAGGTGGACAATACTGTAGTACATTATTTTGGTCTATCTCGTACGGTTCAGCCAGCGTTTTTGCAATTAGAGCGCAAAAACCGTGCTTATTTACGACATCACATTAGAAACCTCTAAATTTATCAGTATTTCTCTACTATATTATGCATGTATTACACATATAAACTTTCCTTAAGAATCACTCTGTCTATTAAAAACAAACCGTATCAAAATCCGTTGCGTAGTTTTAAAGATCTAGGACTTTGTTTTATACTATACTAGCGACCCGCCCCGGCTTCGCACGGGTGCAGTGAAAAAATGGTTATGGTGGGTTATCCTTAAGAGATAGACATATACCATCGCGGACTTTTTTTGTGGATTTTTGTAAGTTGTACAATACTGTAGTACATTATTTTGGTCTATCTCGTAGGGTTCAGCCAGCGTTTGCAATATAAGCGCAAAAAAACGTGCTTATTTACGACATCACATTAGAAACCTTTAAATTTATCAGTGTTTCTCTACTATATTATGCATGTATTACACATATAAACTTTCCTTAAGAATCACTATGTCTATTAAAAACAAACCGTATCAAAATCCGTTGCGTAATTTTTAAAGATCTAGGACTTTGTTTTATACTATATAGTGTTTTTTAAAATTCTATTACATGTATTGTATATTTGAACAGACTAAGAGGATAATTGTTTATATGAAAAATAGTTCTAGTAGGCAGCATGCTTATAACTGAGCCAGAATTTCGCTTATTGTTTTTTGTGCGTCTCCATAATACAAATATATAATAAATATAATTGGTACTTAACTCTTGAATTCACAATATTCAACGTTATAAAGAGACTCTTATCTATATAAAAGTAGTTTTATGTTGAAATTTCCACGGAGTATGTTTATTACCTGTTTACAGAATCTTTGTGATAAGAATCAGTAGTGTCTGAAAGAGTTAATGTAAAATTTTTTTAGATTAACGTAATATTCACATTTTGTAAAGTCGTTTGATTTTCAATATATTTAAAGTGGTACATGATTGTTTTTATCCATAATTTCCAATTTCATAATTGGTTATCTTCTGTTATTCAATGGACCAGTGATTGAATTGATTTTGTTGAAATTTTATATGACAATAATTAGCAAGGATATCGAATAGTTATTAGCACGATAAAATTTATTTCTCCTTTGGGATACTCTGATAAAAACAGTTAAATTGGTTGTTTTTCAATCAATTTAATTCTCAATTAATAATTTCCTAATTCTCTCTCAATCTCAATGAATAATTTTGATATTAATTGTCAATTAATTTGTCATAAGATAATTTTTATTGCAGTAAAATATATCTTTCCAATGGATATATAATGACTATATTTTTGCAAAAATAGTATATTAAATTATACCAGAGTTTCCAATAGGATAGACATTTTCCCGTGGTAAAATTTTATATATCTGATTCCATCCTATGTTCCTTCCCGGGGGCTTAAACTATCGCTATAATTATACTAACTTTCAAACTTTCGTGTTGCATAATCAATATAAATGTATGACGGGAATTTGAAAATGGAAATTGGAAAATTCGGTACGTAACAATATCGTGTTAATTCCCGTCATACATTTATATCGCTGTATAAAATTTCATTAAAATTTATTTAGTAGCGTGTCCATCCATACTCACACACTTTCGTATTTATGATATTAGTAGGATACTGCGTTATTGGTTAGAAAAAATACTACTCCGATGTATTTTGACCGATAATTCTTCTGAACTTAAACCCCATTGTCAGGATAATAGGTATCTAACAATTTTAACACAAACAAATTTGAATCATACGTAAATATCATTAGCATTTGTTTAATATAACGCATTATCATTATTTAAATTACATTTGAATTTAACATTTGCTGTTATCAGGCTGCTTTGAAAAAAATGTCCTTGAGTCTAATTTGAATATCTAATTTGTTTTTCTAACAAGTTTCTAACATTTCTAACAAGTGCCAAAGTGCTAACTTCAAAAAAAAAAAATACAGATACAATAGAAACAAGGTTAAGATAGTGACGATTGTTTTTGTAAAAAAAAAACTTAATTTTTAAGTTTGTATCAAAATGGTGTCTATACTTTTGATCCGAGGTAAATGACAATGGAAGCAATTTGCGTTGTGGCCTTCCGACTGATGGGTAAACGGCGGTATGCAATGTTTCATTTACTTTTTTAGAAGTATTGTTTATTCTACTTTACAGATTAAAGCTGTAGAAAGTCCAGCTGCATTTTTTTTGTACTCTGACTACAATTTGCAATTTGAATTCAGTTTGGTACAATTACAATAAAATTGCTAACTATTCGTGCAGCCCGATCGCAGCATTACGCGCAGTTCTAATGCTTCTTAGCTGCAATCTCGAGCTGCAATCAGGTTGCATTTACTTTGCAATTTTATTGCAGTCATACAAACTGTAAATTTACAGTTAAGAGTTAAAGACCTAAAGCTCCGATCTATCTTAAGTTGCGATTTAAATTTCTTGGATCCACTCATGATCATGGTCTCCGCTCATCACGCAACCTCACATTGGAAGTGCCAGTTCACCACACTAACTTCTCTTCCGCATCATTTACTGTCACTGCAATTCGTTTATGGAACGATTTACCTTACCACATTCGGGCGGCTACGACCAAACACACATTTAAGAAATTAGTTCGTGAGCACTATCTGAAGACACTTGCATAAACACTTCATTTTCTAGATAAATTTATTTATGTATGTATATATATATATATATATATGTATATGTAGGTATATAGCTGTATATATGCTTGTTTATGTATGTATGTATTTGTATATATATTAAGTAGTATGTAAGTTTAGAATAGTTTTTTGTCTGCGCCAAACAAATGTTTGTATACCTACTAGCCTTTCGGTTGACTGGTAGAGAATGCCGCATGTTGCATTAAGTCCGCCTATTGTATATTTTATATGTGCAATAATGTTTGAATAAATAAATAAATAAATAAGAGTTTAACCTCTTTTTAGTGCTTCTAGCACTTTTTACGTTGAATGGTCTATAGATACAAAAATATACTTAATTAGTGTGGTATTATTATTAAATTAAATAAAATGATAATTGAACTTACATATGCACTACGATAACCACCGCTATTAATAACATAAGGGCTGTCTCCTGGTGAACATGATATAAAGGTTAATATCTTGCGTTGCTGTGTGTACTATTGTACAATATTTTTGCAGTGTTATAGAGATATAATAAAAGTTAAAGTTAAAAAACTTATCTCATTAACCTACCACTTTGCGAGGTGAATCAGACCCAAAGGTTTTTTTTTATGTTTCTTATATTCATAACAATTAACCTGTCCAAAATTAACACTGTAACACTGTAAGGTTTATGGGATCTAGGGTAACGGATATCTATGCTTATCGATATCATACTTATGTATAGAACTAGATATTTTGAGTAAAAAATGTGTAGTATATATATATACCATTATATATAATATATTATATATATATATATATATGTATATGTAGGTATATAGCTGTATATATGCTTGTTTATGTATGTATGTATTTGTATATATATTAAGTAGTATGTAAGTTTAGAATAGTTTTTTGTCTGCGCCAAACAAATGTTTGTATACCTACTAGCCTTTCGGTTGACTGGTAGAGAATGCCGCATGTTGCATTAAGTCCGCCTATTGTATATTTTATATGTGCAATAATGTTTGAATAAATAAATAAATAAATAAGAGTTTAACCTCTTTTTAGTGCTTCTAGCACTTTTTACGTTGAATGGTCTATAGATACAAAAATATACTTAATTAGTGTGGTATTATTATTAAATTAAATAAAATGATAATTGAACTTACATATGCACTACGATAACCACCGCTATTAATAACATAAGGGCTGTCTCCTGGTGAACATGATATAAAGGTTAATATCTTGCGTTGCTGTGTGTACTATTGTACAATATTTTTGGAGTGTTATAGAGATATAATAAAAGTTAAAGTTATATAAACTTATCTCATTAACCTACCGCTTTGCCAGGTGAATCAGACCCAAAGGTATTTTTTTATGTTTCTTACACTCATAACAATTAACCTGACCCAAATTAACACTGTAACACTGTTAGGCTTATGGGATCTAGGGTAACGGATATCTATGCTTATCGATATCATACTTATGTATAGAACTAGATATTTTGAGTAAAAATGTATAGTATATATATATACCATTAGGTTTCATATAATAAATGCAATAACTTATCAACTCAAAATATCTAGTTGTATACATAATTATGACGAATACGCTATAGGTTGTTCAAAGAGGCAGTAAATAGCGTTTGAAGGGTCGATAACGTGTTTGCGTTGACCCAGTGGCTGCTGGCGTCCATTAGCAACATTGACTACATAGCATCAGGTAGTCCGTAAGTCTTTGGTAGGATAAATTATCCAAAGGGTTCTGGATATTCCGAGGTTGTGTGGCTCGGCTCCCTTTGCCTAAAATGCACTTGAAAAACGTCGACTAGGCGCGTGGAGATCTCTTTATGGATCCACACCCCTTCGATTAAGGTTTCCACGGAAAAGGAATTAATTATAATATTTTAATTGTATATTCACTTTATACTCATATTCTTTAATTCATTATCACAACAATAACAAAATGTAACACACAGCACACATTATAATTAGTCACTAGTTGATAATGCAAATGCAATATTTATTTTCACGTCCAATGTAGATTTAATTAAGCATACACCTGTTTTAATTGCGCAAACATGGTACATGAAGCCTCGACTGAAGTTGCCACTTTGTCAACCAGTATACGTTGAACATGAACATACATACATATACATATATACAATTTAAATTTTAGAGTTGAAATATTTCTAGAAATACCTTTCTTATAGACCAAAACATTGATGAACAAATTAGAACGACATGGACCATAGTAAAACGTCTTAAAATTGCGGTCCGATGGCCGCCTACCTACGTCGACGGTTCCTCGTGTGACTTACGGCTGTTAGGCTGTTACATACGTTAACTAATTGCATATTATCGTGACATCCTTTGTATTGCACAAAGATCTCAACCTATTTGGCTACATCATCTTCAGCCCCTCTTCGTCCACTGCTGGACATTGGCCTCTTCGAGTGTACGCCACTGAGATCTGTTTTCGGCTTCTCGCATCCAGCTCCTGCCTATATTTGGCTACAGATCATTCTTTTTACTAATATTTTTCTATAATACACATACGTACACTCAAGGCTAGGTGGAGATCACAGTTTTCGATCACAGCTTTCAACGATCACTTGCTACGATCTAAACATACTCAACTAGCTTCCTCAATTTTCGTTACCATTGTCATGCATGCTCGTCGTTTACTTCAGACCTGACTTTCCTGCAGTATATCATCTATTTTGTCCAATGTTCATCTAGGTGGTCCCCTACAAACTGGACCATTTATTTGCATACCTTCTACCATGTCCAAACCATCTAAGTATTCCTTTCTCAATTTTTATTATTATATTTTCTTTTCTACCGCACATTACCCTTATCACACACTATTTCGCAATTCATAATTTATCGTCACTAATCCACTTATTAACATCTAATTATTGTAACGTCTAAATAGGATTGTTAACAGGTTCTATTTATTGTATTCATTCACGAGCATTAACCATGTGGTCCAAATTGTACAAACACTGCTCTCATTACAACAAGCGTATACATACCGGGCCGATTTGAATACGGTGATATGTGTACTCGTACACAGTGTTACTAAACGTGTTATTTCATGAGCTCAATTTGGACCATAATATTCAATACATTATTGTCAAATCTAGATGGTATAAAAGGCCATAAGTAAATATTTAAAGTTTCATAATTGTTAAGATGATTTATGTTTAACTAGCTTTCTGTTCGCGGCTTCGCCCGCGTGGATTTCGGGATCGGGTCTATAGAGGGTTAAGTGTCAGAGCTTCCCGTGGGACTATCCGTTTTTCCGAGATAAAAAATACCGCAAAACTTTGCTCAAGCATCACTCTATCTATTGATGAAAACCGCATGAAAATCTGTGCAGTAGTTTTTGAGCGAGCCTTTATTGCGCATCCCGTGGGATTTGTCGATATTTCCGGGATAAAAAGTACCTTATTATTTAATCCGGACTTTTATTTTTACGTCTGCAAAATTTCAAAGCAATCGGTTCAGTAGTTACGGCGTATAAGCGGAACAAACAAACAAACTCACTTTCCGATTTATAATATTACGAGTAGTAAGGGTTATTACGATGGTCTAGGTGTTGTTTCTATGTGTTGATAGATTATCCATCCATCCAGACTGCGTGTTTCAGTATTTGACGATTATTAAAGAAAAACAAACAACGGTTATTAAAATGCATAATTATATATAAAAAGTCATCAGAAATCATTACTATAAATTAAATTTTGATAAAACTTATGAGACAATTTTTTAAAATCATGTTAATATATATAACTTAAGTCTATACAGATGCGATATCTTCATGACATCTGAGCATGTAGATCATAAGATCAAGGTTTACCACGACACCTGTTACATCGATAATGATTACGATCCTCAGACATTTAAATTTATATACAATACACTTTTTAAATGCACGCCGCGACCTTTCTTTTGATACTAAACAGGTAATGAATATATTAGATTTTTTTTCGAGGATACAATGTGATTTTTAAATACCTTAATGTAGAACTTTAATAAAATTTATATAATCTATGACACTCGGGATATTATTACGAATCTGTTGACATCTAATTCATCAAAATCTGTTCAGTAGTTTAACTAGTGTGGAATATACAAACGTATATACGTTGACTACTAACATATTTATTAACTTCACTGTAGTTGAGTAAATAATATAAACAGAAGAATTGTTTTTTTTTTTGTAGTGTATTGCTGCAACGATTGCAAAGTGAGTAATTATTGTACGTGTGTTATGTTGACTCACTTAATACGAATGTATTTAATACTTACTTTAGCATGGTCCGTAATGTACTACTTTTTCAACTAGCAATATACCTACTGTCGTTACTTAAAAATAAAATAAGCATAAAAAATTGATTAATTTATATTTTCTAAATCATTCAAAACTTACAATTATCAAATGTGCAGTAATTGAAATTTATTCCGTAATATTTTCTACAGTTGCATTCATATCATCATCTCTGTCAATTTACAATGTTTCCTTTTCTTGTTAAATATGAATTATCAACGTTGCACAAAACGGCGACGTTAGTTTTTTTCCAAGTTTTTATTCTGGCCATTTTTATTGTTAACCAGTATTTTATTTATCTGATGATTGTAATTTACACTAAACTTAATGGGAGATTTAATTGTCTGTGGTACATTTGTACGTATGTAAATTAAAAATTTATAACATTTTATACAGAAAAAAACCGGTGCAATAGAGATTTGATTTCTGTACTGTTTTGGTTCTAATCAAAAAATACATCCACTGTGATTGATTTTGTATGATGACATGCTACATTGAAAGAAACAGTATTTCCTCCATTAAAATGCAATACACAACGGTTATTTAAAATGTGTCTGTATATCCCGACAGTAGTGTCATTATTCTAACGGTTCCGTTATCACAGATCCCATATCAACGGGAATGATTTATAGCTATCCAAATCCCTCCCGAGACAGTGAAAGATATAACAAAATTGGAAACTATTCTGCGGAAATATCTATGCGTGATTTAAATTTATGTTTTCGAATGTCTCTTTATAGTTCAATTGATGATATGATCCTTTGCGGTCGCATTGGCATCTGAGTGGTGAAACATATTTTTTCTTTATAGTTGCGAGAGGATTATTTTTTTTATAAGTAAAAGTCATAAAATACTTTTACTCAACAGTTAGTTATAATTAGAGATCGGATAATCGGATGCATATTTACCTAAAGTTAATTTTTGGCTCACAAATTATGGAAGTGGCTTTTTAAAATACATTTTGTCAAATAAAAATTCCAGGAAAATACGGGACTGCAAATTTAACGTAGTGATATTGTTTGAAAATTACTAAATTAGCACGTGGTATTTATTTTCAAAAGACCGAGAGCTCATATTACCGACTAGTTTTGCATTACCAAAATGTTCTACAGTACCGGAACTCCGGGATTTTTATTTATGGAAATAAAATAAAAAGACAGTTCCATACTTTGTCAAAAACTAAATTAGGTAAATAAATAAACATCCGGCTATCCAATTCCGCAATCCCGGGATTTTTATTTAACAAAACAATAAAAAGCCGTTTCCATACTTTGTCTTAAATTAACTTTAGGTAAATATGCATCCGATTATCCGATCTCTAGTTATAATGTAGGAATATTTATTTATCAGTGGCGCTGTGGTCTTGGCTGGGTCGATTCTGCCATGTGCCAATGTGTTTTCGTTTTTCGAATTTCATAATATGTACATTCATCGGATGCTCCTACAGTGAAGAAAAACATCGTGAGGCAGAAGAAATGTATGTTGTCAACCAATTCGAACTTCACCAGCGTGGCTGACTAAGGCCTAATCAATGTACGATCACATAAAAAATATTGCAATACTTTTTTTTTATATAGCCAAGAAGTTTTCCTTGAATTCTTTTTAAACATGTTTTTGACTTATAAAGAATTGACAACGGAACCGTCTAGAAGTGGCAAATCACTGTCATATTTACATTTTCTGCTAAACAATATAATTATTACCGGTGCCACGAGCACGCCAACCTCTTAAGTATGCGCCGGCGCCGATATATTGAGCGCTGCGTGGGCTCAATGCAATTTGTGCCAGCTCTGATATTTTTAATTGTCCGATATGTGAATTCACAACTAGTAGTAGTTATAGTAGTGGTATTAAGTATATTAAGTGCCTACTCAAATTATTGTTCATGTTATTACATTTTTTTTTTGCAAATCCTAAACCTAAATTCAAATTTTTGTAAAAACTAGTCAACCGATTTAAATGATAATATGTTACACAGACAGTCTTTAACCTGAGAAAGGGTATAAGCTACATTTTCATGCGAAAAAAGTACTGTAAGGGGTAGAAATAAAGAATGTAAATAATTATGGAAAGTACTTACGTCATTTTTAAAACTAGAAATTTGAAACTTATTTTTTATGGTTTAAATTAGTAATTATATATAAATATGACATTCAGTTTGTAAAAAAATACCTTAAAGTGTAAAAAGCTCCTACTTTCCGAATGTTTTTGTTTAAATAGGCTCACAAAATACGGTATTCATATTTTTAAAAATATAATTTAAACAGCTGTACAGGTTTTAAGGGTAAAGAGGATGTTTTGAGATACGAGAAGGAACGTAAGATAATTTTTACCACGGTAACATATATTTTTCCTGCTGGGAAATCTAATATAACGCGGACGAAGCCGCGGGTGCTAGTGTAATATATTTTGGAAATGGAATCTACAAATTTCCGTTTTTATTCTGTAATTACACCAAAATCAAATCAAAATCAAAATAATATTTATTCAACATAGACCTTTACAGGCACTTATTGACGTCAACAAACAAAACAAAAAAAAAGCTTAAAAAAAAACAAAAACCTTGTCCGTACGTACGAAGAAGGAAAAAAAATATATATTTACTCGACACCTGTTCGGAAATTGGGAGAGCCTTCTCGAGACGAACAGGCAAGAAACTCTGAAGGTCTATTTTTTATCTCCTCTTTTCAATGTTAATAATTATAATAATATAATTTAAAAATACAATATAGTATAAGATACAATCATACCTAATACGATTACAATCGTATGTATGTTTACATACACATATAAAATAATACAATATTATAAATAATGTTGTTACCAAACATGGCTCTATGAATAGTGTCCCTATTCCCAAATAGTGTGATCATTTAGATAGTCACTTACTTTATAATAACCTTTACTCATGAGTGTCTTTTTGATATGGATTTTAAATTTATATAAAGGCAAATCAATGACACCTTGCGGAAGTTTGTTAAAGATATACATTTCCCCAAGAACGAACAGCTAGTTTTATGGAGTCTGAACATTGGAACGGCAAGTTTATATTTGTTTCTAGTATTCACATTATGTAGATCACTGTTTTTATTGAATTTATTATAGTTTCTATATACAAAAACTAAATTATCATATATATATTGACTAGCTAAAGTTAAAATATTAATTTCTTTGAACAATTCTTTTAGGGATTCTCTAGCCCGTAAACAGTAAATAGCACGAATCGTTCTTTTTTGTAAAAGTAAAATACTTTCAATGTTAGCCGCTGATCCCCATAGCAGCAGTCCATAGGATATAACACTATGAAAGTAGCTGATATAAACATTTCTTGCCGTTTCAACATTAGTTAAAAGTCTAATCTTTTTTACTGCGTACGCCGCTGAACTAAGTATGATTGCCAAAGTTTCAATATGTGGATCCACCTGTTGTCATGTATGGAGCGGATGGATGAACATAGAGTGCATGTTGCTAAAATGCGTATGTTATGATGGATTTGTGAAGTGACATGAAAGGATAGAGGATCTAAAACACAGGTGATTGTCATCGGCAGCTCAAGAAATACAGCCAAGGTTGAGTGGACTAAGCTTCCTAACATTTCATTTAATAGTATTACTATACCATTTAGTAAAATAGTAAAAAACTTAGGTGTTTTAGTTGACACAAATTTAACCTGGGGACCACAAATACAGGAAGTTAGCCGCAAAATATTCGCGTCGGCTGGAACATTAAGACGGCTTCGAAATTTCCTTCCCACCGCAGCTAAAATCTCACTTGTCCAATCCCTCCTTCTTCTTATTCTTGATTACGCTGATATCAGTTATTTGGACGTCACAGAGGAGCAACTTAATAAGCTTGAGCGACTCCAAAACTTCTGCATACGGTTCATATTCGGTTTACGAAAATATGACCACATTTCTGAATTTCGCAAAAATCTCAAGTGGCTTCCTATTCGCCTTCGCCGGAATGCTCATATTCTCTCTTTTCTTATTTACAATCCTTTTAACCCTGCCACCCCATCTTACCTTAAAAATCATTCATATTTCTTCATGACACCACTCCGAGCTCTTAGGTCTGAGGCGAATCTGATTCTAAGTATTCCGAAGCACCACACTAATTTCAAACACCGATCGTTTGCGATCCAAGCAGCGTGCTTATGGAATGACTTACCCATTTCTCTCAGGCGTGCGAAGTCTCTCAACGCATTTAAAAATGGTTTACATGACTACTATCTGTCACTGTAGGTGTATTGGAATTCGTGTATGTAGGTATATGCAAGGCTTCAACGGGAAGGAGGAGGTCACCTACCGATTGACTCAGATACTCACCGGGTACGGCTGCTTCGGTGAGTATCTGTGTCGAATAGGACGGGAGGGATCGACACATTGTCACCACTGCGCATCCGACCTCGACTCGGCCCAGCACACGCTGGCGGAGTGCCCCGCGTGGGCCTCCGAGCGCCGAGTCTTGGTCGCAGAGATCGGGCGAGATCTGTCTCCGCCGGCATTGATTGCGGCAATGCTGGCGGACGAGGGACGTTGGAGGGCTGTGGCCTCCTTCTGTGAAGCAGTAATGCTCCAGAAGGAGGCCGCCGAGCGGGGTCGGAGATGGCCGATCCCGCTCGAAGGAGGCGGCGCCGGGCTCGGTAGCACAGCTGCGGCGCCGCCGCGGGTCGCCGGCGGGCGCGAGGAAGTCGCGACCGCTACGGCGACCGGGATGGACCACGCCCCTTCCGTGGCCGGGGGGCGTCGTCGGTGGAGGGGACCGGGGGAGGTGGTAGCTTCCCCCGAGGAGGGCCCCTCTAGAGAGGGGAGCGGAGGCTGGGGGTTCCCGGAAGTGGCCTTTGTGTTCCCAGGGCTCCCTACATGCCTGAGGAAGGCCATCCCTGAGGTTTTTAGTGGGTAGGCCTCCCCCTTCTGGGGAGGAGAGCCCCACATAACCCCGGCTCGCCACAGCCGGGGTATGCAATTTAATGCATTTTCCTCAGGGGAACAAAAAAAAAAAAAAAAAGGCTATGTGTCTGTGTGTGTAATATGTGTTTGTATTGTGAGATTTATTGATTTTCTTTTGTTTTGTACTGTATCATAGATTGTTTTGTAGCATTTAAGAATGTGTATCCTGTGTTTATGTGTTGTACATTGTCAATTATTCAAATTCTTGGCTTCAATAACATTTTCCATCCTAAGGTTGCCTGGAAGAAATCGCCCTTCGCGATAAGGCCGCCCATTGTACAAATAATACAATGTATTTGAAATTTATTGTGTGTGTATGTGTGATGTAAATTTAATGTACAATAAAGAATATATCTATCTATCTATCTAGAGTGAGGACTAAATATATCAGCGAAGAATTGGGATAATAAAAGAGAAAGAAGAAGAACATGTTTTGTTCAGAGAAAAGTAATATTAGATGAAAGAAGTAGATACTAGACTATTGCTTTGATGTTATTATGTAAGAATAGTTGTAATTAGTTTAAATAAATAATACATATTTAATTGTTCCAATATTTCGCTAATCTTGTTTGATGTGTGCCACAATGTCTGATTCTGATCTCTGTGCACATAGCAACACGTGAGACTTACGTGTTGACTTTTAGGCATCTCTTAATCACGGCGGTTTTCGTAGTATACATGTTGACCTTTATATGTTGCTAACAGTACATTAAACTATGTGTTTCAAATTAAGTAGAAAATAGATTAATGAAATTTAGTAGAATTAGATAGCTCGATACTGTTTCTTTAGCTTTAGTTAGTGTTAACTTATCGTACGTATGTTCACTCGTGTACATACTAAGGCTATCTTTTGCTTAATCATAACGTAATGAGGAATAATTAAATGCTAACCTAATGTTGATTGTTTGGCAGGTGAATTCATGATACTGTACCTCTTTACGAGGTACCGGTTTAATTGGAACGAGGTGCAGTACAGCGTTTGGTCTACCTTTAGCATCATCACGAACTTGGTGGGTAAGTCATCTGATAATAAATGTTTTTTTTTATTCTGCTCGTCATGACTTCCTGAAAAAAAATCTATTAAATCAAATATTTTTTTTTTTTTTTTTGTACTATTTAAATAATGTACACTATGTTTTTTGTTCCGTCCATTGTATTGTGTGCATTCTGCACTCCCTTTAGAAGTGAGAAACTCCCTCAGGAGGTTTAGCTCTTCCGAGGGAAGTCTTAGTCTATAAAATGAAATATTAGGTTATTATGCAGTAGTGTACTATATACATTTTATTCATGTATTAAGATATTTTATAACTTCTATATTTAGGTATATTTTATGTCTATGTATTAACATCTGTCTTTAATGTTCTTTGTACATCTACCTCTTTGTATCTTTGTATCACCTGAAGGTGGACTAAAAAGTACGCCTAAGGCATCAAGTCAGCCTTTGTACACCAATGTATGTACATAAAGTTTCATTAAATATGTACATACATAAAAAAATAGATACAGTGTATAAGAACTTAGCAGCAATATGAGCAAGATACTTTTGACCTTTTTTTTTGAAATTGGTAGGAGGAGCTTGTGATGTCCTGTAGTACAAGTATACCTAGCACAGGTATCAGTCTCAAGCAAAAACTTTTACTAGTATTATGCAATATTTGTAAATATCCTATTTAATATTGTTTTATTATTAAGAGAAAGGAAAGAAAAGGAACTTTCTTTTTGAGGAACCACATCGGACCCTCGATGACGCAACTCACTGACAGCTCACCACAAGCTGCCCTGAGGCAGACTATATTATTATTATTAAAGAAAATATTTTGTTATTATGATGACAAATTTTGGTAGGATCAGCGACATAAATGTAATGGATACGTACCAGATTCACTCGCTCGAACACTCGACCGTACCCTTTGTATGAGTGAGTGTCTACGCCTTACAACGTCGATTTATTGTTTACTCACATTGACAGTTTGAAGACATAGCAGTGAAATTACTGCGTATTGTCAATTTACATTGTACGACACAAGTGGTTGAAATGGGGGTTGCAGATTTTCTGCAAATCTCACAGGAACCACATCCACTATGGGCAACTGTATCTATTAGCATTAAAGTGGGTAGTCTACTTCTTTGTTAAAATAGCTATTAACTCTTATTAATAAATCGTATCTACTTACTAATTTAAAGCTGTATATAACCATTATACGACTTTGCAAATAAGTAAGAGATATTCATGCAAAGAATTTTACTATTCAGTTTGTTTGGTCAGATTGTTAATACAAATTTTAATTCTCTCAAGATACTCAGACCTGGAATAATCCATAGAATTTGATAGATAGATATTCAACCAAGCGTAATTAAATATGTGGACCAAATACTGGTGCCTAATATTGTCCCATCTAATAAATATGCCAAAATATTTGAATAATAGCGCGTTGGCTCCATTCATTTTAAGGGTGGATTTGTTATGCCAGTCTGGATTATTCAAACCGACGTCAAATTGAAATTCACGGCATAATTTTGGTGAAGATTTTGATATTTTAAGAATTTAGCCGCAGCCAGAAAGACGCTGGTTCATTATTACAGTTGAAGCGTCTGAGATTTTTCTGGATTTAACTTCGATCATGCGGCCATTGTGAAATTAATTTTCGTTGTTTGACGACAGGCATTAAACACCATTCATAAGATTGACTCTAAATAGAAATCCTAGAAAGGCTTAACTTCAGTAACGCCTTCTCCTTTTAAAAAGCTTCACTGGGAAATTAGTAAGCACTTATCAGAGATACACTGTTAGTAAAGTTTCGCTGCTGTTCATTACAAATATCGTAATTAAAAAAAATAAAATTTAATGTTTTTCTCTATCACAGGTACGGCCCTGTCAATGGCTATATTCAGTAAACACATGAAGCTGGATGACACACTGCTGGCCATCATTTCCAGTTCCAGCAAGATTGTCTCGGCTTTCGCTTATGCTTTCGCGCGGAACAATCTGGAAATATACATAGGTAAGCTTATTGTTACCGTTGGTGCTTATTATGGATAGTCTAAGCTCTTCTTGTTTGTGAGTGCTGATGCCTCTTTAGGGGCCTCTGCGCCTTTTTTTTTAGGGCGGGGAAATGTGACCTTATGCACCATGACACCGCGCTGGCAAGGCGCGGCCGTGTGTGGGGCTCTCCGGTCTGAGAGGACCGGCCTACTCACTAAAACCCCCCCGAGTTCTCTAGGCCCATACGGGGCACATGGCGGGGTGCACTCTCGCGATTCGACCGCCATGTGTCCCGGGGCCGGCTCGACCAAGAGTTGGTCAAGCCACCGTCAAAGGAGGGACTGTCCGAGAACCCCTGGACAGTCCCCCAGACAGAGAGACTTCACCACGGCGTGCGCGCTTAGCCGGACGCGCACGCAGCCTCACGGCAAGGGGCCTCTGCGCCTACAGTTGAGGCATAAATCCCATGAACTGCTTCTGTTGTTCCTCTCCGCAACACTCTGGACGCCGAAATCGCACGGTGAATCCATGGAGTGTTCAAAGTTTTCATCTGTTAACTTTAAATTACGAAAGATATTTATTTAAATTTACTGGTTGACAGATAGTACTTTTGATTTTAATGCAATTTTTTTTAATGCAAAACTATATAATATTGTTTTATTTTAGATATAGTATTGTTAGTATGATTGACAACCACCATACTCGAGTGGTTTGTACACCGGCTTTATGGTGTTGACGTCTCTGAGGTTCCGGGTTTAAATCCCGGTGAGGGCATCTGCTTGTGTGATAAATTCGAGCATTTGTGCCTTAGTCATTTATCATTTATCTATATATACAACATATATCTATATACGGTCATAGATATAGTATATATACATATACATATATATATATGACCGTTACCCTAGATCCCATAATATAAACCTTATAGTGCTTACTTTGGGCTAGACCAGAGGCTCCCAAACGTTTTTGTGTCGTAGATCCTTTGCCATGTTTCTCGGTTTTGGGTAGACCCCCCTTTTTTTTTGTTCCTCCTGAGGAAAATGCATTAAGTTGCATACCCCGGCTGTGGCGAGCTGGCGGTTATGTGTGGCTCTCCTCCCCAGAAGGGGGAGGCCTCCCCACTAAAAACCTCAGGGATGGACTTCCTCAGGCATGTAGGGAGCCCCCGGGAACACCAAGCTACTTCCGGGAACCCCCAAGCCTCCGCTCCCCCGCCGATACAGGGGAGCCCTCCTCGGGGGAGGCTTCAATACCTCCCCCGATCTCCACCACCGACGACGCCCCCCGGCCACGGAAGGGGCGTGGTCCCTCCTGGGTGGGTAGACCCCCTAGTTACCTGATATTGAATGCCTACATCCTACAACTTATAACATAAACTTTTATAATATTTTTTTACTTCATACGTACCTACTGTTATAAATAATTTTGTCTTTATATTAGAAGATAGTGTAATGTAAGTAAATAGGTACTATCAGCGTATCTTGAGGTCAATTCCAGGACCTCCATAGTCGAGTGGATAATACACCGGTTTCAAGGTGTCGCCATCTCTGAGGTCCCGGGTTCGAATCCCGGTGGGGGCAGATGTTTGTGTGATGAATGCGAGCATTTGTACCTTAGTCATGGTTGTTGATATATATTTCAATAAAAATTATTTATATATGTATAATATATGTATGTCTATCCGTTGCCCTAGATCCCATTGCACAAGCCTTATAGAGCTTAGTTTGGGCTAGGCTAATTGGTGTAAGTGTAACAAATATTTATTTATTATTTATAATTACCGTGAGCCGCCGTTTTCATTTCATGGACCCCCAAATTATTGATTCGGTGACATAGACCCCTAGGGCTAGACTAATTGACGTGTGTGTAAGAAATATTAATTTCTAATTTTATTTATTTTTTTCCTTTTATTGATTAGATACCTTTAACCCGTTGATTAAGACTGCTTTTATTATTAATTTCTGATCTTGTTTCGTTTACTCGTTTGTTTTAGTCCTTTCCTTTATGGAAACACACGTAAGGGTTTTCGGAGCCATCCGTACACTACGTCCCCCATTCCACACTGCACTAAGAAATTCCAAGATTCCTTCTTCTGCCGTACTTCCCGCACTTGGAATTCTCTGCCTGCGTATGTGTTTCCTACATCCTATAACATGGGTTCCTTGAAAAGAGGCGTGAAAAGGCATCTTTTGGGTCGGCAGGGATAGGGCAGGTAGGAGAGTGGAGTAAAGTCACTATCCTATCTGTCATCTCATTTGGGCCTCTTTCACCGCTTAACATCAGGCGGGAGCAGGTTATCTGCCGGGCCTAGCATATATAAAAAAAAAGACACGCGTTTCTCATGACTAGTACAGTTGAATTGTGCTCTATTTATCGAACAGACGTCAGATCAAAACTTCCTATATATTTTTGTGTACACTCTATAAAAACAGTTACGCGAAACAGTCTCTTTGTAAATATAACTAGGCATTAAACGGATTCTTCTTATCACTTTCGCGAATGCCTGTACGAGTTTCTATAATTATGATCTGTGTTTAATTTGTATAGGATAATGATGCGATTATGTTATCTGTTTCAATGACATGTTCGCGTGTTTTTTCCTTGTTTTGTGTTAGTTTTTCCAAAATCCTACAATTACATTGTTATTTAATTTTATGTGGCTTTGAAATGTTACGCAAAGATTAGAGCATTTATGATATTTGATGTTTCTGGAAATTATCGATAGGGTTGGCACCTTTATACTGTTCATATGGTTATTAAAGGTAGAAATAAAACAGATTGTCTGTTATAATAATGAATTATTAAGTCCTCTTTATTATCATGCTGAAATACATGTTAACAATTATTACTATAAATTTTGAAGAAGTAATAATTTCTGTTGCAAAATATATAGAAAGGTACGTATATATATTGTTAGTATATAATTAGATTGAACCAAATACATAGTTTATGACTTAAAATTTTGTTTGTTTCGCCAAACAACTTTATTGTGCAATGATTTCTTAAGAAACTAAAGTAATCTAAATAATTTATTTTCATATCCTTTATCGATGGAATAAATATTCGTGATCCGCATTGAAATACAATAGTCTATAATAAAGTACAGGTGGTAACCCTAATTTAAAATAAATATAATTAAAAGGAAGGTTTATTGTTATTTTGGCAGTGTTTGTCATTAAACTTTCGTCGACCATGTAACTAAAAATTTACCCTTTTTTGTTGTAGTTTAGCTGTCCGCCCGCGGGTTCACCCGTGTTGTATCGTATTTCCGAAAGATATATTTTTCCGCTGTGAAACTATCTTATATTCTTCCAAAACCTGGTCAGCTGATTCTATCAGATTTTTATCAGTAGTTTGTGAACCTATACGAACAAGTTCCGCTATTTTTAATCCTTAGGGCAACATTTTTACAAACTTTGAATATCTCATTTATTTATATATACTTAGAACAATTGTTTCTAACTTCCAGACTTTAAAAAAGACGTACTTTTCATTTCCTATTTCAGCCCTTAATAGCCCTTTTTTGGCCATTTTTTAGGCTATTACAATCTGTGTATTAAATTACATTTGAGTTAGTTATGGCGTGAAAGCTCGCACAGAGTTACTTCCGTTTTAATAATATTGGTAAGGACGTAGCTAGGATTTATGCGACGACATTGTATAAAGGCTTTACGTTTCAGCGCCTATCTTGGAAATGCTGAACGGAACTTCGTTTATTGCGATGAGGTCGATTGCCACCAAGCTAGTCAGCGGCGAAGAGTTCGGTAAGTATTTGTAATTATATTACATTTATAAGTAGAAGTCGGATTAGTCGGTGATTGTGTACTTGCATCCAAATGTTGTTATTATTGTAGACCTTCCCGGGATTTCTAATGGACAATCCCGTGTGGCCAACAATATTCCAAATTAATAATATTATTATTATCATCAACCTCAGAGATAGACAAATAAAACAAACTGATTAACATACAATTTATATTAGTTTACATTAATTTACAATACACATTATTGATAGTTAGTGTTGGCATGTTACCCAACACTATGAGTTGTGCACATCACTATTGGTATAGCGCTTCCCGCCCCTCTCCATCTTAGGACACCGCATTGTACGGTCGTGTCAATTAACCTCTCAATATTATTATTGTATTAACTAATTATAATATAATTTATATCGTGCTGTATATAAATAGTTGATAGTAAATTACGTAGTGTAACTTGAACTGTGGAAATTAATAAACCATTGTGTTTGGCTGAACTGGCGGTTTTCCTATATACAGTCCACCTACATCTCTTCAGTTAGTTAGTTGCCTTTTTTATAAATACGAGTGAAAACTTTTGCGTCTAGCCTAGACTCGTGACGCTATTCAATACTACCTCCACCTCGTCATTAGAATTGGAATTTTGCAACTTCGGATATTCGATGTCATTGATGTAAGTTTGGCGACGCCGCGCGTGCAGTAGTTTAAATTGTGTAAAAGTAAATAACTTTTTATTTAAAAAATCACTGGATTTTTTTCTGCTCTTTAAAATTAATCTCGGGATTTGAGGCATATCCATTTTATTCTTTCGATGTATGAAATCAGATTAAATAAATGAATAACTCCACCTAATTCCGACTTCTATTTATAAGGTTTACTAATAATATAATCTGAGGTTTTTATTTTATTAGTTTAACGTAAGCGCCGATGTTCCCGACCTCAGCACTGGCCTTCCGGGAGGATTCAATTTTTCCAATTTTAAGTCTGTATACTTGTATGATATATTATAAAATGTATGACAGGAAAGGTGAACTCTCTGTTCGGGCTGGCTGAGGCCATGATGCCTCTGGTGTACGGGCCCATGTACTCCCAGGTATACACTGCTACACTGCAAGTGTTGCCGGGTGCTGTGTTCCTGCTGGGGGCGGCGCTAACCGCTCCCGCCATCGCTATATTTGTGTAAGTCGTCAATAAACTCATTAATGTCACTCAAAAAATTCCTCTTTTACAATGACAAAGAAAACTCGTTAATGTGTCACTCAGAAAATTCTTCATGGCAAAGAAAACTCGTTAATGTGTCACTCAGAAAATTCTTCATGGCAAAGAAAACTCGTTAATGAGTCACTCAGAAAATTCCTCATGGCAAAGAAAACTGTTTAACGTGTGACTCAGTAAATCCTCATAACAAAGATAAATATTAATTCGTATCATTTAATTGCAGATGGCTGTATTATGAAAACAAAAAGGATATTATCCGGAATAAAGAGATAAAGTCCAATTCGTTACTGAGGATCGATGAAAAAGATTAAAAAAATATACTAATATTACTTAATGTAAATATTTAGAATAAGAATGTAATACGCCTCATATTATGTTAAGTGTTTTGTTTTGATACTGAGATGGGTATTCAAGAATCGATGTGAGTTTTTTTACATAATAAATTTAATTGTTGTATCCAATTCAACAATAATTCAGTGTTTAACTTCCTACTTATCTGACCATGATATTAACATTCGGGATTTATTATTGGGAAAACTACAATTGGGAAATTTTGATTTGTGTTGCCTGGTAGTCGCCATATTGAATATTCGGTAATGTCATATCTTCAGTGACACTCGTAAATTAAGGGAAATCAATAGACTTTTTGAGGGGGTTTATCTCTAGAGTGCCACATACAAACATAGTCTGATCTAAGAAGGATTGTATTTAATTTACTGGGGATATATAGATAGGCGTAAATTTATCAATCTGTTACCACCAGATAAGGATGTGTTTACAGTACAATTATGACTTCAGTAATAGAAGTTAGCTCGTTACCGAGTACTGCCTGCAGGTGTAACAAGCTTTATCTAAATTAATCTCCCCTGCGTAACAATAGTTGGCTAAAATTTTCCAAGCACCAGTATTTGTAGTTCTATTGACGTATGTGAATATAACAACACAATAAGGTAACGTACGTGTTTATAGCTTAGAGGCTCAATTTATAGACAACCTAGATAAGAGGCGCTTTACAATGTCACTGCAGGTCTAAAAAGGCAATTTTGCCAAATGTATATAATTTTCAGGATTCTTTTCAGATTCTTCGTGAAATAGTTACAGAATTGCATCAAGTTCAATTCATTTCCAGATTCTGATTGGAGGTTATATTGCCCTATTCAAATAATTAATAACCGTGCCATGATCGAAAATTAGCGGTATTTATTTCATAAATCAAAATCTAAGTTACTCGTAACTTTATTAAAATATGACTTTATAGAAAGCTCTTTTCAATCGTACAATTATTTTCCCCTACCACCCATTCAGGACGTATTTTTTAGCTGATAAGAAGAATGGGCGCAAGAAACATATCAGCTTTATCAAAAGTAATAACAACATTTACAATAAATTATGTCGTTATCATACAATGTATATATGTGTTTTCAATTTATACGGGAAAACAAATATTTACAATTTAGAATGTAATATCTTCGAATCAACACCAAGCATTGGCATCATTTAAATAATCATTGACTTTGTAAATAGCCCTTGCTCATTAGCGTCTATTTAACATGTACCTTGAACTTAGAAAAGGCAATTCAGCGACACTATGTTTCAAGCCAATTTCATTTTTAGGTCTGCTTTCTTTCTGTAAAATCTCTAAATTTATATGAAAAAAAAATATGCCGCGATGTTTTCTTTTAACGTTGGACATGACATGAATTACAATTGCTACAGTCGTAGGATGTAATAAACTCCAAAAGTTACTTCTAGTCGGTACTTGCAGTAGGGTCAAAGAGCATAACAACTGGCACGTTGCAGGCTCTCGTTGTGTAGTGTCAGTACTTCGTCTCTTCAGGTCTATTGGGGCCGATGCTTAGTCGGTACTTGTAGTAGGGGGCAAAACACATGGTACTCGGCCCTGTGTTTATGTAATTCTATTGCTATTAAAGCATATTGAAACAGAGAGATATTGCAGTTAGATTGTCCCTTTGTTAAGATGAGTTTGTTTTCTCTCAGAAAAGAAAGGCTGAGAATCCTTACAGGAGCGCGAAACGTGGATACCATGGCAACGGCAAGTGCTATGTCAGTCTCCGTACCAGCCGGAGTGGTCCGACCTATGTGACCTTTTTTTTTTTTTTTTTTGTTTCCCTGAGGAAAATGCATTAAATTGCATACCCCGGCTGTGGCGAGCCGGGGTTATGTGGGGCTCTCCTCCCCAGAAGGGGGAGGCCTACCTACTAAAAACCTCAGGGATGGCCTTCCTCAGGCATGTAGGGAGCCCCCGGGAACAGCAAGCCGGGGCAGTGCTGCGCGCAGAGAGCCGCGAAACGGCCCTGGCGAGCTCGCTCTCCGTCACCCGGAGGTCGTCCGACCAAAGGCCGAGCGACGGGGTGGCGGGGGGACTGTCCCGGACCCTCGGGAAGAGCGTATCCACCGCTCTTCCCACGACGAGAGGGTCCAGGGTCTCCGTCAGCGAGGGACCCACGGTCGGAGCTTGCCCAGTACCATTCGGTACGGGCGCTCCCATGGGTCCCTCTCCAGTCCCCCCAGCAGCTCGCGCCAGGACCGCGCCTTGGCGTCGGCAATGGCGACGCCAAGCGCCTTGGTCGCGGCTCCGTACGCGCTTCTGGCGCTCAGGACTTCGTCGACTGAGGCTTGCCGTCTTCGACGGGCCGACCTATGTGACCTACCGATTAAACTGAGCCTTCGCTATAAGGGCCCTACAGCTTGAATGGGATTATAATGCAATTCAATAATTATCTTCATAAAGCAGCTAAGTATCTGTCAGTTGCAATCACATTTATCAAGTTTGATTGCAACTGACAGATTGAGAGCAACTGACAGCACGAGTTTTTATTTTTATGAGGCGGCGATAATCGTATTTATTATAATTATAAGGGTGTTAACGAAATTTCCCCATAATGTATGCCATTGGACTTTATTACTACATGTTTCTTGGTGTCCTAACTACTTAGCGAAAACTCCTCCAGAACCTCTCTGTCAAAATGGAGAATCAACTCTTGTCGGGAATGCTCAGTTTATTGAACAGGCCCAACGGTGCTTTGACATCGCAAAAGCCTTGCCTAAGCAAATAGTTGGATTTCACCAGAGAAGAAAATATTGCAGCTGGGAGCTAAAGTCCACTGCACGTAGAAGACGACACTCTTAGATTTTAAAGTATTAAACGTTAAATTTCGCAACTAAAATATTTCTTATTTTATCAAACATATTAATAGGTATGGTATGTTTATAGTAAAATAAATTTTACAAGAACCTTCCATTACGCTTAATAACATTTTAAGCAAAATATGTATCAGGCTCCATTTGTACTTTAAGCTTTTCATTTACACTATAAAAACCACCGTTATTGTAAACGAAATAAGGGTTGTTTCAAGGACTAAATGTAAAGTGTGACGCGTTGCAGTGTGAACATTGAATATGTTACAATACGGCATAGCTTTAACTAGATTGACTTTAACGACAAATGTAACATTAATTTATCCGAATATAAATCTGCAAGCGACGCAATAAAACTGCGTACAGTAAAACCGTAATACAAAAACGACTTTATTGCGGTTTCACCGAAGTGAGAACGTTGAAATCGCAGGAATGGATTTCTTCGATTTATGTCGTGTTTCGTGTTATAATGTAACATTTTATTGCATGACTTTTACAAGCGTCAGTCTTTTTTTTAATTCTTTTTAAGCCGTACACCATAATGGTTAAGCTAGCTACAAAATAATTTTACTAAAACATTGACATTATTTTTAACGAATAATTTTAGCACTATTACTACATTTCAATTTAAAATTTATTCATTTATGAATAGCAAAAAACAGTTCTTGCCTACTACATCTAATTTCTTTCATTAACTTTACTCTGTTTCTTTCGTTGCGGGCACATTCCATTAAAACGTAAATAAAAGTAAATCTTCTTTGACATTTGTACAAAAGCGTCAGTCTTTATATTTTAAGAATGAAACAGCTCTTATGCCGCTCATAATAACGGCAGTTCGTCGGTGGCTCGTAATGTCTGTTCGATGCACTAGTTCGCCCTAGGCCTGCGTAGTGGGAGATAATCCAAAATCCCTAACTTCTGAATTCCCAACTAGATCCATCGATGTGAAGATCCTTGGCAGAGGAATCGTTATAATAGCTAAATCGAGTCATTTGAACAATAAAGCGCCTTATGGTAGTAATTATAGTCATCTGTTGCTGATGTGGTTGTGAGATTTGTAGCAAATCTGGAACCCTTTGTTTTCCTCTGGAGAGGAGAGGCTGAGAGTCCTCATGGATACCACCCGACTCCTGGTAAATCGAGGCGGCTCGACCCGATAGGTCGACTAAACTCAGCCTGAGCCGTTGGTCCTAATGACCCTATGCCTCGACGTGATAAAGAAGACCGCACCTCAGGAGAGACCCAGTCAGCGCTGTCCTATAAAAGAGAGCATATGCGCTAGAAGAGGCACTTACCCGTCAATACCACCAACTGTGAGCCAGTCACAAGGCAACACTAGTTAATACCGGCAGAGGATTCGTAGACCGCGACATGTCCTTAGCGACCCCCCCAACCAACTCACGCAGGAACTTCTAGACCTGCAAGCGGCGGCGTCTGAGCCGTCGCTCCCCCTTGTCAACCCCTAAACGGCAGCCTTCTGCTTAGCCTGAATAGGTTCTTTCAATACGGGCCGGTCCCACTTTGGAGATTCGTGCCTTCTTCTAGCGCATATACCCTCACCATGGGGTAGCGCTAACCGTGCCTCTCCTGAGGTGCGGCCCTCTCGTCAATAAAGCCAGTAGGGTCAATAGGACCAAAGGCTAGGCTGAGTTCAGTCGGTAGGTCTGTGTAGTCGAGCCGTCTCGACAGTACCAGGAGTGCGACATAATCAACGCATCCCTGCTTGCCTGTTGCGTTGGTATCCATGATGGATTCTCAGCCTCCTCTCCTGAGGAAAAAAAAAAAAAAAAAAATAGAAGAGGCACGGTACACTCAAATGGCTCAGGCCTATATTGAAAGGAACCTAATAGTAGCTAAGCAGAAGTCTGCCGAGAAGGGGATGGCAAGGGATGCGGCGGTTAAGATGCCGCCTCAAGCAGGTCTTGAAGATATCTGGAACTCCAAGTTAAACTACAGTGTACCTGCCCAACTTGTGCAATAAAATGTAAAGTCAAAAATATCGCGATGCTTGGTGATTTCACTGTTATGGGTAAGTAAAATCACTGGGTATAACGAATCACAGCAATGTGAGCACTGATTCTTTCCAGTAGAAATAGGTAAGATGGAAATGACCTTCCGGGAAAGAAGAGTGCAGATTTGTGTTTACGGGGACAGGAACTTCTAAAAAAGTTGTTTCTCACGCCAGCGAGGTATGTCATGTTTATAAACTTTGATCTTTATTGTCATTAAGTATCAACTAATTTTAATTATTTGAAAACTGAAATGATACTACCCTTTTAGCACAGAGTCCACAATATTGTATTGTTATTTATTCCGACACAACTTACAAGGGTAAACACACAAGGGCTTCGTTCAAAACAATGATGCAAACTCGAAGTGCCCATAAAAATGTATGTGGCATTCGTAATCACCCTCGCCAGCTTCGGTACCCGGAACTCCGCAAGACCAGAAACTCGCTAGATAAACGACGCGAGTGTTAGTGAAGGGAGTGTTTTGCGCGTTCTGATTTGCTTAAATCTAAATAATGGTTGGCGTAACGTACAATTATAAATTCGGGCGGTTGTTTTGCCGCCGGAATTAATACCGACAACTTTCCAACTCCGCTCCATGCTCGTACGTGGGGATTTATTCGAGGCTCGAGATAGAGGCGTTCGCGTGTGCGCGCCGAAATCTGACGTAAACTTTTGGGTGAAAAATCAAGATTTAATGATTTGTTCGTTGTGAAAGAATGTTCTTGAGGAGTTGGAAACGATTATCGTTTTTAGAATACGTTTATCTATTCTTTTAACGACTTAGCCAATAAGACTGTTGACTATTCAATAAATAGAATAGTTTTCTGTTGGAGGTAGATGAGTCAATGTTCCATCTGATGATAGTGATAGATGCAATGCCTTAAGAAAAAGGTTTTTCTAAATTCTTTGGAAGTGAGACATATCATAGAGCTCAGGAAACTCTGCATGCGTGGAAAAAATGAACGCTGAAGTCAAACTGTGCTAGACCTATTCGTTTATTCTAGAGTCAAGTTAACCCGACATTACACCGAAGACAATTTAGACGTCAGCCTGTATGAGATTAGTATGGCTCTCAAACAGCTCAAAACAACAAAGGACCAGATGATTATGAAATTACAGACGAGATTCTGAAAGTAGGTGGACTACCAGTCTGACTGAAGAATAATAAAAATATTTTATTTTAAAGATAGTCTATGGCGCTGTGGTTTCGGTACTGGACTACGAATAAACTGATTCAGGGGGATCGTGGTCGATCCTGCCATATGGTACATGGTTGTCTTTACGTTTTTCGTTTTTCGAATTTCATTTGCATATTTATCTGACGTTCCTATGGTGAAGGAAAACATTATGAGGTAACATGCATATATTTGTGAAGAAATTCAAAGATGTACTTAGTTAACTAATCTACACTGGGCCAGAGTGACTAAGGCTTAACCATCCTACATAGTAAGGTAGGCTTGTGCCCCTCGGCAGGGGGAGCTGTGATGGTGGGCTGTGATTATTGATATAATGGAAGTGTCTTAGCAGAACCAGAAACGGAAACAGATGTCAAAAGTAAATTTTAGCAAAAACGCAAACGAAAACAGAAACGGTAGTATAAATAATATGAAAAAATAAACAAACAAATATAATTCTTTATTAAGTATCAAATACATAAAATCTAGATTAGAAATAGATATATTAGAAATGTATTATAGAAAACAATACTGCAACTTTGCAACTGAACATTTTATTAATATTCAAAATTTATTAGTTGCAAGTTATATTTTATAAAAAGTAATCCGTCATAAATAACAGCTATCTGTTGTAATCTCCGTTATTAAAGTAGCGGAAACAGAAGCAGAAACGAATGTTGAAAAGCGCGCAGAACTTCCGCACTTGCAGAAACAGAAATCCGTTGCATAGCACTAGCTGTGATGCTGATGTTTTTAAGACAAATTGTTAAAAATATCAATTTCCACAGATTTAAATTGTGATCATTTCCGTTTCCTTCTTCTAATTAGTATTTCTGTATAACAATTTTGTATTTTTTATGCGTTTGAATAATAATTCTTTACAAAAACCCACCGAGTCTGATATCGCTGTTGCGCGCAGTAAAAGTATGAAAGCTACAAATTGATGGGACGATAGCACCTCGATGTAAAAGCTTGTTGCGACATCAAAGCAAGCTCAGTCTAATCCTAATTTGAGTCATGCGTGGACGACAGGCCAAAGGATGGAATGACCATTTAAAATGAGATTTCGGGCGAACCGAGCAGCGCCGTGTGCATTGTGTATTGAATTAGTCCTGAATGAACGGAGTTGCGGCTCGTGTAGAATTAGCTGGCCAGGAACTAACGACATTTTGCTAGGTTTGAATATCGCGGAAATCATATTGACGAACAATTTTCGCTTTTCGTGAGAGTAGATGTTGGTAATGTATGATAGTGCCAAGTTTATAGCTAAATTCTCATACATTTGATTTGACTTGTCAAATCAAACCTAGTCAAGTCAATGCCTATTAAAATTGACATTAATCAATACATTGGTATTAGAATGATACAATAGTCCACTGCATCACAATGAGGCGAGACGACGACGACGACACATATTTTTCCACTTTGGAAACCTCTCTTGCGCAGCGCAAACTATATATTCAGCTTAGAAAAAGTCTATTCAGTTGTATTTCAGTTCAAAGTATGGAGAATTCAAATTTTTTTTTTTTCTACTTTTGTATGAAAAACTTAATGCGGTTCACTACTTACCAAGTTTCCACAGTATAGCTCTTATAGTTGCGGAAAAAAGTAGCTGTGACATAAGGACGGACAGACGGACGGACAGACAAGACGAATTCATAATGGTTCCGTGTTTTGCTATTCGGATACGGAACCCTAAAAAGTATGCTGAACCATAATGCAATCCTAAATAAAATAAAAGTAACAAAAGGTTTTTCTGTTTCTTCATTGTTAGCATATATGATTTTAATGCATATATCTTCATAGTTATATATACTGTGAGTATTTTATTCCGATTTCGTCAAAATTATGTGGACTTTGACTTTTTATTATAATAACATTACAAGAGTCTGCAAGTCTTCCAACAGCACTTAGTTTGCTTAAACCACCAAGTCCCAAATATTATTCCATTATTTCACCTGACGACATCAAATCTGTATTTTCCTTACAAAATGTACATTGTAATTGTTTCCGATCCCGGATAAAAAAATATGCGTTAATAATAACAAGCTTATTATTTCAACCACATCAGCTCGTTTCTCTAACAGCGTACCAAATTATGAGGCTCTACAAACAAATACAGCATTATCTTATCCATAAGACAAGTGTTTCGTAGATGCGTCATTTGTTAAAATATCGAAGTACTGGCTTCCGCCCGCGGCTTCGCTTGCGTGAAATTAGTTTTTGTCAATCCTGGTCCCTTATGTCTAAGGTACCAAGATTCATGGTCTTATCTTCAATTCAACCCCTATTTCACCCGCACACTACCGATATTTGACGAACTTGCATACTAACTTTCAATCCTTATTTCACCCCCTAGCTGGTCGAAATTTCAAAAATGCTAGAACAAATTTTTTATGATTTCTTATCAAGTGCTTAAATATAAAGTTACATGGTCTTATCTTTTAAAATTAGAAATCCCACACAACTTTCAACCTCTATTGCAACCCCTTCATCCCTTTTTTTCGAACTATAAAGTGGCCTATGTTCTGTCTCAGGGTCTAAAGATTGTCTGTACCAAATTTCATCAAAATCGGTTGCGAGCTTTAAGCGGGAAAGCGTAACAGACAGACACAGACAACAGACAGACAGACAGAGTTACTTTCGCATTTATAATATTAGTTGGGATATACATACTAATCTGTAAAAGTGTAATCTGTGAAACATTTGGCACTAAGCTAAGGCGGCATCATGTGGGTAGGTCATCATCATAGGTCTTCAAGTATTATACAGTTCACTGGTCGTACAGACATAATAACATGCATTAAAGCATCATCAAATTTTGCTAAAGCTTTCTTTAATAAAGAGTTACATAATCAGTCTTATATATAGAGATCGGATAATCGGATGCATATTTACCTAAAGTTAGTTTAAGACAAAGTATGGAAACGGCTTTTTATTGTTTTGTTAAATTAAAAACCACGGGATTGCGGAATTGGATAGCCGGATGTTTATTTATTTACCTAATTTAGTTTTTGACAAAGTATGGAACTGTCTTTTTATTTTATTTCCATAAATAAAAATCCCGGAATTCCCGTACTGTAGAACATTTTGGTAATGCAAAACTAGTCGGTAATATAAGCTTATAATATCCTATTTAAAATGGGGCGTAAATATTACCTCGGTTACTACAGTTTTAATCACTATCTATCACTATGGGTTGGTCATTGAAATCTGACTGATTTCTTAATGTCTGTGCTGAACATGATTGTGTTGTGTCAGATTCCAGAACATGACACATGACAAGCACAGTGACGAATGTCTTATACAACAGCAGGAATCCGATCGCTAGTAGTCTGTACTTGCTCACAACTGCCATCTCACTCACACTCATTAAATCGGAAGTTAACTCAGAGTGAGATACTAGACCATACTTACGCCCGGGCACCATTTCTGTTTTTTTATTCAATTATCTAATTGATTATTGTTTTAGTCAAACTAGCTCACTACTTTCGTATAACACTCTTCATGTAATAAATCGTACATTCATAAATCGCACGGGGACTGAAACTAAACTTCATGTAAGTACGTATGCATAGTTGTATAAATGAACTCGGAGTCTCGGCCTTTTGAAAATAAATACCACATGCTAATTTAGTAATTTTCAAACAATATCACTACGTTAAATTTGCAGTCCCGTATTTTCCCGCGATTTTTATTTAACAAAATGTATTTTAAAAAGCCGTTTCCATAATTAACTTTAGGTAAATATGCATCCGATTATCCGATCTCTCTTATATATTATGCATTATATTACAATTAAGAGGAAAGATTTGATTGTTTGTTTGTATTGAATAGACTATGAAACTACTGAAATTATCGTGATAAAAGTTGACACCAAAATAATGTGAGACTCGGACCAAGACATACGGTATTTATTTACCGCGGGAAAATACTTTTTTCCTGCGGGAATAAATGATGACAACACCTATATGGATACTGATATAATTTGGTATGGGGATGGTTGGAAACTCGGAAGGAGATATTTTTTGTCCCGGCTAAATATAGTAGTCGCGAGCAGAACACTGTCTAATCAAATCAAATCTTTTATTTGTAAACATAGCTGGTTGTTTCCATCCAAGCCGTAGGGCCCTTATGGCCAGGACTAGGCTGAGTTTAATTGGTAGATCACGCGATTGGACCGCTCCGGTCGTGTGGAGTCCACCATAACCTCCGTGACCGTTGCTGGGGTATCCTGGGTACGTTTCGTGTTCCTCGTGAGGATTCTCAGCTTCTCCTGAGGGAAAACAAGGGTAGTAGACGGGTGGTACAAAAAGTCTTTAGTGTAATAACACAAAATCTCGCAAATTGTACACTTCGTTCATATTCAAAGAATTAAATTTTCAAAGAGTTAAATCTCGTCGCTTATACAGTGTGTTAGGGATCGGACTTCCGATACTTTACCAACGTGTTGTATGTTAAGTTTTATTGACAAAAACCTATACAAATGGGGGTCGCATCCCTCACCCCTATGAATGAGAGCTATTTTAAAATTTTATTTCTCGTATTTTAAGGAGTTTATTAAATCTTGCTGTTTTACGATTTTATTTGGTCTACATACACAAAAGTGGCCTTATTTCAAAGTTAATGAGCTGTGCTAGCATTTAACAATAAATTTGTTAAGAAATTCTTTACAATAATAAACAAAATCCTTTGATTTAGACGGAAAACTGGGTAAAATTATCTATTATTTTTTAGTTATTGGGCTCTACCTAAAATTCCGGCCCTTGACATATCATTTTTTTGTTTTAATTTATTGGCAATGAGCTGAGCTTGTAAATAAAATAAGTACCGCTAAACCAGCAAATAGTTAAGAAACGGGTCTAACAAAACAAGTCAAAATTGACAAAAAAAAAACCCTATTCATAAGAAGGTAATATTTCTATTGTGTGTGAGAGAGAGAGGTACTTTTACGATTAGAAGGTGTAAGTAAGCCATTAAACTACACATTATTTGATTTTGTCCCATTGTTTAAAATGATTAATTCTTTAATTGACTCTTCCCTTATGTTATCATCAGTAAATATTGATATCAAACCAAGGGCGCGAAACGGTTTTGCTAACGTTTTGTCACTGCAAGTGTTCAAAAATAATACTTCCTTCAATACAATACAATGATGTTTCAAAGACTCATCACGAGACAATAGATATATATATTTGGACAAAGTCTCACAAAATTCAAAAAGATGAATATATTATATAACACGTGACTAATATATTGTATGTTTATGTTCTCTCATTTTAAAAATTATATAACCACTAGCTATATTAATTGGGATATGTGTACTGTTCTAGTTGTGTCGTTCATGTTGTATACACATACCTAGGAATATAATCTGGTCTGCTATATTATATAAGAAAAATGTATTTATGATAGATTGTATTCTGTTTGTGTCTAATAAACAAATATTTCACAGTTTCAATATAGTTACAGAATTATATAATAAAGGGCATGGCACCATCGACGATGGAAGATAACAGATATTTTGAAAATTGCCGTCTAATAATAAGTAACTATATAGTATGATCGTCGACCATGGTCAGAGTGAAAAAAAAAAAAACTTTAAGAATGTTGGAATGATGACAGAGAATTTTAATAAGATAATAAAATAACCGAACAACGACAGCGAATATGAATGGAACGATGAAATTGAAATGATTACAAGAATTGCGTTTATATTAAAAAGCAAAATTTTACTCCGCTATTTCGTTCCAGTGAAAATATTCCTAGATTAAATTTTATTTTTGGAAATAGAATTTTGTTTCGTCACCTTGATTCTAGTAAATTCTATGATTGCCTAATAAAATCCACTTGTGTGACTCTAACTTGCTTTATTTTTATATAAGAAAAGATTGAAACAATATTTTATTTATTCGATGACCTCCGTAGTTGAACGGTTAGTACTGCGGTTTCAAGGTGTCGCCACCTATTGAACTGGGTTCGGATCCCGGTGGGGGCAGATGTTTGTGTGATGAATGCGAGGATTGTACCTTAGTCATGGTTGTTAATATATATTTCTTTAAAAAATATTTGTATATCTATAAAACATCTATACCCTAGATCCTATAACACAAGCCTTACAGAGCTTACTTTGGGCTAGGCTAATGGGTGTAAGTATAAGAAATATTTATTTATTTCCTTCAACTAACTATTTGTCCATAAATATTTCAAATGTATTTTTCACCGTTTATTTTGCCAAGCTAAAGTAAACTTTATTCGTTGTTAATAACTACTTATTAATATTCAATTTAAATATCTCTACAGATTTTACGTTTGTAAACGACATACTGCATCTTCCTACTTTCAATCTTAAGGTAGCAGAACGCGCTTACAACCCATAGAAACACAATTAGCAACTTACTAGGTAGTTTTTACCTTGTGATGCAAAAATTAAGATTTATTTTTACTTATTTCTTCAAATACTGGATTTGTCATAATTACCTATATATTTCAAATACATTTTTCACCGTTTACTATGCCAAGCTAAAGTAAACTTTATTCGTTGTTAACAACTACTTATTAATATCAAATTTAAATATCTCTACAGATTTTATGTCTGTAAAACCTTGCTACTTTCAATCTTAAGGTAGGGTTCTGCTTACTCGCGTGGGCCTCCGAGCGCCGAGTCTTGGTCGCAGAGATCGGGTGAGATCTGTCTCCGCCGGCATTGGTTACGGCAATGCTGGCGGACGAGGGAGGTTGGAGGGCTGTGGCCTCCTTCTGTGAAGCAGTGATGCTCCAGAAGGAGGCCGCCGAACGGAGTCGGGAGATGGCCGATCCCGCTCGAAGGAGGCGGCGCCGGGCTCGGCGGGGGAGGTATTGTAGCCTCCCCCGAGGAGGGCTCCCCTGTACCAGCGAGGGAGCGGAGGCTGGGGGTTCCCGGAAGTAGCTTGGCTTTTCCGGGGGCTCCCTACATGCCTGAGGAAGGCCATCCCTGAGGTTTTTAGTGGGTAGGCCTCCCCTTTCTGGGGAGGAGAGCCCCACATAACCGCCAGCTCGCCACAGCCGGGGTATGCAACTTAATGCATTTTCCTAAGGGGGAACAAAAAAAAAAGTGTTCTGCTTACAACCCACAGAAACACAATTAGCAACTTAGTAAGAAGTATTTATTATACCTTGTGATGTAAAAAATAAGGTTTATTTTTACTTATTTCTTCATACATCGTCTATAGTAGGGTTGTCTGTGGATACATCCAACTTACCCATGTATTTTAGTCGCAAAAAAAAGTAATGTTCGTCTTACTGTATTCTGATATGAAGGATATACTATCAACAATTACCCACTTAACGTTAGAAGCAGTCTGTTGTTGTAAATTTATTGCTGTAAAAAATTGATAGACTTATGTTTAATTTGAGTATCTTCAAATCTAGTGCAAAAGGTTCCTTACAGGTAAGTGTGGTACATAGGCCACATCAATAAATAAATGGTTGATTAAATGAGTAGGCAATTCATGGCCAAAATATTTTTCTTTTATAACAAGCACTAGCTTTCCGCCCTCGACGTTAGCGTATTATAATGAGTTTTACACACTGCTCACTGCTCTGGAGTTTGCAGTTGAGTTCTACTTGGAGTTTAAAGCCGATAAGATACCAGGCCTTCTGCCCGACCAAAGGCTTGTAGGAAGTTCCTTATTTCGATTTTGTTATTATCATAATTACTGTTGTATGACAAGTCACACAACACGGCAAGTCACACAACGGCCAAGGCCGTTGAAGGGTAACATCACATTTTCTAGGTGGAAATTTTCCATCTTCAATGGGTAGCGGTTCTGGCGCCAGATTGGACAACGGCAAAGTCACACAACATTAACTATTTAACGAAATCACAATAAGGAACCTTGACTTGGCACGACTTTGTTATATTTCATTACTTTTTAGAGATAAACTAGCAGCTCCATCGAGACTTGGCTAGTTTATTACAGAATGTTTTTGGTGCAATTGGAGTTACATCCAGTGGTGCCCGCATTAAATTGTGTCCGGGCTTTTTGGGTGTAACTCGTGCCATTTATGATCACTTAATGGCATCTCTCAATGGGATTGACGCATACAGATGGCGCTCTTTTTTTACATAAATCTATAATCATACGTGATATCTATAATATATATAAATCAGTGAACTGTGAAAATATCGACCCTAATCCTCCGTTCAAGACGTAGGGCCCTTATGGCCAAGGCTAACGCTGAGTTTAGTTGGTAGGTCACGTGGTCAGACCGTCCGTGACACTTGCCAATGCTGGGGTATCCTGGGTACATATGGTGCTCCTTAGTGAGGATTCTCAGCCTCTCCTGAGGGAAAAATAAAACTCTAAAGTTACGGAAATCAGTAAGGTGGGAGAGGGACAAGTCCAGTCTTGGTGAGTACTAGTGAGACCTTGATTTGCCTATAACCGGTACATTGCTTTTTTCTTTGTGTGGTTCGTCTGCTACTGATATATTCTAAATTAAATTTAAATTCGATGGTAAGCTATTTATACGCCACACCAATATTAGATGTACGTATTTGACGACCTCCATAGTCGAGTGGATAATACACCGGTTTCAAGGTGTCGCCATCTCTGAGGTCCCGGGTTCGAATCCCGGTGGGGGCAGATGTTTGTGTGATGAATGCGAGCATTTGTACCTTAGTCATGGTTGTTGATATATATTTCAATAAAAATTATTTATATATGTATAATATATGTATGTCTATCCGTTACCCTAGATCCCATAACACAAGCCTTACAGAGCTTACTTTGGGCTAGGCTAATTGGTGTAAGTGTAACAAATATTTATTTATTATTTATTATTATTTATTATTTGTATAACACCCGAAAACCTAGTACTTTCCAAGTTAACCGACTTCCAAATGAAAAAAAAACTTCCATATTACTCTTTGTCAGCTGTTAATACAATGCATTGCTGCGTAGTATTCGTTCGTAAAAGCAGACACTGGGACTATACCGGAAATGAACACGGTAATGGTGGTAATCCATACTAATATTATAAATGTCTCTCTGTCTGTCTGTCTGTTCCGCTTTCACGCCAAAACTACTGAACCGATGTAATGTTTGGTACACAGATAGTGAGGACAGAGCCTGAGAAAGGACATAAGCTACTTTTTATACAAAATAAGTAAAGGGTTGTAAAAGGTTGAAAGAAGGGATGCTAGGTTGTATGGAAATATTGTTAAAACTACTGAACCGATTTAAACGAAATTTGGTACACAGATAGTCTAGAGGCTGAGACAGGACAGAGGCTACCTTTTAAAGCAGAAAAGGCCTGTAAAGGGTTGAGAAGGGTTGAAGGGTTGTTTTACGTTTGGTATATACGGGGTAACCACCCCGTATATATCAATCGAAAAACCCGAGGACCCAAGGAAGGAAATAAGATAGTTTTACCGCCGGAAAACATATCCTTCCTGTGGGAAATTCGAATATAACGCGGGCGAAGCCGCGGGCGGAAAGCTAGTGTTATATAAACGTAACCTAGACTTTTGACCTCTTGAATTGCAGAATATTAAAACCTCCTTTTCTTATGTACATAAGATAGCAATTGTATTTAATTACTTTCACTTAAAACAGCAAATTCTGTCTTGAAGAAATATTTGTTTTGAAGTTAGAAATATTTATTTTTGTAGCTTTTTGTTATACAATCTGAATGTATAGGAATATCTTGTTCCGCCATTACGATACAGTTATAAATACCATTACATTGAGGTATCTCTGTCAGCGATAAACAACATATGAGCACGACCTAGATCCATAATCACCCTTTGACACTCATTGGATTAAATGCAAAATGGAGTACATGTCAGTCTTCATTCATCAAAATTCAAAAAGCAATCCAATCCAATTTAGTCGCTCCTAGTTGGAACATGTGCACTATTCCAAATAGATTGCGAACATACACCTTTTATGGGCTCAGATTTTTATGCATCGCCGCTTTCCTATCAGTTCGGTAATTTTGAAATCGTTCTGGCCGTCAATCATTCAATCTATTTGAAATATATAGGAAATATTCATTTCAATTTATATACTATCTATGTACTAATACTAACTTACAACCGCATATATATATATATGTTAATTTAAAATCCATATTTTAGTATTTTATCTCAATTAAGTGAAATTGGATTGTAAAGGGTTATGTTAAATAAAGATTATTTAGTTTTTTTTATTACGTCTTATAGTGACAAGCTGGTTCTGAGTCCAGCTTGTCAGCTGTATTAGTAACTTCACGAAGTTATCGTTTGGTACTGATGGATTCTGCTAATAAATCCCAATCAATACGAATGAACGACTTCAATTGCCTAATTATCAATAGGAGTGCATATAATCATGGTGCGTGAAATAACAACGGTTCGGTTGTTTCAACTGCAATTTATTTGCAACTGGCCCAGTGGTCTGAACTACAATGATACGATTAGAATCCTGTGTTGAAAATATGCATGCATTCCTTGTTGTTTTGATATTCTAAGTAAAGATAATATATAGTAACCCGTCTCCATTGTCTAAATGAAATTTGAAATTATGGTCCCTATCATATTGCTATAATGGGAACATTAAATTAAATCACATGTGGATGAGTAATCTACACAACAATCTTGATAATTTTATATAATAATAATAATAAAAAAGTGCGACGACGGCGGGAAGTGACGATCCCATCGCTTGCTAGTGGGGCATTTAATGCCCCACTATGAATGCCCCACTATGAATCAGTGCAGTCAGTTTCCCTCACATCAGCTTGTGGCGAGCTATCGGTGAGTTGCGTTACCGAATGTGCTTCAGGGGGGCCACCCGCCTCTGTCTTGCCTTAGCCGGCCGGATAGAATTGAGTCGCAGGAGCAGGTGCTCGAAGGGTGGAAGTATATTAATGTCATAACACCGATGACGCCTCGATCGCTGTCGCAGACACTCCTCCATACACACCAATGTTGCTCCCTTCGCACTAATATTGGTCTGCTTTTTGCAGCACCGAGCACCGAGTCATCACCTTTTTTTTTTTTTTGTTCCCCTGAGGAAAATGCATTAAATTGCATACCCCGGCTGTGGCGAGCCGGCGGTTATTTGGGGCTCTCCTCCCCAGAAGGGGGAGGCCTACCCACTAAAAACCTCAGGGACGGCCTTCCTCAGGCATATAGGGAGCCCCCGGGAACATCAAGCCACTTCCGGGAACCCCCAACCTCCGCGAGGTCGGAACCGAGTCATCACCTGCCATATTAAAATCCATTAGGAGGCTTTGAGAAGGCTCATTACTACCAAAATTGAAATGCAATAGTCCACAAACGTTTTGACCAGTAACTGGGTATATAGCACTGCATTTTTCATGGTGCAGATAGAGATTAGACCCAGTTGGTACATTTTACATACATTTTCATTCAATTTCGCTTAAATGGTCTCTACACGTTGGATTTGTATCTCCGGAAATTTGATAAAAGATGGGTAAGATAAAGATAAAGGATGGGTTTTATAAGGACGAGTCATATAAGCGATAATAATAGTCCCTATAATAAGATGATGCAGTTCATACAGTTTCAGTATACGGTCCGCGTGAGGCATAGCAAATTAAGCATAGAACATTCTTAAATTCACACGATTAGCTAATATTTATATATAATACTTTATTGTACAACATAGATTGGAAAATTATAGTTAAATATTTATATAATAGCAACATTTCTCTGACCATTTAATATGATTTATATTTTAAAAAACCGTCCAGAGAGAAAAATGTTCTCTGCAAGATGTAGAGCCGCAATTTCTTTTACATACCTTTTAAGAAAAAGGGAGAAACTTGATGTATTCTGGTATTTTTTTTAGAATTCTTAATGCTTATTGCATAACAATAGTTTTTGCTTATAATACATTGTATTTGATAAATTTATTCAGTGTAATTTTCATTTATTTGCGACATACGTTTTTAGTTTTAGGAAGTTCTAGATTACGCGCCTATAATTGTCAACAAAACATGACAATGGCATGCAACCCACTTTGCTTGACGAAAAACTTCGATGAAACGGTGATGAAAAAAAAATCAATTCATCTACATCAACAGTGTACCAATCAACCCAGCAAACTAAAAAAAATGTTATTATTAATCAATCACTTATACATGCAAATACCGCTTTTAAATTAAAAAAAATAAAAAGTACTGTGTAAAATTACCAGCTACGAGCTATTGGCACGGATATGAAATCAGTCACGTACAATGAAGCAAACTTTCAGTTATGTTATATATTTTTTTATTCCGATAATTTTTTTCCAGCAATGGAGTGAATATTTATTGTTCAAATTTTAACACAAAAAATATCAAGATTTCTACTAACGTATGTTTCAAGCGCTTGTAACTAATGTAAAATGTATTTAAAGTGACAGTAAATAATATAATGTATGTTTTAAATGACAATAATTATCGTAACGTATCTGTTACGGAACAGTAAATAACGTAACGTGTTTTAAGTTACAGGTGTATCGTCTTTACATTCACGCTACAAAAAAATGTATTGGCATTGTTTAAAACTTGTATTGTAATAAATCATTTCGCGATGTATTTGAGATAAAACAGAAATTTTACTAGTATAAATATTTTAGAATTATGTGTGTTTATAAAAAGTAATAACATCTTTCCATCATCAACACGATTCAAGTATAAATATATTTTATCGTACCACTTAATTGTATTTTAAGAGTGCTTTTATATCTGATCAAAAGTGATAAATCGTTGAATGGTATCTTCAAGCGAAAATAAAATAAAATGGTTGTTTAATTGCGTTTTTTATACTTAAAATGTAGTCTTTGATTTTAAATCCATTAAATGTAATTGTACTTTGCAACATCATTTTAAGGTAAGCTGTTGATAACAATCTATACTTACATAATGACTTATTATAATACCGTTTTAATCAATAAATATATTCTATTCTGTTTTGTTCTGTTACCTTCCATTCCATTCCATTCTATTCTAGAGTAATTGGTGACAAGAGTGTTCATACTATGCAGCGATTTCGAGAAAGATAGTCTTATATACTTGTACAGAAACATTTCCAGGAATCGGCACGTGGTAAGTCGAGTGATATCAATCTTGGCTTACAAATTCTTAAGCATGACTGACTTCTTCCCTTTATTACCAATAATCCTAAGCGGGATAATGTTCTCTGAAGTCAACTGTATTCGGTATCTGTGATTACGCTTCAGATAGTAGACATGTACCTACATACGTGAAATATTATATTTCCTAGGTTTTATTCAGTAAACAGTTCCAACATCTTTACAGATAGTGTAGTTTTATGTAAGACTAGCTGTGACCGCGACTTCGTCCGCGTGAAATGTAATACAAACAAAATATTTCTTTTGGCATTTGTTTTTCTAAAATAAAATAAGCGTTTTTCTAAGTTATTCCCTATTACATAAGCTATCTGCCAGTGAAAGTCCCGTCCAAATCGGTCCAGCCGTTCCAGGGATTAGCCGGAACAAACAGACAGACAGACAGACAGACAAAAATTTTAAAAATATGTATTTTGGTATGTGTCCGTATATACATTTATATACATGTAGTAGAAAGCGGTTATTTTAATATTACAAACAGACACTCCAATTTTATTTATTTGTATAGACTAACTGACCCGACAGACGTTGTCCTGTCCCACTGATTTGATTTGCATTACGCGTTCGCCGGCCTATTTGGTCGTCTTGCTCGTGGCATTTTACCTTAACTCAACAATATTTTGGGAAATATGAACACAAAGCAATAATTATCGCTGATAAAATGAAATGACATATTGATGACATTAAATTTGTCTGACAGAACTAACTTCACTTTTTTGTCTTCGATTGTTTTGCCAAAGGTTCAAATTGGCTTTTAAGTATTAATACAAATTGTTTGTATATGGGATTACAGAAAGATGTTGATTTTACACTTTTTGAAGATTTTTTTTAAATTTTCTCTATGTACAAACCTTCTCTGGACTTCCACGAACAATTCATTGGGTTACAACGAAAAGTAGCATTGATTTTTATCGTCGGCTTAGAAGAAGACTGTCATAACTCAAAATACACAAACTTTCAGGGGAAGCATGTAAATATTTTACAGGATAAAATGTACTCAGATCTCGATCTCATTAAATAATTAGAAACCATATTATTTACAAGTGGCTTTATTATTATCTAGACATTTATTATTATTGTAGACAAATTGAAGTTGTTTCATAGCGAAAACATAACAATGCATTTTTTCGAGTTATGACAGTCTTCTTCCAAGCCGACGATATATAGATGTGTTTTGATGAGGGTACATATTTTTTTTTATCAGGGATCCGAAGAAGCTGAAATAAAACTTACAACATAACATATTAAAGATTAGCGCGTCAAAATTACATCTACCCACCTGATGGTAAGCTTGACTGATGTTAAAATACTGACAGCCGCCATTGTAGAAACCATCTTACCTCTAGTAGTCGTTGTCAGCTTGACGGCCCAGGAAGATGCTTATTTTTGACTTTCTTTTTCAAAAATTTCGTGCTTATATTCTGGAAGAAATTCGTATATAATGAAGTTTTTATATGACAAAGGAAGGAAACACGAAGTGCAATATATGTGGATTACACTTAAATTCGGCTCGTGTTGGAAAGATGATTTTAGTAATAAGTCTGGCGTTTCACAAAAATTCTTTACGTACAGTTCCATATTTTTGACATTTTGTAATCAAATTCTTAATTAGATTTACTATGTATTGAGTTAATAAGAGAAGTATGACCGCAAGACAGATTTGAGGAACTTAACAGTGCCATGTTTTTCGAATAACTTAAGTATTTCAAATTGAATGTAGATTGTTTAACTCCACGAGTGATTCAAATAGAGGCAAATATTAGTTCGTACAAATCGACAGTATCTTTAATCTAGACTGTTCTAAATATCAATTGAATCAATAATTCATAATTAAAAGTAAGTAAATGAAATTGTAGTAATAAATTGTATTATTGAAATGGTAGTATAAATGAATGGAAGTAAATAAAATCACAAATATTTATGTTTTTTTTTTATTGAGGTCAAATAAACAATTGTACAATGAGGTAATTATAGCAAATAAATGTAACTACATGTAATAATAAGACAATAATTGCACAACCAACCCGGGATGGACCACGCCCCTTCCGTGGCCGGGGGGCGTCGTCGGTGGAGGAGACCGGGGGAGGTAGTGTAACCACCCCCGAGGAGGGCTCCCCTGTATCGACGGGGGAGCGGAGGCTGGGAGTTCCGGAAGTAGCTTGGTAAGTTCCCGGGGGCTCCCTTCATGCCTGAGGAAGGCCATCCCTAAGGGTTTTAGTGGGTAGGCCTCCCCCTTCTGGGACTTCATAACCGCCGGCTCGCCACAGCCGGGGTATGCAATTTAATGCATTTTCCTCAGGGAAACAAAGATGTTCCAACACACGGTTGCTAAAACTGTCGTGTGACATTGAGAAGATGTCAATATCAATAAAGTGCTCATTGTAGCATTTCATAAGTCGTGTCAAAGGTGCACGTTCACCTGCGTTGGTTTTGCACAGTTTTGGAGCGAATAGCTTATGACTATGAGTGTCTCGAATACGTTGAGAACGACTCGGGACACGTATAATATATATTGTACATTAAGAAATTACAATCTAACTTGTTGTGACAAATACTATGCAAAAGCATTTGATCCATGAGCAACCTCCTAGCTGTCAAAGTTAGAAGCGAGTTTTTTTAATATGTTGTTTATGCATTGCATGGTAGGTAATAGAAAAATTATATAGTGTGGGAGGTGGCTAAACTACGATTTTTAATTCGAGTCAGTAAAATGACAAGTGCAACTGTCACTGATACAAAAAAGGGTGACCCACTACAACCCACTACAATAGTGATGTTCGGCAATCAATAGATTTAGACATTTAGTCATGCTTTATTTTATTAGGTATTAGATTCGTGTAAGTCGGGGCTGAAAGTCGGGGCTGATATGCATCACTGCGTCCCTTCTATGTAGGCCCTACAGTAGCTCCCTTCACTGTGCACTGATAAAGAAAGATAGGATGTTCCCAGTTCGGATTGTTTTTATTTCATCTGGGTCAAGGATGTGTTTCCCCAGGTGTCTGCTTCTTTTGTGAATCAGCGGTTCACAGTAGCACAAGAGGTGTATTGGTGTTTCACGCTCTTGTTCGCAGAATCTGCATGTGTCAGTGTCCTTAAGTTTCATGTTGTAAAGGTGTCTATTCATTGCACTGACCGGTCAAAGTACTAACCATCACGCTCAAATTACTCCTGTTAAGCTTTAATAGCTCGTCAGTGCGTTTGCGAGAGTATGGTTCGATTAGTGCTTTTGAGTGTGTCATCCCAGACGTACTGTACCAGTCTGCTTTCGCCTCGTTAAGAAGGCGAGTTTTCAGGTATTGCATGGCCTGGTTCTTTGAGATACCACAGATAGGCTCTGGGCCGAACTGTATTCCTTGAGCCCCAGCCCTGGCTAGTTCATCGGCCTTCTCATTGCCTATATATATATATAATATAATATTAAGTTCAAAAGAATAAAGATTTCTAAGGAAATCTTTATTAGACATAATAAATATAATTATACAGTACTAGCAAGTATAAATATTTTCTAAAAAGGTTTACTATGACCAAACGTTTGCAATAACACATATTCCAATGATATTTTGAATTAATCGGAGTTTATTGAACTCTGTATTTCAGACAATGCAAAAACAAATGGGAATTTGGCATCGAGCAGAAATATGGGATGCCATTGTGTCGTATGGTGCTTCTGTTGACACAGCGTCGACGGAAAGAATGTTGGAATAAATCAAACAGACAAGAATCGACTGATCGGAATTGCCAACACAACCGTAAAGTCAGATATTTTTTTGTTTTAAATATTTTGCATTAAACATACATAAAAAAATACTTGTCTTGCTATAAATATTGTCTAATTGAAACATCTTTTTTTTTCTATTAAATATACATTTATTACTTTAATGTATGTTAGTTAATACATTAATATAAAGACATTAAAATTATATGAAGTTTTCCTAAAAGGAGATCATAGCTACAATAAAGTCATATAAACTTTTCGGCCAGTTATCAAAAAAGTTTGAACCCTTTACATGTGAAAATTCTTTGCTGCCAATTATATAATGGATTATGTATATATACAAATATATATAGTGGATGGCTTTAAGGCTTTAGGGTCAAATTATCATGGCTCTTAAGCTAATCATATCCTCGAAAAGTGTTCATAAGCTAAATCCAGAGGATTAAGATTGATTCGATCGATCGTTTCCAATTTTCCGTGGATCGTCCTTAATGACCGGGCATTGAATCTTGCTGAAAGGTGGTCTTTTTAATCTTAGTTATAAAACACGATATTATTAAATAATCTTCATAAGAATAATATCTTCACACACTTGTGTCGATGTTTCGATACTTTTTTTTACAAAATTAAGGCTCAGTCCTACATAGCTAATACCCGACTAAACTATTATCTATTGACTATTCGGGAAGTTTCTTTGAATATTTGAGGTTAAGCACGGTTATTGCTTGATAAAATATTTTTCAATTGTCTAAATTATCTCATTTGTAAACAACATTTTCTGTAAGTTCCATTTGCGTACCGATTAAATAGTTGTTTTGTTTGATTGACTAATAACGCCCTATAGACCAACATTCGAGTAATATCAAAACAAATGAAGAGTTTCGAAAATTATATTTGGCTCTATACATACTTTCTGTAACGCAACAGCGATTCAGCTCTTTTATCGCATAACTCCATTTTAATATCGTCAAAATATTTGACATTCCATTGGCGCGAAAAGGAGAAAACATAACGAACATTTATACAAGAAAGTCAGATTCCTAATTCAAATTCCTTATTTTTAATTGTTACAGTATTTAGGCTTAGACTCAATATGTATGTATACAATATTCCACCATTTGTTTGATCGTTCCATATCCGTGCCAATACCTCGCAGCTGATCATTTTAAATATTTTATTATTAGTGATATCTATTAAGCATTTAACAAAAGGCACTTTATTATTTTATTAAGCATATTCACTTTGACAGTGAGGTGTGATTTGTACTACACTATTGTTATAGTTAATTCATTTAAAGTACTTTTATGTTGATGATATTATCGTTACCGTTTCGTAGAAGGTTGTGACTAAGCAGTGTGGATTGTTATGTTATGTTCCGACAATTAGAGGCGTGATATCTTAAATTTACTTTATGCTTTAGGAGAGGTCAAATTTGAAATAAGTTGCATTAGATATATCGCTAAGCTATGGTCACCACTTATCATCAAATCATTTGTTCGTTAGCCACCATCAACAATCGACGTCCTCGGTACAGATAAATTGGAAGTCATTCTCTTATCAGCAGAGATATATTAAGAGTTAGTATTGTTTAAAAAATGTCAGTCAAGTTTTCATTATATATCACGACAATTATTATCGGTTACATTAAAAAAAAATAAGTTACTAGATTAAAAATAATATGTCAATGTTTAGTATGAGAAATCAGTTTTTACCGTTCCATTTGTGGACATTTCAAAACATAACTCGATACGAGGTGACACACTACAAACATGGGTCGGTTTTAAAGATTTTACTAATGTACACATAGTTTCTAATGTAAAATAAATCTGTTTGAACGTGAATATAACAGACGTTTATTTATTACAGCTAGAACATAAATAAACGTCTGCGTAGGATTACCGGCACGTCTACATTCTGCGTGGGAGACCTATTTTTGAATTACGAATGCGACTTCGAAATCACGGATGTGACTAATAATCACCGATTTTCAATAATTCTTATTTTTGAATATCACTGATGTGACTACCTTAGTCACAAGTGTGATTTCATTACGAATGCCCTCACCCACTAACGTAATCAAGTCATACTTGTGGAAATGTTATCTGTGTTTTGTTTGATTTTTCAGTCTCTATATACATATATATATATATGAATGTAGCAAATATATATATATAATAACCATAATGGTTAAGCCGGCAATAACCGGCAGCGGCTACATTCTGCGTGGAACCGAACCCTTACATTTATGTTATGTACTTTATCTATGTTGGCAGCTCTGCGATTGACTTTCAAAAATTGGATGTTTAGGAATCCGTGACCTCAAAGTCACCGCTGACTATTTAGGCAGCGGTGACTTTGAGGTCACGAAGAGGATTTCGAAATCGCATTCGTAATTCAAAAATAGGTCTCCAGGTAACTCATATTAGTTTAGCGTATATCTTTATAAATTCTAGTCTGTGTCATTCTGATGTATAAGCTGTTATGGTAAAGTTTTGTTATAATTCATTCTGTAGTTTTTACCTGAAAGAGTTACAAACATCCATCCATACAAACTTTTACGTATATAATATTAGTAGGGACATGCTTATACTAAATTGAAGCGGTCAGGTGAGTACTGGTACTCAAAATACTCACCCTACAATGAGCCATGCGTGAGCCAGATCGTATCAAGCCTCAATCCTCAACCACCTATTGTTAGCACATCTCCAAAATGACACAGCAAATGTTTGTTTAAGGGTTTTTATGTTGAAAAATGCTTTGAACAATCCTTTAGTTGCTGATTTCTCCTGAAAAATAACAATCCCTTATCAATCAAACTAGAGAATATAAATCATATATTAACCAAAGTATTATTATAATGTATATTCTCACCTTATTCGTAATCACTTGACGTGATTCACATCACGATCTTCTACGAGTATCTACACTTATATTATAAAGAGGAAAGATTTGTACTTATTTTTGTATGTAACGAATGAACTCAAAAAGTACTGGACCGATTTTAATAATTCTTTTTTCATTAGAAAGCTACATTATCACTGAGTAACATAGGCTATATTTAGTACTAGATTACTATAGAAATCTTTAGAAATTCTTATTAAAACCAACCGAAGGTGTAAAAAAAATTGCTTTGTTTCTCATCGCATACGCTGCGAAGTGTGTATACCCGTGCGAAGCCGGCACGGGCCGCAGTCATAAATAAAATGTAGCAAAAATTGAATAGTTACAGTGTTGCAGAAATATGAAATACATTACAGTAACCCAACCCAAATGTTGCAAACCCACCCCTAATAGAGCCCCAGAGATATGCTTAAATATCGGCATTAACATGCATATTTTTCGCATACCGGTTTTGTTGCTCCAATAAACAGCATAATTATAGTTTGTCAGCACCGCCCCCGTTCTGGAGGGCGGGAGCGTTAGTTCAAGCCGATAGGGCCCCAGGCCTTCCGCCCGACCAAAGGCTGTAGGTAGTGTTTAGTTGGTAGGCTGGCCTTCTGCTAGAGTCCAACATAACCACCCGCCGTAAACCGGTTGCGGGTGGTATCCGGTGCGAGGTCGTCCAAGCACCAGGGGGTTGTCATAGCGACCACTGTGGTGGCGCGCCCTCTATGAGGATTCACTACCATCCCCCGTGGGAAAAAAAAAATAGTTTGTAGCACGGTCAAGATCATGATGATCTATCCTTGTATCGAAGCAACGAACTCCTGGACTTCTTTCTCTTCCATTGTGTGATTTGTTGTCCTTCAAAGTTACAAGTTTGAGTAAACTAATTCATTAAAGTTTAAATTCATTCGGCAAGCTTTGTATGCGTCGCCAGCATTGCAAAAGTACTGCCCGCTATCATTAAAGTTACTGTTAGTTCCATGGTCATATGCGTGCCATAGTATTATAAATCTTAAAAAATTACAACATCGAAATATTTATTTCAATTTTATTCAACGTCTGTTCTTCATTGCATCGTGGTGATGTTGTATTCTTCAAGTTTGTTAGTTGTACTATAATTTAACAAATTATTGGTTAAATTTTGAAAACAAATAGGAACTATAGTGTCCTTGAACACGTGTTTATATGCCTACGTCTGTGATGGAGCACGTGAATAGTCCGCACAGTACCCAACGAAAATAAGCGATCTGTTATTGAATGAGTGCAGAGCCGTCGTTGGCAAGAGTGAGTTAGCGTCCTTTGTTCGCCTTATGTTCGCAAACACTCTTATGTTGCCATATCAGTCTTAAATGCGTCTACAAACAAACTCACAGGAATCGAAAATAAACTCAGCACGGCCGATACTCAGTTCAAACAACTCCAGCGATCCAATAATATTGGGTCGTCTCAAAAGTCATAATATTTGCGGGGTGACAGTTACATACCTCGTGGCGAATGTAAAAGAAACACATTGTTAATAAGTTTTATTACAATTTTCACACATACACAACACGTACGAACAAGTACACTTAACGAATGTTCACGATATTCACTGGTATATAAATGCTTGGTCCGCAGTCGATTGAAGATTAAACTTCTTTGTTCACATTTTCCATTTCCTCGGCTTGCTTATTGTCTTCCCTTTGTTCGAAGTACATCCATCTGGAAATATTTTCATTATCAAAGAGAATAATGATAGGAGCGAAACTACCAGCCCTCTGTGATTAAGAATGCATGCGAAGTGAGGTACGTTCAATGTATGGTACTACAGTGGGAAATATTTTATTATGCAATAAAATAATCACATAGCAATAAAAAAATAATTAGTTAAAATGTAATGTAATAGATAAATGAAATGTTGTTGTTCAAGTGTAGAAAAAAATTAAGTCAGTAATAAAAAGATTGCATTTAATTACGAGTACTTATGTTCTTTTTCTAAACAGAGACAAAAATTTACATAATTCTTATTCTATTAGTATGACAGTTTTCAAATATAAGGCCGAATTTTCGCCGAATATATAAAAAAATACGCAAATGAAGGTTATTATACATAAGTGATATATATATTTTAGCTAGTTCAGTTAAAGGCACTATTAAATCGCGTATAGCGTGTCGGTAAATATGAAGATATATCATAAGAAGGTTCATGACACTTTTATTCACTTCTATAGCATCTTGATCGATAGTTTGATTAAAACGATCAAATAACGATCAATAACCACAATTAACATCTAAATGAGTCGAATCAGTGGAGACAATAGCAAATAAAAATTGACTCTTCTTTCTTCTGCTCTGTTCCCTATTTTATTTGGGGTCGGCGTCTGACTTTCTTTTCCACTCTCCTCTACCACTAAACAATTCAAAACTCAAATAAAAATTTTGCATTAAAAATATTATTTATCTGCGAATTAATTTAGTAATTTTATTTTATAAAATTATCTTTATAAATAGCTGTGTTTTCGCATGCGGGCATCCAACGATGCACGCTGACGTTAGAAATCGTTTATTTGTCCCAAACATTTTATAAAATAATCTTTACATAGTTCAATTTGTTTTAACTTTCTAATTTGTTCTTAAAATATTTAAATTAAAAAGTAAAAATATTAATTTCATTAATAAATCTGTCGTGTCTACTTTTCAGTACTTATTCTTTTGCTATTATAGCGAACAATTCTAATCTAAATAATAAAGCAACTACACAAGAAAGTGACTAAATGACAGACATTAATGCACAGTCACAACTGTTATTAGATTTGAATTCATAAGATTTTGCACTATGTTTCCTTTTACAATGTATGCGATCATGCAAAAATGATTATATTGATTTTTGTTTTTTTTTTTTGTAACACTTCCTTACATTTTAATAAGAAAGCAAACTTTATGATAACCTTAATTGATTGGGAATGTAGGCACTAATAACATAATTTTACAAACAAGACAATTAAATTTCGATGCCACAGACATATAGCTAATAAAGTTCAAAATAATTGATTGAAAATAATAGGAGCTATTTTCGAGATTGTTTGTTTCCAATTCAAATAAGCAAATAATAATTGCAGTTTATTGCTTGTATTTAAAACTATACAACTTTTTATATTTAAGCGCTATAGAAAAAATAAAAAATTTGCAGTACTTTTGTGTGTAAGTGCAAGTTTTGCTCATAAATAAATCCATAAATTGGGATATGTATTTTAAACTAAAAAATCTCAAAAAGTATTTGCTGTTGTTTTAAGTCAGAATTATCTAAATTATTGACTTTATGACAACTATTTTTCTTGCCTTCAAAATTATGTTATTACATAGTTTAATGTTTATCGACGACGTGTATAAAAAAATTCGTAAAGTTTGCTTTCTTGATTATCAAATAAATAAAGAAAACGTTAGTATGGAATAAGCCAAATTCTCTAAAATCTCTAAACAGAGGAACAATTTCATATTTGAACCCAACTCAGTAGTAATCAAAATTGCTTTGTCGGGAAAAAATCTAAGGCAAAAAGCAAAAAGCTATTGAGTGTATTTTTCAAAATAAAGTTTCTAAGGGAGAGAAAAATGATTGCGGAAGAAAAAAGAGATAGTGTTATCCAAGTGTTGTTAATATGTTATTTACCCAAAAATAGCAACAGCCGGCACAGTCATGGCGGCGCCGAGCAGGAAGACAGCGCCCGGCAGCACACTCAGCGTAGCCATGTACACGCGTGAATATAGAGGCCCGTACACCAGAGGCATCATGGCCTCCGCCAGCCCGAACAACGAATTAACTTTACCTATGCAATTTGTATTTTCAGCAATCGATACGTCAGAATGTTTTATGGAATTACAATAAGAAAGTACTCATGTTTCATTATAACATTACAATAATGATTTAACCGATTTTTGCATATATAGTAGTATATTATAGCTATAGCTGGGCTATGTAGTAAATTGAGTAATTATTTTAGTGACATATGATGGTAACAACAAAACAAAAACCGGATGGTTACCATCATATGAGCATTATTTATGCTTTATCATAATATGATCATATATTTCTACTGTTTTCAATATGTGTCTCGTATTTATTTGAGCGTTATTCCTGATTGTATCCAAGGCCTTTTATTTTGGCGCTCGGGGTTGGCTTTCCGATTTTTCGCCACCACATCAGTATGACAAAAATATTTGTCGAAGATTTAGCTCGATAATGAGAATACATAATAAGTATTCTTACAACAATTACAGATTCCAAATTCAAATTTCAATCTTTTTTATTTTTACCCGTAACAGTATTTATAGCCCGACTAAGTATATAAAGTATGTATGCAAGAGACGCTTCAAATCCAATTTAGTCTGTGCTCACACAGGAGTTTGAGAATTGTGGACATATAGAGGAGGAAGTAGTAGTGGTTTTTTTCTTCCCACTAGGGAAAGGCAAAGGTTCTGTGCCATACAGCCAGGTCTTAAAAGTTAGAGGAGGAAGGTTTAGGTGTCTTATCTCTGAGAGATCTCTACCAGTCAGAAGGCACGAGGCAGAATGCTATTTTGCACCTTACCTCACGCAGAAAAATTTAAAATCACAACAACAATAACAAAAAATGCGAATTGGTTTCAATTGTTACAAAAATTCGTCTCCAGGTCCGCCCGTAAGATGCATATGAAAAATTGCACAGAATATTTAAATATACAGCGCTCCTTCTACGCTTCTTCTATACCACGAACTCTTAAGCATGTTGGTCGAATTTATGAATAAAATGAACATTTCCAAAGACAAGACAATAAAAACCAATAAATTCTTATATTTAATAAACTAGCTAACATGCAATGTCAACATTCTCGGGTTGTATGCGGTGAAGTATACAAATCAGCTAAATCTCTCTACATATTTTTAAAAGATCGCGGATTGCCGATAGTTGTGTACAAAATATAAATATATATTGAACATGGTTCAGTAGAGAGCTTGGAAGCCGTAGTAACGGTGGTAAGTGATGATGTATAGGCATAGGACCCTTAATTCTGTACCTGCGTTACAAATCTCAGGTGCTATTTCTGGCTCTCCTGCAACACTATGGATCCGACATACTCATAGTCAATCTATGGAATGCTAAGGCCCGTATTAAGGATCGAGACTTAAATTACGTTTTGAGTTTGCTTGAGTACACTTAGAAAGGGATGGTGCTATGTGGGCTCAATTTCGCTATCCCTTTCTTACTGTATTTAATCAGAGATTTGAGTTTAAGTTCTAAGTAGTAGTCCTCTGCCGTGGGAGAGTCATGCTTCGGCACGAATTGGGCCGGCTCGACTGGTGTGATACCACGGCCTCACAGAAAACCGGCGTAAAATAGCGCTTGCGCTGTGTTTCGCCGAGTGAGTGAGGGTACCGGAGGCCAAACTTCCCCTTCCCCCCTTATTCCCTTTTAAAAGGCCGGCAACTCATCTGTGACCCTCTGGTATTGCGGGTGTCCATAGGCAACGGTTATAGCTTACCATCAGGTGATCCGTTTGCTCGTTTGCTGCCCTATCCTATAAATAAAAAAGTAAGATCCTGTAATACGGTCCAAATCGTACCTTCTGTTTACTTACATTGCAAGGTGTATTTTGAAAAAAATGAGCTTGTTATTTCACATCTTAGATAATAATAATGGCCTGCTCTCATTGTTTTTTTTTTTCATTTAACATATGAAATAACAGCGTGTGGTGTTTTAAATTACGACAAGATTGGTGAAATCAACAATCAGATACCAAACATAGACTCGAGACATTGAACAAGTGTTTATTATTACAGCAATAGTTTTCCTCATTAGCGCGTTATCGTTTGAGTGATACAAGGCTTATGATATTGTTATTTATCATTATCGTTTTAATATATAAACAAACAACGTTAGTTCTATTAATAGGATGGTCGTTTAAAGATCATTTTTATTATATAAACAGATTTTACACTTTATTCGGACTATGCTGTTTCATTACTACACCTCATCCCTCCATTATCAAGTGCAAAATATTAATTAGGCTTTCACAGATATATTGTTTGTTGTAAGGTCAACGACCTCTGTTTGTCTTCATCATTACTTCTATCTAATATCTATTTCATCTACTTCATATATTTATCTACTTCATCATTAATATCATTATCATTACTGACACAAATCTAACTAACGATTAGTGCTCGGAATAGGTAGTTTAATTATATGTACTTGCAGAAAGAAAGTCAATGTAAGCGTAACATGGATAAACCTAAAATCAGCGTGATTTCCGGGACCTTAAACAATGCAATGCAATGGAACTTATGTCATTTTATATAATCATGAAAATAACACTTATTGTTTATTTTTAGGTTTATAGAGGTGAGTAGAAGGAGAAAAATCATGTTCGGATATTACAGATATTTAATGCAAGTTTACAATAAAATCAAATTTAAAAATAAACATATATTTATTTTAACATTAAAGTACATAGTGTTGTTCCGATGGTGTAATTATTCGTCTTCGAATTGAAGATCGCCAACATAGTCATCATCGTCATATTTATTATATTACTAATACTAGCGACCCGCCCCGGCTTCGCACGGGTGCAGTGAAAAAATGGTTATGGTGGGTTATCCCTAAGAGATAGACATATACCATCGCGGACTTTTTTGTGGATTTTTGTAAGTTGTACAATACTGTAGTACATTATTTTGGTCTATCTCGTAGGGTTCAGCCAGCGTTTGCAATATAAGCGCAAAAAAACGTGCTTATTTACGACATCACATTAGAAACCTTTAAATTTATCAGTGTTTCTCTACTATATTATGCATTTATTATACATACAAACCTTCCTTAAGAATCACTCTATCTATTAAAAAAAACCGCGCCAAAATCCGTTGCGTAGTTTTAAAGATCTAAGCATACATACGGACATACAGCGAAAGCGACTTTGTTTTATACTATGTATTGATTACTAATATTATAAGGAGGAAAGATTTTTTTGTTTGTTTGTAATGAATAGGCTCCGAATCTACTAGACCGATTTCAAAAATTCTTTCACCTTTAGAAAGCTACATCCCCGAGTATCATAGGCTACTTTTTATCCCGGAAAAATCGACAGACCCCACGGGATGCGCAATAAAGGCTTCGCTCAAAAACTACTGCACAGATTTTCATGCGGTTTTCATCAATAGATAGAGCGATTCTTGAGCAAGGATTTGCGGTATTTTTTATCTCGGAAAAACGGATAGTCCCACGGGAAGCGCGATAAAGCCTTCGCGCCATAAACCGACTTCCGCGCATATGTAGTCGTGGGCATAAGCTATGACCCTTAACCCTCTATAGAGCCAATCCCGAAATCCACGCGGGCGTAGCCGCGGGCAGAAAGCTAGTATATATATATACCATTTCATATTAGTAGTTTTCATATTAGTAGGTTTCATATTAGTCATATATATGACTAAGGGATAAATGCACCCGGTGTGATAACCACTAGGTTTCATATAATAAATGCAATAACTTATCAACTCAAAATATCTACTTGTATACATAATTATAATGTATACGCTATGGGTTGTTCAAAGAGGTAGTAAATAGCGTTTAAAGGGTCGATAACGTGTTTGTGTTGACCCAGTGGCTGCTGGCGTCCATAGGCAACATTGACGGTAGTCCGTAAGTCTTTGGTAGAATAAATTATCCAAAAGGTTCTGGATATTCCCAGGTTGTGTGGCTCGGCTCCCTTTGCCTAAATGCACTTGAAAAACGTCGACTGGGCGCGGAGATCTCTTTATAGATCCACACCCCTTCGATTAAGGTTTCCACGGAAAAGGAATTAATTATAATATTTTAATTGTATATTCAATTTATACGCAAAAGCTATGACCCTTAACCCTCTATAGACCCAATCCCGAAATCCACGCAGGCGAAGCCGCGGGCAGAAAGCTAGTTTATTATAAACTAATACAATGATTTTCTCGGCATTACTGGGTGTCAAGGAATTTCTTTTCATATTCATAATCCATATTATAAATAGCATCTTTTACAATAAGCTAATAGATGAAATACTATTTCGAAAGTTCAATATAATATTTTTACAATCTCTGAAAATAGTAAGTTCCCAGGCATATCCATACTATTGATGTCACAAAATCGCAAGTACATAAAATTAAACTACCTATTCCAAGCACTACTAATGATGTTTAAATAAACTATATTGAAGGTTAGACATGATATGTGACATTCTAATTATGCAGGATTTAATTGTCGTCTGTCTGTCTCTTAAGTTGGTACAATAAATAATTATTTTTGGCAGGTTTTTTATAACTAGTAATCTTTCTATCTTATTAGATAAGTGGCGATGTTGTCAAATAAGGAAGATAACTTAATCCTTGACATTACAGTAGTGGATAACAAAGAAGTTTCCTCACCTAATTCTTCACTGGTCACCAGCTTCGAAGCTATGGAACGCATCGCAATAAACGAAGTGCCATTAAAAATTTCAACTAACGGCGCTGAAATAAAAAAAGAATGTCGATAAATTCTTCAATTTTTTGATTCAATATTCGTATGTACAAAAAGAAGCACGTAGTTTGATCCAAACATAAGTAAATGGTCATAAGTAAACGTCAGTTGTCTATAAACAAAAGTAGACATTGTGCGATCTGAAGTTTGTAATGCTGTCTTTGTGCTATGAAAGTTTTAAAAATTTCGCTACGCAAGTGTTCTTTATATTTTATTAATTTTAATTTGGTTATACTTACACTGTTTTCAACAACGTAATGTGTAGTTGTAATAATGTATAAATGAATAACTCTTGCGAACTCATTTCCGAGATGAATATAATACAAATGTTTTTCAAAATCTGTAGCAAAACTGGATAATTAATCTAGAAATCAAAGAGCCTAAAATCGACAAATTACTTTCTGTAAGTGCTAAGTGATGACATGTATTGGACACCAATTATAAAAAAAAGAAAAATGATAAGTTAAAAGAATAGAGTGTGGATATAGTATTCTCCAAAGATTTTACAGAGGAAACTACATGCTCAAATATCAAAAGTTTCTATGAACCTATGGGGTAACCCATAGGTTCATAGAAACTTTACAAAGAGCATCCTGCATTTTAATTGGTAGGTACTAATGTAGCACGCTTTAAGCGAAATAAAATTTTATTCTATTTTTCTAACCATAGAATTAAATCAATGTGTCTTTAATGTGAATTTTTATCACACTGTGTAAATTGTTGCTTCATAAAGTGGTAGGTGTTTGTGTCAAAAATATAGGTAATTATCGAACTCCGAGTTAATATTAACATATAGAAGTATTTTATACTTTATGTTCGTTTGAACTGTAAATTAATATTAAATCAAAAACATACCGATATAAATTTCTGTAGTAGTGGTGGCGAAGGCAAATATGAAAGAGGCGAGGATCTTGCTCGTGCAGGAGATGATGCCCACGATCGTGTCGTCCAGCTTCATGAAGTCGCTGAAGATACTGATCGAGAACAAGGTACCTGTTGATATATACAATCGAAGCACTAAACAAACTTAAATTATCATCAACGTAGACGTAGTATGCTCAATTATTAATGGACGGAGTACATTGACTGATGGAATAAGATCATACCAATGTGAATAATATGGCTTTTCATTTATCTGCTGCAGAAACTTGAAACTTTTCAATCACATGTGCTCTGTCTTTCCTATCGTGGGAGAGCCATGCTTCGGCACGAATTGGGCCGGCTCGACCGGAGTGATACCACGGCCTCACAGAAAACCGGCGTGAAATAGCGCTTGCGCTGTGTTTCGCCGAGTGAGTGAGGGTACCGGAGGCCCAACCAGGGGGGGTTTATTCCCCCCTTATTCCCTTTTGAAAGGCCGGCAACACATCTGTGACTCCTCTATCTATGTTGCGGGTGTCCATGGGCAACGGTTATCGCTTACCATCAGGTGATCCGTTTGCTCGATTGCTGCCCTATAAAAAAAAGTCTTCTAATCCTATAAAAAAGAAGTCTTCTAAATCCTTTGCTGTGAAAACGCGAAGAAGTACTTTGCAATTTGGCAGTATGCAGATGGCTAGTAACAGTATTTACCAACTTTACATTCCCAATCTGCAAGCCACAGTATATAAGAAACTGGCTGCACTAATCATTTTTATATTAGGAGTCTATTTCTGCTTATCATCGGGTCAAATATTAATTTTCTAGACGAGCAACACAACAGTATGGAAAGGTTAAGTGAACAGGCAAGAGTCTTACCGACTAGGTTGGTGATAATGCTGTAAGTGCAGAACATGCTGAACTGCACTTCGTCCCAGTTGAACCGGTACCTCATGAAGAGATACAGCACGTTCATTTCACCTGAAATATGATAAAGTTCTTATAAAATATTTTATACAGATTTAACTTTTCACCCTCGCCATTTCAATATAAAGACAACTAAGGAGGGGTGCAAGCGAACGAAGGAAGCAGTCCCGGTACCTTCCAAGAAGCTTGCCCGTTCCCTTATCAAACTAAAGAGAGACAAGATCCGAAAGGTCATAGCCACCATAACCGGACATTGCCTTTAAAACAAACACCTGTACACAATAGGTATAACAGACAGCCCCCTGTGCAGAGGGTGCATGGAGGCTGAGGAAACGCCACAGCATGTTCTTATGGAATGTGCAAGTGTGGCCGACCAACGGGAGAAACTTCTCCATTCCCCGGCATCCCTGCCAGAAGCATGCAGCAGCCCACAGAGGCTGCTAGCGTTCTGGGAGGAACTGGGATGGATGGAGTAGGAAGGAGGCAGGAGCCTTCTATCATACGCACAATGGCCCAATCGTGAGGCTAAGTGCGGTGGAGCCCAGCCAAACTAAACTAACTAACTTCAATATAAAGAAGTATATACATATTTTCACTAGGTAAAAAATATCTTATGTTTATCTTGATAATATCTTGGCAAAAAATTATCTATGTTCTTCTCATCAAAATCGATTCAGTAGTTTCTGGACCAATTCAAACAAAAACTTTCGTATCAACTTCGGTAAAGTTGTTAGAAACTTTGAATATTGTATGTAGTTATATTTAATCTTAAACAAAGATTTAACTTAAAATGAGATTTAAAAATGACCTACTTTCATTTCCTATTTCAACCCCTTATAGCCCTCTTTTTGCAGTAAAATATCCTTTGTTTGGCCCTAAACCAGAGGTTCCCGAACTTTTTTGTGTCGTAGACCCTTTCTTTGCCATGTTTTTCGGTTTTGGGTAGACCCCCTACTTACCTGATATTGAATGCCAACATCCTACAACTTATAAAATTCTATAAACATCCCAACTAATATTATAAATGCGAAAGTGTGTTTGTTTGTTTGTTTGTTTATTTGTTTGTTTGTTTGTTTGTTTGTTACCTCTTCACGCTTAAACTACTGGACCGATTTCAAAAATTCTTTCACCTTTGGAAAGCTACATTCTCCCCGAGTAACATAGGCTACTTTTTATCCCGGAAAAATCGACAGATCCCACGGGATGCGCGATAAAGGCTTCGCTCAAAAACTACTGCACAGATTTTTATGCGGTTTTCATCAATAGATAGAGTGATTCTTGAGGAGTTTTGCGGCATTTTTTATCTCGGAAAAACGGATAGTCCCACGGGAAGCGCGATAAAATCTTCGCACCATAAACCGACTTCCGCGTATATGTAGCCGTGGGCAAAAGCTATGACCCTTAACCCTCTATACACCCAATCCCGAAATCCACGCGGGCGAAGCCGCGGGCAGAAAGCTAGTTTATAATAATTTTTTACTTCGTAAGTACTTTTATAAATAATTTATTGTTTTTATATTAGAAGATGGACGAAAGGACGGATGGGCGGACAACAACGTGATGTTTTAAGGTTCTGTTTTTACTATTGGAGGTACGGAACCCTAAAAATAAACATACAGAAATTATTGCAATGCACAAATGGTTGCAGTTAAGCATAGTCTGTAACAGGAACACCGTTATAGGTCGCATTATGTACTTTATGGTTTTTGAAAAGACTTTGAACGGTGTTCCTGACATGACGAGAATTGTCATTCTAAGAGATTTTGTTTGAGTTGGTATAATTTTAAATTTAAAAAAAAACACGTTAATAATAATATAATAAATACACTTTCTGGATTTTGATTTTGTTTGGAAGAGCTAGTCGGAGGCTCACAGGTTTACGGTGACAAGTCATACGAAAATGCTTAACTTATTTAATTTTTGGTCATTACTAAATGTATGTACATTAATCTTCTAATACATGTACGAATAAAGCTTTAAGATTTAAATGAAAATTGTGTGAGAACAGTTCAGTAGTCCACATAGTGGTCAAATTCGTACGCGTAATATGTCGCACTTCATTTGTGGCTGCGTTCTCGGCTCCAATTGGTCGGACGTGACGTATGCTGTAAACGATCTATTTGCCACTTTCAATAACGATGAATTAGCGAGGCGTACGTCTTCACAATACGATCTGTGTAGTAAAGTGCCCAACAACACTTACTAGTACGTGTTGGACCGTATTCTGCCATTCGTTGTGAATGAAATCAAAGTTTTCTTAAGGATTCTCTTGCCTAAAGCTGAATATTTGTCGCCATCCCAATACGACGAAGAGCCACGCGTAAAATAGTTCGTAGTTAAAAATACAGTTAACAGGAGATGATAAGGGAACATTAGATCCGGAGATATATTTTTGAATCATTGGAAGTGAGTGTGGAATTGGAATAAGAATAGAGATTTGTATTCGTATTCCAATTAGAAGAAATAGTACTAAACTATTTTCTATGGCTTAATATTTATATAATCTTGAAGCACAAATTTTGTGTTGTCATTAAAAACTAATTACATATTAGATCCCCTCTCAAATAGAAACCGGGATGTAAGTCACCTAAAGGGAAAGGGCAATGCTCGGAGTTGCTTTGCCTGGTTTAAATGATAAAAAATACAAAATTAACGGTCATCATAAAATCGGAAAGCAGGATAAAGAAGCAAATATTTTAAATTAATATAAGAATTCTGAATGACTAACATTGCTGACATGACTTCCATAGATTCAAATTTTGCACATTGTGGAACTTTGTTCAAACTATTCTACATTATATCTATAAACGAAATTCTAGTTTTTTTAAATGTGATATGTGAAGACAGACCGGTTTCAAGGTGTCGCCACCTCTGAGGTCCCGGGTTCGAGTAGGGGTAGATGTTTGTGTTATAATGTTTTTTATTTAAAAAAGAAAGTCGCCCCACTCTCAGGTTTTTATTCTGTGTCGTGGGTGCAGTCACAAACAGAAATTTTACACGCACGAACACCCAGACCGGAACAAATTTTTGTAGGTAATACAAAATGTCTGTCCCGTGCGGGAATTGAACCCGCGACGCGTTGCGTAAAGCCGATTACTCGACCACTGCGCTAACGTGTCGTCAATGCGAGCGTTTGTACCTTAGTCATGGTGTTGACATATCTTAATATATATATTTCTTGTGTGCGTGTGTATGTGACTGAACTCCTCCTAAACGACTGGACCAATTTTGATGAAATTTTTTGTGTGTATTCCAGGGGGCTTGAGAATGGTTTAGATTCACAATACGGTCATATAGATATTGTTTTTCAGCTAAATTATTTATTTAAAAACATTTGAGACAACGTGAGACAACGTGACATTTGAGACATTTGAGACATTTGAGACATTTGACATTTGAGACATTTGACAGGACAACGTCTGTTGGGCCAGCTAGTATTAATCTATATCTATCAAATATATTTATAATGTATGTCTATCCGTTGCCCTGGATCCCATAACACAAGTTTCCGGAGCTTACTTTGGGCTAGGCTGATTGGTGTGTAACAAATATAAAAAAAAAAAATTAAAAAAAACTTTTTAAAAAAACACGCTTTTATTAAAAAGACTAAAAACCGATCTAAAAACTTGAAAATAAAAATAAAGTCACGCTTTTAGAAAATTTGGGTACATATCAAGAAAAATTTCTGATGACAAAAAGAAATGTAACTCAAAAATTTGTCTATAAAATTTAGCAAATTAGTCCAAGAACTCAATGACTGTAAAAGCGTGGGGTGTTCAAAATTAAACATTACTCATTTAATGGTCTTAACATTTACACCCCACGCTTTTATAGTCATTGAGTTCTTGGACTAATTTGCTAAATTTTATAGACAAATTTTTGAGTTACATTTCTTTTTGTCATCAGAAATTTTTCTTGATATGTACCCAAATTTTCTAAAAGCGTGACTTTATTTTTATTTTCAAGTTTTTAGATCGGTTTTTAGTCTTTTCAATAAAAGCGTGTTTTTTTAAAAAGTTTTTTTTAATTATTTTGACGTGACAACGTCTTAAATTAGGTTGCGGCTGGGAGTCACTTATGAAAAAGTGTAACGCTCGGTAACGTTACGATGAGTCACCGAACGAGAGAGAGGCCCGCCGAATGCCTTGCGTCTCTCTCCCACTCAACTATGATCGGTCTGCCGCGCGCGCAGCACTAGAGAATTAGGCGCATTGAATCGGCGCATGCTTGTGTCTCTGTCTTTGTCTTTCTCGAACGTTCTTGGCGTTGGAAAAACAAGAAAGCATCATAATACAAGTTCACACGTGTGGTTAAAGTATCGTCAGCTGTGTCTGTAGTGAAAATGTGGAGTGCTTAGATTCGTCATTTACAACAACTACAACAATAAAGGTAAATAATTGTACACTGATATTTCATTATCGTAAACTATGATTGATTGATTAATTGTTAGATTGACACAAAAGTTGAGAAACTGAGTTTATAGGTTATGTCATACTATTGATAAATGTTGATAGTGTTAAGTAAATTATTAGTTTTAAAATTAATTAATTAATTAATTATTATTTTACAAATTTTCATTAATTTCAAATTTATTTAGCAAAAATTTGAACCTTCAATCTGAATAAATGTATTGATTTTCGAATTGATTCTTTAAAATTACAAATATTAAGAAAAAGTGGCAGATATAAGAAAACTTGATTTAAACTGTGTTGAGCAAGAATTTTAACATCTAATTTAAGTAAATGTTTTAATTTTCAACTTCATCATTTACAATTACAAATTTTAATTAATTTCAAATTTAGGAATTAGTTAAGTTTAAGTTTACATGTACAATGTTTTAGTAAACAAAATATTTTCTATAGTTAAAATTTGTGCAATTCTTATTTTCATTCAATTCCTTGTTCCTATTGTGCAAGTTAATTATATTCATATCAATAAATATTCTACCGAGAAAAAGACGTTGTCACGTAAAATCTTCGCCCGTAAAACCGACTTTACAGGCAACCATTTTTTGATTTCTCTATATGTTCTTTGTCGAAATTAATAATCTATTTAGATTTCGTCAAGTAATTATTTAAAACGCTGAACATTTAGTATTTGCTCGGAACGATTATTCATTGCTTAGAATTACTCTCATGTCAGTTAAACTTTTCTTTGGAAGTTTTATGGTTATTTTAATTATATTTTTATTATATTGGGGCTCAGTAAATATAAATTAATAAAAATTCTGCAATATCGCGCCCGCCCATAAAAGTTTGCGATCATGATACCCAAACTTTTTGGATGAGTCCGAATTTATTTGTTCCGCGTCGGCCGCCCCTATAGTACGAAGTTTGCCATTTATGAGCGAAGTCAGTTTCAGAAGTTTCGGGCAATTAACGCGAATATACCCTCATTGTCCTTGAGCCTTCCTTCCCTTTCTAGTTCACAGTCATAGATAACAATATATGGTATTTTGTTTTTCACTAGTAAATTTGATAGTAAGTTTTCTATAGCATCATCATTGCAGCTCATATACGTCCCAACCATGGGGTAGGGGCAGACCCTTTTTCGAGGGGAAGTGCTCCTTATGCACCGTGTCACCGCGCTGACAAGGCGCGGCCGTGTGTGGTGCTCTCCGGTCTGAGAAGGCCGGCCTACCCACTAAAACCCCTCGGTGTCCTCCAAGCCCATATCGAGTCGCATGGCGGGGTGCGCTTTCGCAATTCTACCGCCATACGCCCCAAGGGGTAGGAGCTTACCTTAACTACTCCTATGTGCACTGAAAATGACTCAAAAGTCATAGCAGCCACGCCACACAATACTCTGGGAAAGAGTATAATATAATAATAGCAGAAAATATGTATGTATGTAAAACCGCAACTCCACTTACCATGCAAAGGTCCGAAGATGACGCATACGACGACAATGAGCAGAGACACCCGAAGCCGTCGCCGCCGCGGCCCGCTGCGGAACGCTACCGTCAGCGTCTCGCGGACGTGGCGTGCATCGAAGAACGAGCAAACCCAACCGCGCCAACCGACAGGCTGCTCCTGTCACAATAAACATGATGATGGGAGCTGTCCATAAGCTAAATAAAAGTTACTCAACAAAATAAATGTTAAAATCATCACAACTCAAATACAACCCCACCGAAGAGCACGAGGCTACGCTATGTTAGGGCAATAAGGCCTTAGTTAAAAACGCTGGCCCAGTGCGGATTGCCTCTGTAGCCGAGTGGTTGGTATACCGGTTTCAAGGTCGCCATCTCTGAGGTCCCGGGTTCTTGTCCCGATGGAGGCAGATGTTTGCGTGATGAATGCCAGCATTTGTACCTTAGTCATGGTTGTCATAATATATTTCTTTTTTATTCTTTTTTATTTATACATATATGTATAATTTATGTATGTCTATTCGTTACCCTAGATCTCATAATACCAGCCTTACAGAGTTTACTTTGGGCTAGGCTAATTGGTGTAAGCTTTTCTTCACCGTAGGAACGTCACATAGAAGTACATGTTAAATTCGAAAAATTCGCAGAATCGCAGGCACGACCTATTTTTTTTTTGTTCCCTTGAGGAAAATGCATTAAATTGCATACCCCGGCTGTGGCGAGCCGACGGTTATGTGGGGCTCTCCTCCCCAGAAGGGGGAGCCTACCCACTAAAAACCTCAGGGATGGCCTTCCTCAGGCAAGTAGGGAGCCACCGGGAACGTACGACCCTTGGGCTACCCGATCATCGATTCGTAGACCAGTGCCGAAACTAGAGCATCACCGATGCTCAACTAAACACACTGGACGAATAACACAATACAAAAATAATACTTAACACGTAAAACTCTCAGTCCAAAACACACACTGTCCGACCCGCCCAACCGAATTTCAGCAAAGTTGAACAAGAGGCGGCTTCTGCGTCGCCGAGCACCAAATGCATATACGAGTATGTAGCATACACACACATCAACACCCGTAGTTAGTTAAACTTGCTATTAAGTTTATAAGCGCACATATTCAGTTTGATCAGACCACTCTGGAAACCGGACCCATTTTACACCGTATGCACTCTCCTGAGGCTGCGATATGCACTGACCACCGCTCTGGAGGGCGGGCGCTTTAGTTCAAAGCCGATAATGTTCCAGGCTTTCTGCCCGACCAAACGCTTTATTATGTAGGGTTTAGTTGGTAGGCTAGCCTTCTGCTAGAGTCTTAACATAACCACCCTAAGTAGACCGGGTGCGGGTGGTATTCGCTGTAAGGTCGTCCGAGCATCAAGGGGTTATTAAGACGACTACAATAGCAGCGCACTCCTTATAAGGATTCACTACCATCCCCCGTGGGAAAAAAAAGTAACATGACGCTACACCTGTTCGGAAATTGGGAGAATCTTCTCGAATAGAACAGACAAAATTGTCGTTTTTTTTTCATTCAATTGCCATTGACAATATTACAATGTCATAATAACTTATATAAAATAATTATATATATACGTTAGTTGAAAGATGGTTTTAGAACAAGAATTTGTCCAAAGTCAATCAAATACCGTTACTAAAATATTAATTTCCTCTCCAGGAATTCGATTCGGGAAATAATAACTTACTTTTCGGGATATAGCGAGGATGTGTAAAGAGTATACGCAACCGCAACATCCTAAAATATCGTTCCTTTGTAAAAAGTGAGCCCAGTACAAAATAATCACACCATACCATTATTATAGTTTGATAATGATTGTTGACTTCCCAAATAAAAAGTTAATTGGTAATTTCCTTATACAATGATAATATAAAAGTTACATAAATCAAATTTACAAAAGAAAAATACACAGTGCTTAGTGTTTTGCGAATATTTAAATGAACAGGATCTTACAATATAGAATGCTCTGGCATTAAGGCTGCCATTTGTACACTTTTTTATTGATGTGTAATACTAAAGCTAAAATGAATAATAAAAATTAATTTTAAGAGGAAACATTGCGGCCTATTTTCATACAAACAAAGTCCACTGTTTTTTTCCTTCGATGGATTCTTTTGTTATTTGATTTTTACAATTTCTATTTGATTTTTACAATTTAGATAAAGAAACGAATTAATTTTATGTAACTATTTAAAAAATGTAAAACCAAAGTTTTTCTTTATTTTTATCGCAGAAAGTTTTAAAATTGATTCAGTTTTGGTGAAATAAATAGGGGACAACAAAACCTACTACATACTATTACATTTTGTGACTATTCAATTTTGGAACGTGCTATTAAATCCTCCAACGATGTATTCTGTGCTCCAACGCACACACGCACACTGTTTTGATAGATATGATTGAATATCAACTTTATATAGCGTTAATAAAGCGCAAATTGACTCTCACTTGATGTTAGGAACACACCTACATTGCTTAGACAACAGTGAGTGCTTGCAATATGAATTTTATACAATAACAATAAAGCTCAAATTGACTGGACGTTTTAGTTAGAAACATAAACGTAGTTGTACATAAACGTTTGTATAGGAAAAAAGGGCTGTTTTTAGGGTTTCAAATTATTCGATTTTTTTTCCAAAGAAGGCCAAATTGGTCCAGGCGTTGTTGAGTTATGCGCTTACCAACACATTTTGCTATTCATCCTACTACTATTATAAAGGCGAAAGTTTGTAAGTATGGATGTATGGATGTTTGTTACTCTTTCACGTAAAAACTACTGAATGGATTTGAATGAAACTTTACTACAATATAGCTTATACATCAGAATAACACATAGGCTACAATTTTTGAGGTTTCTAATGTGAGGTCGTAAAAAAAACACATTTTTTACGCTTACATTGCAAACGCTAAATGAATCCTACAAGATAGATCAAAACAATTTACTACAGTATTGTACAACTTAAAAAGGTCTACAAAAAGTCCGTGATGGTATATGTTTATCTCTTAGGAATAACCCACAATAACCATTTTTTATCCTTTACTTTGTACGAGAAATAATGGCTTATTTACGAAGCGATTTTAAGCAATACAGTATTAATCCTTATCCACTTAGTTACCGTATTTCTTACTTATTACTTAGACTAGACGGGACGAACCTGAAGTCCACGCGAACGAAGTCGCGGGCAAAAGCTAGTTTTTATATATAAGATCTGACTGACCAAAAGATGAGGTTTAGTAGATCTATATTTGCCCAGCATGTACTTTAGTATAGTTATCGCACGCAACAACGCAGTGACACTCTGAACATGTTTTTAATACCCATATTAACTGGAAAGCTTTCATTGCTTTTTTTTTCTCAGGAGAGGATCACAAGGAGCACGAAGCGTGCCCAGGATACCCCCGCAACGGCAAGTGTCACGGAGGTTATGTCGGACTCCACGCGGCCAGAACGGTCTGACCACGTGACCTGCCGACTAAACTCAGCCTGTGACTAAGTTCTAAGTACCGATGATGATCAGGAGAGGGACGATGGCTTTCATTGTCATACGGAGGAATCAACGATTTTAGTCTTGAGGCATTACGGTCAATTGGTCAGGAATATACCATATGACGAGTGGGATTCATTAATTGCTTTTTAGTGACTACTTAGTAGGACCTTTGAATAGGTAGTAGGTACAGTAGGTAATGATTACTGGACATGTTTTTGTGTATCATGATTTGCTACCAATCGCCTAGATAACACATATATTTTACGCTACTATAGTTACTATCAGATAATAAATAGTAAGTGTCCATCTTGGCAAACTGGTTCTTATAACTTTGTAATTTATTCCTTTAAGACAAATTTGCTTTGTCAAACTGATTCTGATTGGATAAAACGAATATTCAATGAATTATTGGAAAACAAAATATAAAAATGTCCACATTTTTTAATGATTTCAATAATAAATAATGAATAGGGTTGTATATGTATGAGCTATGTGTGTATAGTATATATAGATAGTCTTAAATTTGACGCCTAAAACAATTATTGGTACTTGTTCTAGAAGCAATTTCAAATTTTAATTTTATTCGAAATTTGATCTAAATGTATAATTAATTGTTACGTCCTACCTATTGTTATATAGACTGTGGCGGTTGAAACGGTGAAACGGTTTCGTAATTTTTTTCATCGATTCTTCTTTTGGTCAAAGCATATGCATGTATGAAATCCATTAATAACGCAATGGCCATTACTTCTAATTCAGATCGATCGGCGAGAATGATTTTTAGAAGGACGATCAAATAATAAATAAATACATATTTCTTACGCCAATTAGCCTAGCCCAAAGAGCTTTCTAAGGCTTGTCTTATGAGATCTAGCACAACGAATAGATATACATATATTATATCAATATTTTTTTGATAGAAATATATATTAACAACCATGACTAAGGTACAAATGTTCTCAAATGGAAGAAACAAAATCGTTCCAACGACCAGGGTTCAAAAAATAAAAAATCCTTATAAAGTACTTTTCTAAAAAAAATATTTTAAGTTGTAAAATATTAGAGCTTAATTTTTAAGAGGTTACAAACCCTCGCAATGAAAATAAATTGTCCTGTATAGTTTGTAAAGTAATGCCATGTTAAATATATAATGTGGACTGACAGTTCATCTTAGAAGTTACACTATTAAAGAACAGCTTCAATTGAGACTCCTCTTTCATTCAAGCCGTAGGGTCCTTATGATCAAGGTTCAGAGTTTAGGTAGGTCATTCGGATAGAGCTGCCTCGATCGGTTGGGAGTATCAAGATAATCATCGTGGCACTTCGTTGCGATTTCCATTAGGACTTTCAGCTTTTCCTCTCTAAAAAAAAAATTTAACTTGATTGCAATTAGGAATGGTGCTATTAAGCCTATATAGTGCTTGAATGCAGATCTACTTAATAAACTAGACCGGCTTCTGAACAACTGCATTCGGTTCATTTTTAATTTGAGAAAATATGACCACGTTTCCGAGTATCGCAAGCGCTTGAACTGGTTGACTATTCGGCAGCGTAGATATCTGAGAACATTGAGTGCTTTATACACTATCGTCAATGGCCCTAATACACCAAGTTATTTAAGTCCTCACTTCCAATTCCTAAGTGATTCTCACGATAGATCTCTGCGGTCATCATCTGGCTTGCTTCTAAAATTTCCATCTCACCATACTGAAATAATTCACGCTTCATTTTTTGTACAATCAATTCATCTCTGGAATGCTTTGCCTATCGATATTAAAACATCAACTAGCAGAACTAGTTTCAAAAATAAGTTGCGAAAACATATTCATCAGAATAATATACTCTAAAGACTTGTTGCATATTTGTCGGTTTATTTATTTATTACTATAGATATATTTCTAACTATTTCGGATATAATTTTATGTATTAGTATATTATATATGATATCTATGTATTAGGATTTTATATTATATATATGGATGATTTATAAATAGTCATTTCACTGGTACATCTACCACCTTGCTTTCTGCACCATCTAAAGGTTGGCTGTTAGAGAATGCCTCAGGCATTAAGTCCGCCACTGTACACATTGTACACGAAGTATAAATAAATAATAAATAAATAAATAGTGCTATAGGATCGTATTCTAAAATCAAACCCAAAGACGATCGAAATTTTTGAAAAGATGGTAATATTAAGCCCATTTAAGCACCACCCTTTTCTAACTGCACTTGCGGAATCATATATCCAGTATGGTCTTAGTAGCTACGGCAGAACTTATAAATCTTATTTAGATCACATCAACAATTTGAAGATTAGAATATTAAAATCTATAGTTTCGGATAATATTAAATCAAAATTTAAAGATGATAACAATGGACTGCTTAAACACTGTAAAATATTACCAATACAACTGCAAATACAATACAGTATATTAAAGGAAAATTATTTCAATGAAACTTATAAAGTTCCTATAAAACATGCTGTATATACGCGCGGTGTGGCTAGTAACCGTCTTCACAAGCCGTTCGCCAACAATACATACGGCGAAAGAACGTGTAACTACCTCCTTCCGACTTTAATAAATGCCATGTCACCTGATTTAATTAACAGTATCACACACAACAACATTAAGTTAAAATTGAAATAATATTTTTTAGGTTTATTGTGATTCCATAATATCGTCGTTCATATTGCAATTTGTTCTATGTCAAAAATTGGTATTTTTTATTATTATTGAGGTATGCTTAGATAATAATTCTGAGCGCGGCCGAAAGACGAACGCAATTGCGTTATGAAACGTTAGTTAAAAATATATTAGTGTTATAATAGATTTTTTTCAGTACACAGTTTTTTTACTCTCCTGTAAACTTTTCATTTCTGACATGGAACGGATTGCAATATGAACGACGATATATTAGTTACCTATCCATTATATTCAATATATATTATTGTGTAAAAATAATACTACGTACGTACGTAAATTAAGCAAATATTTAAGTTTAAAATCAATTGCATAAGCGTATAAACCTCTGTGGTGTTTTGTATGCATTGATTTATGTAAAATGATTGTAAGATTTATATGGTAAATAAATAAAAAAAAAAAAAAAAAAAAAAAAAACTATATTTAAATAGAAATTTGCAATGCAATAATCACGTTGGAAAATAGTAAGTTTTAACTAAAAAAATATTTTTAACCAAAGGAAACAAAAAATATTTAAAATTAGAAAATCTGTTATTGTGTGTAAATGTTTATAGATGATATTTAGATGACTGATGAAGCAACAACAGAAAAATCAATTAAAATAAATGTTATTTACTACTTTTTGACAAGAAATATTACACACAAAGTCTACATTGACCAGCGTTGAGTATCTTTAAGATCTTTAAGATAAAAAAAAAACAATGGGGGTCAATGTAGGTATCATGATCTTTTAATCAAGGATAAAACAACAGGCCTTGTGACATACCGTATTTGTTATAAATCAACACGGTATGTCTCTCGTTAAGTATTGAATCACCAAAAATTATACTTCAAAAAGATCTAGAAATCAAATCAAGCAGACACAAAACTAAATTGTAATTTTTCCAGCGCCGCGATTTGGCTGAGTAAAGAATGAAGCACAAGGTAGGTTGTCCGGATAGATCAGCGACGAATAAATCTGACTCGACACCTATCTGAGCCTCGCGTAAAATCCTTGATTGCGTTACGATGTCCCCCTCCGTTCGAATTTGCGTTGTGGGCTCCCGGCAATTTATCACTTAGACGTAGGACTAACCGGCCTGTCGAGTCTAGCGGTGAATGATGTATGGGCTTGCCACACTTTATCTAAACACCTACCGATACTCTATTAACCCAAGACATTGCTCACGATGAAAATCACACAATCTTTCTCTCTAAAAAAGAAATGCTCATTAATGTACTTACTGTTTGTCTGTCTTCTGAAATAACAGGATCTTTTAAGCGTATGTACCCATAGATCAAACTGGCCACGTATAAGCAGTTCGATATTAAAAATATTCCATAATATCCTATTTGCTGCAGGAGTATTCCGCTCAGCGACATGCCAATAGGTATGCCAAGGGACATACACAAGTTGGCCACTCCTACTCTGAATGTCCTCATTTCTTTGGTTGTGACGTCGCCTATGTAGCTGAATACGCCGACGCACACGGTTATCCATCCTCCAGTTAACGACGGGAATAGATCGGAGAGGGCCGTGACCTCCAGAGGTAATTCGTAAAAGAAATATGTGTTTAGGATGAAGCTCGTACAGCACAACACTTCCCCTACTATTGGAAGCAGTATGCAAGCCTTCCTCTTCCCTGTTTTGTCACTCCACGAGCCTACAAATAATACTAGTATACAAGGGAACGCAGTCTGAACAATGTTTTTCCACGCCTGGACAGAAGCGGTTAACTTCTGAACTTCCGCTTCCTCGGCAGTGTAATTCTCCGTTTGCCGCCTGTTCAATGCCGAGCACACATCGTCACTATAGCCCAAATTAACACGACACGCCTTCTCTAAATTTAAGTTTTGAACTGCGAGTCCGGAAAACACATTAGACATAATATAACACGCTATTATAGGTTCCACTGTGATGTTTGCCCTGATTTGTAGTAGTTTGTCCCGAAAACCGCACTTTTTATCTCTAGGTTCATTTTGTATTGGAGTTTCTACCACAATCGGTTTTTCCGCCGCGACGTTTATTCCGTTCATTATGTCCAAATAGCACGAACACTGTCTGATATCAATCTGTCATCGTTGGGGTGAGACTAGGCGCTCACGAGACGTTCTCAAAAGGTCCCTCGATGTCTTTTTCTCGGTCATAGTAGATCACATGTACGTCGGCAGCACTGGATCGTATCACTCGCGCACAGGCTGCGCTTCCCACGACTATTTAGTGTCGCAAGCCGGGAGATGACTGGAAGTAGTTTTTGTCTTAAGAATGGAGTGGACGGATACGCGTTCGAGTGGTATCATTATAGGCAATTGGGCGGGCGTAGCGTGTGCTCGCGGCGGCAGAGTGGCACCGAGCCAGCGGCGTGCCTGGGTCACACCGCCACAACCTTGCAATAAGCAGCCGTTTATCCCATTAAAGCGGTGTCTGTCATTACATGAAACAGTGGGTACAGAGTCACAGAGCTCGATGTCGTTAGTGCACGGTCAAGGTACGCAACATGCGTGGGCCAGTGCGTTTTTAACTCCATATCCAGTTACCTTAAGCAGGTAACAGGAAGTTAGCCAATTCACTTCAATTTACATAGTTGGACTCGAGTAGGATATATCCTGTTATTCGTCTGATGTATTTGGTGATATAATAGAAAGATACAAGGAAGTCAAATAATAGATCTAAAAAGAAGGCTAAATTTTATATTTATTTGGTCATTGAATATGAATTTACCTACTATGTCAATGTTTTCTTTCACTTAACATGAATTAACTAATTAACATAATAGCTGTTTATTTGACAGTGTCAGCACAACTGGAAGATAACAATCAAATACCTATTTGATATTTAGAAGATGCTGAGAAAATCATAAACGACAAATATTATTTCATTATATTTGTAACAACTAAAAACCAATCTAAATTGTTTTTTCTATTTTTTGATTTTAAACGAGCGAAATTTAGATCAGATTTTCGTGAATATGCTTCCGATTCTGACTTCATATTACATCCTTATCGTTTACGTTATGTGTGAAAGAGACACTTAATGGGTATTTGGCAAACTTGCCAAGGAAGGTAATATAGGAACAGAAAGGAAACATTACTCAATATGAATGGTTTCCTTGGACGGCATTTCTGAATGTATTGCTAAAATGCCTTGCGTAGTTTTACTACTCGTTTTGTACGAAGTTAAATAACTACCATCGGAAATCTGAACATTGTTTATACATACATAGTATCAGAAGGGTGATTTTGTAAATAAATCGGCAATCGCAACCACATCTATTTGATAAATCTGCTTGCTTTAAGCCTAATATTATTATCTGAGCATCTGTACAATATATGTTAATTTAATCGACTAACTGATGCACATAATTTAAATTTTGATTCGATTTATCAAATTCGATTACGATTGAGCTACAAAATAAACACAGTGGTCTAATAAAATAACATATTCATTGTTATTGCGTGTTATACGTGAAAGGACAACGAAGCTGTTGACTTCAGTGAATACTTCATCTTCATTCAAACCACTTTTATTTTAATGGAGGTCAGTTAACCAGTCCTTTTTTTTTTTTGTTTCCCTGAGGAAAATGCATTAAATTGCATACCCCGGCTGTGGCGAGCCGGCGGTTATGTGGGGCTCTCCTCCCCAGAAGGGGGAGGCCTACCCACTAAAAACCTCAGGGATGGCCTTCCTCAGGCATGTAGGGAGCCCCCGGGAACATCAAGCCACTTCCGGGAACCCCCAGCCTCCGCTCCCCTATCTAGAGGGGAGCCCTCCTCGGGGGAGGCTACTGCCTCCCCCGGTCTCCTCCACCGACGACGGCCCCCGGCCACGGAAGGGGCGTGGTCCATCCCGGGTCGCCGTAGCATCCGGGCGACCTGCGGTGGCGCCGCAGCTGTGCTACCGAGCCCGGCGCCGCCTTCTTCGAGCGGGATCGGCCATTTCCCGACCCCGCTCGGAGTTAACCAGTCCTAATCATTTCATTTACTAGTGTATATTAACTAGAGAATATGTGAATCGAATAAATTGAATAATACTGTCTATGATTTGCTCGATTTTATCTTTTTTGATTACTACCATCACATGGGTTCCAAGAATTAATTTTACGTATATATTTAGCTTAGATATTTAAATATGGAAACAAATGAGTGGGCAGTAGTCTACAATAAATTTTCGAAAAACAACCTTTCTTCTTTAATGTTAAGACGAAAATTTTTGTATACCCACATACTGTCAACACTCATATTATACTCATCACACTCATATATATAAATAAATTTGGTAGAAATATATAACAACCATAACTAAGGTACGAATGGCCACATTGATCATGCAAACATCTGTCCCCGAACTTATATAAATATTCAGGAACGATTATGTGCTTCCGCTTTCTCGGCCATTTAAATGAAACAATTTGAAACATCATGTATTTTTTGAAGTAAGGTTTCGCATCACCACTAAACTGAATTCCTTTTATTGACATTGACCATACAGCTGGGTTTTTATAAAAATTCATACGTAATTAATTCTCATATAAGTTATTATATAGCTTAAGTCACGCGTCTTTATAAGACATGGTCCTTTATAAGGCGTGCGCGGAGATAGAGATCCAACGCGTAGAGGCCATTTAAGCAAAATTTAATGAAAGTGTGCGTGGAGTGTACTAACTGGATCTAATCTCTATCTACATCATGAAAAATGCAGCCAAAGACTACACCTAGTTAGATGCACAGAACTATTGTCATTTGTGGTCAAAAAGTTTGTGGACTATTGCATTTCGATTTTGGTGGTAATGAGAACTGGACTATGGAAGAGACTCCGTTCACCTGCCTCCTCAAAGTCTCCTAATTGATTTTAAATATGGCAGGTGGTGACTCGCCGCTCACTAAATGGGCTCCCCAAAAAGCAGACCAATATTGGTGCGAAGAGAGCTACATTGGTGTGAACGGCTAAGGGTGTAGAGAGGTGTGTCTGCGACAGCGATCGAGACGCCGTCGGCGTTATGACATTATTACACTTCCACCCTTCGAGCATCTGCTTTTGTGACTCCACTCTGTCCGGCTGGTTAAGGCAAGACAAAGGCGGGTGACATACGCCCCCCTGAAGCACATCGGTACCCTCGGTGACGCAACACACCGACAGCTCGCCACAAGCTGCCCTGAGGGAGACTGACTGCACTGATGGGGCATTTATGGCAGTCAAGGGGTATTTAATGCCCCACCAGCGGGCAATGGGGTCGTCACTCCCCTACGCACAAATATTATAATATTTTAGCTTAAGTAATATTTTTGGTTTGCTGTTCATACGATTATCTTTGGCTAGCTTCTTAAATTTTGGATGCTGCACGTATGCAAAGTGGCAGATCATTTGAAAGGTAAATAGCTGAAATCTAAGCAATTAACTGTTTCAGTGTAAGTTAATTCAATGAACAGAGGTGACATCAACCAGCTTCCGAAGAATTATGGAACTGGAAGCCAGTTTTAAGTTAGTAAAGAGGTAGGCTTGAGATGGAACCGAGCGGGGTCGGGAGATGGCCGATCCCGCTCGAAGGAGGCGGCGCCGGGCTCGGTAGCACAGCTGCGGCGCCGCCGCGGGTCGCCGGCGGGCGCGAGGAAGTCGCGACCGCTACGGCGACCTGGGATGGACCACGCCCCTTCCGTGGCCGGGGGGCGTCGTCGGTGGAGGAGACCGGGGGAGGTAGTGAGCCTCCCCCGAGGAGGGCTCCCCTGTATCGGCGGGGGAGCGGAGGCTGGGGGTTCCTGGAAGTGGCTTGATGTTCCCGGGGATCCCTAAATGCCTGAGGAAGGCCATCCCTGAGGCTTTTAGTGGGTAGGCCTCCCCCTACTGGGGAGGAGTGCCCCACACAACCGCCGGCTCGCCACAGCCGGGGTATGCAATTTAACGCATTTTCCTCAGGGGAAAAAAAAAAATAGGCTTGAGATGGATATTGAATAAATCGTCAAAATTTTAAAACTCACTGGCGTCTAATGAACTCATTGGACGCGATAGTCCTATCTCCACAAATTTTTGCCTCGACACTGCATTTACAGGCATAAATAGTTTTATACAAACAGTTATATACAAGAATATATTCACATGATAATTCTTCACAGTCACAAAACATTCGTCATCCATCGATGAATAATATGCAATCAAAACGCAATAGTTCGCTACCCCCGCAGCAATATAACGCAAATAAAACTTATCGCACGATTTATGTCCACATTATGATCTCGTAAAAAATCACCGCGCACACTCGCGTAATTGTTTCGTCAAATTGGAACTTATAGGGTGATAAATTTACGCCATGAAGCAATGTGATGCTGCGATAAAATTATTTTTCTTTCTGGGCCTAGGAAAAAATACTTTGAACCGTTTTATTAATATTATTTGCCTTATTCTACACCATAAAATATATATTATTTTATTACTTTATGATACGCTGCCACGCTGGAGGTTTATATTAAAAAAAATCCAATTGCGCACTAATTCCCACAAAGAAAGCGCCCTGCTTGTACTAAATAAACAATCAGACATTAATATTTTCTAATGCTATATTTATTAAGATTAGATTAAAATTATCCAATAATAATAATCGTTATATATATAGATAAGTTTCAAATTATATGTATTTTTGTTTCTTATCAATTAGTTTATTTTTAAGAATTAGGTTACCAGTACTCATACTCGTATACGCAAAAAAATCATAGATGAAATATAAGTCCAGAAAGTCAGAGTCAAGGAACAAATTTTAGGCCATTTATGAATAAATATATAAAATATAATGAATGATAATTATATACATTTAATTTCGCGGATTAAATAAAACTGAACATTTCCGCAAGGTGCCACGTTATCTTATCACGTAGCATCGTTTGCGATGGCAAATTGTCATCGGTTCGTTACTGCGCAACTTTGTGGTGCGACTACGCGACGTTTCGTTTCATTAGACTCACCTGAGACTGTTCTGTAATTATATGAGATTGCAATTATCTCACCGACTATATTACGGTGTTAAAATATAGCTCCTTAATTATACATATCAATTGTGTGAGTGTGTGTATTTATATCGTTATGCTAGTTTCGGGTGTAAAAACGTTTGGTTGCATTTTATTTGATATCGCTGCTTTCCATGAAGTGTAACTTTGGTTAATAAAAGATGATATGAAGATATGTCACAAGACTATACCTGGGTTGTCTATTTAGCTACCTGGGTAACCTATTTCTACCGATAAATATCAGTGCTTGCAATGCAATGCAAGAAATAAAAAAAAAAACAAAACGAATATTTCAAAAATTTTAACGCATATATAATTTAGACAAATGTATGTTCGATGTTGCGGGAAAAAAGTTGAAAAATTACTTTGTTACATAGCACTATTTTTTAGACATTAACTTGTTTATTGATATTTAAACGAGATTTTAGAAAAATGTCAATTTGGTGTACAGATATAATATATTTTTTAAAGTATGGCTAACTAGCACCGATACAAAAAGTTATTTACCTAACAACGGCTGTGAAGTTGACAATCTATTCATATATATAAAATTCATATATATGAAAAATTTTTCGTTTGCCAGATATTTTTTAAACTATATTATCTACTTAATACTATACATATATTCTAATTACCAAAAAGTTATGTACCCCTGCTATTTCTAATGACCTTGTATAGTTTTGTTTACATTTTGTATCGCTTCTAGTTGGCTGTACTTTATTTGTGTTGCTTTCGATTATTTTTAAAAAAATCCTTGAAGCCTGAATATTCCGGAAAACGCTTGTTTTAGACATGTTTATATAGGCAGTTAGTAGAACGAATAACCTCAAAGAATTGCTAGTCATGCTTAATACTTAGATTGTTATAATCAATGAATTTCTACTTAAATTTTCATAATGTAATAACATTCAATGCAAAAAAGCTTTCCAGCCAGTCCATCTTGGTACACCAATCCAAACTTATTCGTTCGGAGAAGTTTTCAATATCGAAATGGAGCCTGCATGAAACACTCAGCTAAATGGCTTACCTGGCTTCGACCTGAGTTTTAGATGATTAAGGCACTTGCTTCTTGCTTTCCGGTTTATTCGGGGTAAAGAATGGGTCGGTTGAATCGATATGATAGACACATTTGGGCATTTACCGCAGTTGCTCGTTGATATAACTATCCGCAATGTTATGCAGCGCTAATATAGCAGTTATTGTCTTTTAAAAAGTAGTTCATAGCAGTAATTATGCATCAATTCTCAAAAAAAAAAACTGATTGCATCACTGTGATTGCAACCTTATGCTATAAGTTAAGCATAAGGTTGCAAGAGATTCGTAGCAAATTTGCAAAGTCCACAAGAACTACAGTCAGTTGTCAACTTGAGACAAGAGATGTAGTCACGGTACTGAGTACTTTATCACTGTGCCTTTTAAAAGGGAACACTGTGAACTCAGTTCTTTGCGGCAGAAATAGGAAAGTTGAAGGTACTCAAAGAATCAGTCTTTCTCAGATTTATCATAGAGGTTCGTTCATGGGGTAATGTATAACTTTTTACAACACACCACCACAAAGTGTTACTGCTTTGCCTTTTTTAGTCGGTTTTAGTTTGAGTCGGTTGAGTTTAGTCGGTAGATCATACTGGTTGGACCGGTCCAGCTGGCAAGGAGTCCGCAATAATCACCGCAGCATTTGCCATTGTGGTGGTACACTGGGCATGCTTCGTGCTCATTATTGAGGATTCTCAGCCTCTCTCCAGAGAGATATTTTTTTTTTCATAAATATAAACCACACGTGAAAAATGCTCTAGTGAAGAAAGGGTTAAAAAGAGTATACAAGGTAAATGATTTATTGAACGACAAAAATGCTCTTATTCAACATTTACCTATGACACAATAATTCAAATATCAAATCAAATGTATTAAGTAAATAATTGGAATGCCATATATGTTTATTGTGATCTTATATTTATACTATTTAATCAACTATTTAATTACATAAAGCCTTTTCAGCAATTATTTGAGAGCGTTATGAGAATAAGTATCGAAGAAGTCTCTATTTAGTCAATTACTGAAAATATTTTTCTTCACTATTAGCAAGATTATTTGAATGCTTAATTGAATTTAGAATTTCATTTGTGAATAACAAAATCATTAACTTAATATTTAACCATACTTATTTTATTTAACTTTTTCGAAAGTCAACTTACCCATTACTGATATATGTAGGTATGAACGGCATTTTTGTATTTTTTCTTTCGTCCTTAGCAATGTACGGTTTCATTACGTAATCTTTAAATTTATATTACATGTTTTTGTATATTGTTAAAATGATTGTATAAATGTTCAGACAGAACTGTGTGTAATTCAAATTTGGTATAAATGTTAATTTCTTTCAAAAATAAATTGACTATTTAAAGTTTATTATTAAGTTATTTTGTCTGTTCTCAAACTATGTGTAAATCTGTTAATCGTTTTTTCCTGTTTATATAAGTTGTATTTTCAAAAATATTAACTGTTGATTTACCTTGAATAATAAAATAAAAATTAGTTATGAAAACGTTAATTCGACTTATTGGCAATTTCCTATTTGAAAACCGAAAAGAGCAATAAGTCGTATTTCCACGAAATTGCACAACTTTTAATATATACTCGTACTGATTTACACTACGAAAGTACAATATTTCAACTGGCAACACTACGGCCCCAATTTCGTTGCAATTTTTAATAATCGAAGCTGAACTTGACCAATTTCCCAGTGAAAATTGAAAAAGTTGGACACCTAGCGTGGTTCGGGCGACAGAGCACTCGATCGCAAGTAACGATTCATATAATAGATATTGTTGCGGAACAGAATTGGAAAGGTAAGACCAGGATGGCAACACTGGAGTTTGAAAGAATGTGGCGTTTCATTTTATTTGAAGTTTTCAAATTTATTGGGATTCTTTAGCGTTTTATTGTTTTAGAAATGAAAAGTGGGATGGCCGGAGATTTAGAGGTGGGACAGAATGTTCAGCTGCTTCATAAACTTTGATTTGAACTTTGAGTAATTTTGGATCTTCAAAACAAACTGATTCATTTGCTCGATTTTGTGATTGAAAGTATTAAAAAAATCTCGGTTAAGATTGATTTAAATATATAGGTCTTGTTTCATTGCTTTGTTCTTGTTGAAATTGTTTCCATATTATTACTTATTCTGTTGAAATTCTAACCCTCGGGGAATAAATACCCCCTAAAAGATTCTCGTATTCCATCCTTAGCGATGGGTTCCACCCTCGACTCACCATCTAGCGGTATTCCGACATAACAGAGTACCTGTATGTCGTCTCAACTACTTCTTGCCGTTGTATCGGGTCGGTCGGTTATCCTTTTTTCAGAGCATTAGAGCCGTGGAATATCGAGTATATCCACCATCAGCCTCTCGTCGGAGTCTGAGCAGGTCCGCTTCTCGGAGTCGCTCTGTGACCCTACATAACTTAAGGCACTCATCAAAAATCTTGTACGTATATATGAACAAGGAAAAATGATTGAAAAATTGAGAATTTATATAGATAATATTTTGGCGGCAAAAATGTTTCATTTTCGTTTCGATTATATTAAAGATGAAATTACTATATATACTTTAGAAAGATTATATAATTAGTGGAATATTTCAAAGATTCAATATGCTTAATGTCAGTAATAGTGATAGTTTATTTTTATGGTTAAATGCATATTTTTCCGTAGTAGTGTATAGTTTGCTAGTATTTGTGCGTCACGAACTATATAATTAAAAAAAGTTAAATCATCTGGTTGAAAATATTAATTCAACAATTAAACTAACCGTTTTCTTTTCGATCATTTATCGATTATTGACGCTTATTTTAGTTTTTTTCCCTCTGGAGAGGAAAGGTGAGGATCCTCAGGGATACTACAGCAACCAAATGCCACTGTGATTATGTAGGACTCCAAACTGTTCGAGATGGCTCGACCGGGATGTCCTAAGTAGACCGGGATAAACTCAGCCTGAGCCTTGGCCATAACTAAGGCATGGTTTGGATGTAGGCAGGGGAGCGGAGGCTGGGGGTTCCCGGAAGTCGCTTCGCGTTCCCGCGGGCTCCCTACATGCCTGAGGAAGGCCATCCCTGAGGTTTTTAGTGGGTAGTCCTCCCCCTTCTGGGGAGGAGAGCCCCACATAACCGCCGGGGTATGCAATTTAATGCATTTTCCTCAGGGGAACAAAAAAAAAAGGCATGGTTTGGATGGAAGGTGAAGATGGAATTTTACATAGACTACTTTGATAGACTACTTAAAGGCCACTTTGAAATTGTTGCCAGTAGAGAAAAATGATTACCATTTATTTTTCATCGTTTTAGCGTTTTGAATACTTTTAATTACATATAATTGAATACAAATATTATTAAGATGCAATAAACACCGCTGAATTTTGATCATTGTACGATTATGAATTATTTGTATACAATAACATAACCTCAAATCAGAATATGCAAATAAATAATAATAAATATTTTTATACTTACACCAATTAGCCTAGCCTAGCAAACTAAGCTCTGAAAGGCTTGTGTTATGGGATCTAGGGTAACTGATAGACATGCAGATATATATATATATATATATATATATATATATATATATATATATATATTATATATATATATATATATATGTTGGGGGAAAATTAGGCGGAATAAATAAAACGATGTCTTCAACGGCGATAACAGTTATAATAAAATTTTGTAAAGCGGTAACAGGCAAAAAAATAAAAAGGGTAGACGACTACAACTGATTATAGCCGTTTTTATACTATAATTATCTGATTTGAGCAATTTATATCTAATGAAAGTATGTCAATATATAAATTTCAGTTTTATTATTAATTTATATTGTTTTTAGATTTCAAAGAAATTTGCATATATTATTTACGTAATTCTAATGAAACGAACACATTTCTAGCATTAAATGTAACAATTTTTTATATAGAAAGTATACCTATAAACTTACAAATAACAAAGTTATTTTAAAATACAAATTTGATGAGTTTACGTTTAGGTATGACGACACGATTGCTGTTTTAAGTATGGAGCGTTTTTGTACGACCCGCGACAGCGCCGCAAACATGTCGATGTATCTTCAAAAGTCTGCCTCGCCCCCTCCCCTGAGAGGGCGAGCGCTCCGATAAAGCCGATAGGGCCCCAGGCTTTCTGCCCGGCCAAAGGCATTAGGCAGTGTTTAGTTGGTAGGTTGGTCGGTTCTGTCAGACTCCAACATAACCACCCGCCGAAGACCGGGCGTGGGTGGTATCCGGTGCAAGGTCGTCCAAGCACCAGAGGGTTGTCATAGCGACCACTGTGGTGGCGCGCCCCCTATGAGGATTCACTGCCTCCTCCCGCGAGTAAAAAAATATATATCTTCAAAAGTAATAGGTGCAGGTGTACTGTTGGTTCTACAATATTTCTCACTTAAAAGAGTACTCTTATTATATATTGAATTTAAAAAATTGTCGTCTACCCATTTATAAAAGTACATATGAAATAAAAAAGTTATTATATGTTTATAATTTTTTTAAATTGTAGGATGTAGCCATTCAATATCAGGTAAGTAGGGGTCTACCCAAAACTGAAAACAATGGCAAAGGGTCTGTCAAAATTTGGGAACCTCTGATTTAGACAGAATTGCGAATAATCTGCAAAGAATTTTGAAAGAAATTTGCAATTGCCACGGTTCCACGAAATGGCTTTTAGTGATGATTTTAGTGAATTTTAATGTATTTATACACCTCAAGTATATTACAGTCATATAGGAATTTGCAAGGCATGTTGATAATTAACAAGGAACCTTGGAGAATCCTCAGCGCTTAAAGTAGCATACAGCAGCTCATGTAACAAACAACGTTCACGATTAGAGACTTAAGAGGATCTTCTGTGATTCGCTCCAGACGTTTCACGAGCGAATTCCCCGGATTATTAATAATGCTTTCACAGTTCACAAATTCCAGAAATTACTTGGCAAGGTGTACTAGGAGCTAGCAAGGAGAGATTAGACTTACGCTGGCACAGGAAGCTTACACGGCAAACGTGTACGCGCCTCGGCTTTAGCTTAAGATTATGAGCGTTGGTTAGATGCAATTCTGCCATTGTTGCGACACAGAAGCTTCATTACAGTTCCAAAATAAACTTAGCCGGCTTTTGGGTTGTCAGATTTCTTGTAGGTGATATTTAAAATGATCGATAACCTTCTCATATTATTTTTTATTTCAAAGCTATGAAAATTCATATCAAAAAAACTTCATGAATATGTCTGGTTCATCTTCTAAAGTATTCATGACAGCTAAACAAATAAAATCTAAATATTCTTAACAACTTCAAATTACTCAACTATATTTTATATTGACCAAGTTATTGCAAATCAAATTTGAAAAACACATCTCAAATAACATTTAAATTGACAGCAAAACTATAGACAAAAGTGGAGATCGAAAGCTTTAATGTTAGTAGTCATATGTTTACTCTTGTCTAATATAATATTTAAACCGCTACTGAATAATTGTTAGCTTGGAGCACTGCTCAGCGGAGTCGATGATTTAACCCCAACTGAATAATTGTTAGCTTGGAATACTGCCTAGCGGAGTCGATACTTAAGCCCTTACTGAATAATTGTTAGCTAGGAGCAGTGCCAGACGGTGTCGATAATTAAACCCTTACCGAATAACTGTTAGCTTCGAGAGCAGTGCCAGGCGGCGTCGATAATTAAACCCCTACTGAATAATTATTAGCTTGGGACACTGCCTGGCGGAGTCGATGATTTAACCCCTACTGAATAATTGTTAGCTTGGAATACTGCCTAGCGCAGTCGATACTCAAGCCCTTACTGAATAATTGTTAGCTAGGAGCAGTGCCAGACGGTGTCGATAATTAAACCCTTACCGAATAACTGTTAGCTTCGAGAGCAGTGCCAGGCGGCGTCGATAATTAAACCGCTACTGAATAATTGTTCGCTAGGAGCAGTGCCAGGCGGTATCGATAATTAAACCCATACCAAATAATTGTTAACTTGGAACACTGCCTGGCGGAGTCGATAATTTAACCCCTACTGAATAATTATTAGCTTGGGACACTGCCTGGCGGAGTCGATGATTTAACCCCTACTGAATAATTGTTAGCTTGGAATACTGCCTAGCGGAGTCGATACTTAAGCCCTTACTGAATAATTGTTAGCTAGGAGTAGTGCCAGACGGTGTCGATAATTAAACCCTTACCGAATAACTGTTAGCTTCGAGAGCAGTGCCAGGCGGCGTCGATAATTAAACCGCTACTGAATAATTGTTCGCTAGGAGCAGTGCCAGGCGGTGTCGATAATTAAACCCATACTAAATAATTGTTAACTTGGAACACTGCCTGGGGGAGTCAATAATGTAACCCCTACTGAATAATTATTAGCTTGGGACACTGCCTGGCGGAGTCGATGATTTAACCCCTACTGAATAATTGTTAGCTTGGAATACTGCCTAGCGGAGTCGATACTTAAGCCCTTACTGAATAATTGTTAGCTAGGAGCAGTGCCAGGCGGTGTCGATAATTAAACCCTTACCGAATAACTGTTAGCTTCGAGAGCAGTGTCAGGCGGCGTCGATAATTAAACCGCTACTGAATAATTGTTCGCTAGGAGCAGTGCCAGGCGGTGTCGATAATTAAACCCATACTAAATAATTGTTAACTTGGAACACTGCCTAGCGGAGTCGATACTTAAGCCCTTACTGAATAATTGTTAGCTAGGAGCACTGCTCGGCGGAGTCGATACTTAAACCCCTACTGCATAATTGTTAGCTTCGAGAGCAGTGCCAGGCGGCGTCGATAATTAAACCGCTACTGAATAATTGTTCGCTAGGAGCAGTGCCAGGCGGTGTCGATAATTAAACCCTTACTAAATAATTGTTAACTTGGAACACTGCCTGGCGGTGTCGATAATTGAACCCCTACTGAATAATTATTAGTTAAGAACAATACTTAGCGGTTTCGATGATTAACAACAGTGTCCAACGCAGAGTTTAAAAAAACCGAGTGTTAAAAGTGTTAGTCAATGCGTTCGATTCCTGGCAAGGAATATAGATATTTCGAAAATACAATGATGCAATTTTAGTTATCATAGAAATCAAAATTCTTTTCAATACTTTTCGCTATTCCTCATAGTTTCGGTTTTTGTCATCTAGGATCACTTATATATATATTATACCTGTGTATATCTAATTTTATTTAGGCAACATACAAATACATAATTATCAATATGAAATCATGCAGAAGCAATGTATTTTGCTTTTTAAGCAACTTTGACTAGGTAAAACAAAGTTATTTATTTAAGACTATTATAATTAGTCAGTCTTGGAAAATTATATTCGATTGAAAAGTTTAGGACGTAATCTCTGCCTACCCCCGTGGGAAAAGGGCGTGAGTGTATGTATGTATGTATGTATGAAAAGTTTATATCGTGGGGCACAGTCATTAAATAAACTGTACTTACAATCTGAGTTCAAGTTGAGCACTTATATTATTACTGCCTTAAATTGTGTGCCTTCAGTATTACAAAATACTTGGGTCTTAATAGAAAGCCTCTATCGGTTTGCGTTGAGACCCTTGGGCCCTCCCGACACTTTATGACGGCACACGTCCCACATTAAGGGCTGGCTGTAAATTCTGGACTGGCGTATGCCATTCATATTGCAGTTTTAAAGGAGAAACAGAAATCTTTTGTTTGTTTTCAAATTGGCTTATTATCTATGAGTATTGCGTCGCAGTGCGCTGTATAGAAGTGTTTCGATATTTATCTCAGCACATTAAAATCAAAGTGAATACAGTGTTTATTCAACATATGTTTTCACAGGCAGTTATTGGCATCGAAACAAATTTAAGTATAACAAAACAACTTTATCGTATATATGAACAAAGACAAAAATATCGACTGTACATCTGTTCGGAAATTGGGAGAGCCTCGAGAAGAACAGGTAAGAAAGTAAATAAATCTATTTTTCCCAAACCCTCAAAAATATGTTTGACAAGTGCTGTTTCAACGAGTGGATTTGGTGAAACAGGACTGGTTTTAAACATCCGCTTGTTAGCTGTCATGTGACTTGCTTGTATACAACACTAAAAACCGTTATGTTTGGAGGGGGTGGGTTTTTGCAAGAGAGGCAGCTGCTTGTCATTTTGAATGGCTTCCAATTACAGTGGGTTCTATCCATCAGGTACCTGCATTACGAGGCCTGTATTTTTATTGCGTTGAGGAAATGCATTATGGTGGTTAGTGGTTATGTGGGGTTCTCCTCCCCAGAAAGGAGAGGCTTACTCACTAAAAGCTCAGGGACGGCTGTCATCAGGCATTGTACGGGATCTCAGATCCCCCAGCCTTCGCTTCCCTGTTTACAACAGGGGAGTTCTTGGCTACGAGGCATAGAGCTGAATCGAGAGCCAGGGAGACCCGGTGTAGCAACTTGCAGCTAGCCACAAGCTTCTCTGTGGGAGACTGACTGCACTGATGGGGTATTTATCACACGATGTAGTGCAATGCGTCACCTTCCTACGTACCTATTATTATCATATCGACTTTTTTCCCTTTTTCTTTCTTTTCTAGAGATGCTGAGAATTTTACGGACTTCAAACCGATCGACTCGAATGACCTATCAACTAAACTTAGCTTGAGCCTTAGCCACATGAGCCCTGCGGCTTGGATGGAAAAATCAGGATCTAACTAAAGGTAATTTAAATCACATGTTAGAGTAGGCCTTCTAGTGACTTTTCACTAGGAGGTGTATTATTACTTTCAAGATCTTAATAAGCACACATCGACGCAACAGTCTTCAGTCATACTAATTGTGTTATGTAACGTAATACTTTCTCAGTTTCTATCATAGTGAGAATTATGAACGTTAAGTTATTTTAAGCAGTAATGAAACTTTATTGATTCATAAATGATTGTATTTTAGCATATAAATTACATATTACATACACTATGCAAAAATTCTGAGAAAAATGAACATGTTTGATTATATAGATGTATTTTTAAAATTCTTACATATTACATATATGTATAGATATGAGATCAAATGTGTTACAATAAGCAATATACGTCCTCACACCTTAACCTCATTCAAACGAAAAACAAAATGGCAACCAAAAAAGTTAAAGGAGCACCAAAAAAGTAAGTGGTGTTGTGTCATGTAAACATGTATCCAGACAATATGTCAGCATGAGCGAAGTTGGCAACAACATTAAAACTAACGATGATCCTAATCGGGCAGTTTTTATTCCCGGCGGAGCGCATCAATTAGAAGCACATGCCACTAGCTTTAGATTTTAGGAGGTGCCGAGGGTAATCCGCGCGGGTTATATACGCGCCACGCCGGGGGACCTTCCGTGCATTATAGAGAATGGAAGTAACATTTTTAATGCTCCATTTTTAAAGCTCCGCGATCTTAGCACCTCATGTGCGGAATTTCGATTGACCAATTATACCATCTGAAAGGTCAGAAATTGGTCATAAAAGGTCAGTTGGTCTCATTAATTGGTCAGCATCAGAATTTTTTTTATTAAGGATTAAAGTTTTTCAAGGTCAATTAATAATTTTAGCACCTCATTTGCGGAAAAATTAAAAATCTCCACCTATGCGCGATCGGGAAACATTCGCTGATAATTGGTCAGCTAATATAAATAGTTGGTCAGTTTAATTTAATATTAAAAAAAAATAAAAAAGTTGTCTCTGTCGTAACGCGCATGCTTTGAGCCGGATGATTCTATCAGGGCAGTGAGTACTTACGCACAGCTCTTTACTATAAACCAGGCAGAGTAGGGGAAATATTTCTTTTATAATTTTTCTTTGATATGTACTACTATCAATATATATCATATTATATATATATTATATATATATATATATATATAATAGTGGAGAAAGAGATATCTAGGGTTGAAAACTTAAATTATGATAAATATATTGTAGAAATTAATTTTTATGTTAATTTTTTATATAATTAAACTTTTTTTAATTTAAAAAATTCATGTTTATAGGAAATTATTATAAAATAAACTAGTTAACTATCCCATGCATGTACTTCGACCTTCACGTAATTTTAAAAAATATCCTATCTCTTTCTCCACTATTATATATATATATATATGTATATATATATATATATAATATGTATATATATTTGATAGTAGTACATATCAAAGAAAAATTATAAAAAAAATATTTCCCCTACTCTGCCTGGTTCATAGTAAAGAGCTGTGCGTAAGTACTCACTGTCCTGATAGAATCATCCGGCTCAAAGCATGCGCGTTACGACAGAGACAACTTTTTTAATATTAAATTAAACTGACCAACTATTTATATTAGCTGACCAATTATCAGCGAATGTTTCCCGATCGCGCATAGGTGGAGTTTTTTATTTTTTCCGCGAATGAGGTGCTAAAATTATTAATTGACCTTGAAAAACTTTAATCCTTAATAAAAAAAATTCTGATGCTGACCAATTAATGAGACCAACTGACCTTTTATGACCAATTTCTGACCTTTCAGATGGTATAATTGGTCAATCGAAATTCCGCACATGAGGTGCTAAGATCGCGGAGCTCATTTTTAAATCACGACCGCTTATTCGTTTGGTATGCTCTATATAGAGCATACCAAACGCTACAGCTACTCGGCACTAATTTCTCCAGAAATGAGAAATCATCTATGTTCATATATATATACTTTTTATTGAACAACATTAACACGTTAAGTGCGAAGCGAGGCCTAAATCACCCCTGATGCAACTTCCCTGTGGTGCGGCAAGCAAAAACGTGAATTTCTCTGTCGTGCGAATGGCATAGCTTTGGTTTGGTCCAGTGTAGGAAAGAGATAAATATATATTTGAGATGCGCTAATGGTTCCGGACTCGGTGGTGTACCTACCTTGGTACCGGATGTCTTAGGCCTCGTGCCGCACTGAATTAATATAATTTTAATGCAGTGCGGAACGAGGTTAAAACGTCCCATATCCCCCTTGACCTCGTACCGCACCCAACGCGAGCTTCCCGCGACCAGTGTTGTGCATCACGTCGATTGGAGAGCACGTCCTTTTACAGCGCCGAACATGTCTAAAGCCCGAGGCAGAATAAATAGGACAGTTTCTTTTCTACTTCTGGTTGCCTTTTTTTTCTATTCTGTGAACCGCATTAAGATTTTCATATACAAATAGTTAGATAAACCTTATGCATAAACCGTGATCCATTATTTTCCAATAATAAGTCTGTAATAGGTACTTCTTAATGGTATAGAATGGAACGCTTCGTGCGCGAGTCCGACTCCCACTTGGCCGGTTTTTTTTTCTTTATGGCGCCTTCAAGCACAATTTAGATTATTTAAAAAAAATGTATCCTTTGATAGCTTTGTGTTGTTTTGCCAGGTTTTGCCCTTAAAACGATCTAATGAGATATAATTGATCAAAATCGGTCAAGTCGTTGCGTAGTTAAGACAGTTTAAAAACGTCGATATTATTTTTCCCATCACTAATCTCAGCGAAAATTTGCCCTATTTCAGTGCGTTACGAGGTGTAAAGATTCCATATTTTGTTTTGCTAATAATTCCTAAACTAGCCATCAGATCCCGGGGCGACGATGGATTAGGGTTCATCAATTCACTGTCTATATCAATAAGGACCAAAATTCTCATTTATCTTTGATTTCGCGCCAGAAAATGGATTTTAGTCTGTAAAAGGAGGTGGGGTCTAATAGACCGCGTGTCGCCCTAACGTCTGGTCACGGTACGGGCCGATTATACCTCGTGCCGCAGGATCGGAAAGTATGCAAAAATTGGTGCCGCAGCTAACGTGTTAAACACTATTACATAAAAAATATTAGGAGGCACTATTACAATAAAAATATTAGGAGGTACAAATTTGTGGGCGTGTGGCGGTAGAATCGCAAAAGCGCACCCCACCATGCGCCCGGATATGGGCTTGGAGGACACAGGGGGGTTTTAGTGGGTAGGCTAGTCACTCTGACGGGAGAGCCCCACACACGGCCGCACCTAGCCAGCGCGGTGACAAGGTGCAGAAGGAGCATACCCGCTCGAAAAAAAAGGTAGGTACAAATTTAATTGGTCCAAAGACGGACTTATCTCTCAGGTAGATTTCTTCCACCCAACCCTAATCAGGTGAAATTTTCAAATAAAAATTTGCGAGGACACTGTATTTATATATAATTGTTTTAAAATATGTATAAATAATAGAAACATCATATTGATACTACATACAATACATACATTATTGAAATAGATATGATTAAATTCATGTGATACACCCACACATAATCATAAATATATAAATATACTTACCCATAATACATACATATACATATATATACACACATAAATATATATACAATATGATCAAGTGCAGAAAGTAGTCTAAGTTCATCAGCACGGGCCAGCGTTGTGGTGTTGTGCTCTATACACTGATCTTAATCCAGTGGTATAATGGAATATTGTTGGCAGCACCGACAACCGTGGAGCAAAATGGTACTTAGAGGTTTATTTTGGAACCTGCAGCGCAGCATTAGGCGTCGAACAGGATGGACAGGGCGCCGGATGGTAACAACGACTAAATAATCAATGTAGAGATATTTGGGGCTGTGTTATATTTAGTAACTAGCTTTCTGCTTGCAGTTTCGCCCGCGTGGATTTCGGGATTGGGTCTATAGAGGGTTAAGGGTCATAGTTTTTGCCCACGGTTACATATGCGCGGAAGTCGGTTTATGGCGCGAAGGTTTTATCGCGCTTCCCGTGGGACTATCCGTTTTTCCGAGATAAAAACTACCGCAAAACCTTGCTCAAGAATCACTCTATCTATTGATGAAAACCGCATGAAAATCTGTGCAGTAGTTTTTGAGCGATGATTTATTGCGCCTCCCGTGGGATTTATTGGTTTTTCCGGGATACATCATAGCCTAGAATCTTCTTCAAGAATCACTGTCTATTGATGAAAACTGCAGGTAAATCCGAACAGTAGTTTTTGAATAGTCTTTATCGCGCATCCTACGGGATCTGTCGATTTTTCCGAGATAAAAAGTAGCCTATGTTACTCTACATCTCTTCAACTATACACGTAAAAAAAAATCACGTCAATTCATCGCTCCGTTTTGCCGTGAAAGACGGACATGTTTCTTCTGAGAAGGAAAATATCGTTCGGCAAGGTGCATACATTTACAAAAATATTCAAAATTGTATGTGAAGTTGACCAACTGCACATAGGGAGCACTAGTACAACAGAGAAACAAAACAAGGATTGTCACTTTCATATGTATAGTTTACACAATATTTTAGATACTGGAAAATCAGGTACTATGTTATCTGCGTAAATCCTGCTACTATTATAAAGGCGACAGTTTGTAAGTATGGATGTTTGTTACTCTTTCACGTAAAAACTACTGAATGGATTTAAATGAAACTTTACCACAATATAGCTTATACATCAGAATAACACATAGGCTACAATTTTTGAGATTTCTAATGTGAGGTCGTAAAAAAAACACATATTTTGCGCTTACATTGCAATCGCTGACTGAATCCTACAAGATAGATCAAAACAATTTACAGTATTGTACAACTTAAAAAGGTCTACGAAAAAGTCCGTGATGGTATATGTTTATCTCTTAGGAATAACCCACAATAACCATTTTTTATCCTTTACTTTGTACGAGAAATAATGGCTTATTTACGAAGCGATTTTAAGCAATACAGTATTAATCCTTATCCAATTAAGTATCTTAAATACATTGTGCATTTAATAAAGATCAATATGGCTTTTTACAGCATGTAAATTAAATAAATATTTTCGAAGATATCACAGCTGATTAGGGCTCTGCAGTGCTTAGTTACCGTATTTCTTACTTAGGGACGAACCTGAAGTCCACGCGAACGAAGTCGCGGGCAAAAGCTAGTAGATTTATAATTTGAAACAGCGCCTTCAATAAACACTGATTCAAATTAAATTAAAAACTATTTGTAGCTTTTTCTAATAAACACTTATTACATATTTACACCTGTTCAGAAGCACTACCAATTAAAGCAGAAAACGTCAAAATCGTAGAGAACCTTAAGTAAATTGTCGCTTCTTATATCTTTAGTTCCAGAAGTCGCAGGTTAAAGGCGACTTATTAAAACCGTCGCTTTAAAATATGTCACGTTAGGGCGCTCTTGGCATATAAATAATGTCTGGCGGTCGGCGCTGGAGGCTTGGATGAGGTCGTGGAGTGTAGCGCTGGGTATATACTGATTTGTACCGAAAATTATGGATAAGACCATGCCCGGGACGATGCAATTATTCAAGTGCATTTATGTGTTAGCTTGTGCCACCGGCTGTCTTTGCACTGGATTCCTAATAAAATATTTTAGAATTTGGATTCGTGAGGTACTAAATAATATTTTCGATTTTCGAATTCCACATAGGCATTTATGCGACAATTTTAATAATGTGTATTTTCGAATTTCACTTAGGGATTTACGAGACAATCTTACAATGAGTATTTTCGATTTTCGAATTTCACATAGGAATTTACCCGGCAATCTTATGGAAGAGTATGACATTGTGAGGCAATATAATATCCTTAGGATGTTGAATGATATATGTGAAGTTGACGAACCTGAACTGTGCATAGTGGAGTATACATCATAATTTACCAATTAGGCTTAGATAATGTTAAAATAACAATGATATAGTGCATTTAATATACAGGTGAGTTAGAGGTATTCTCAAAGTAAATGAATGGATCGTTAAAAATGTAGGACTTTTATATTTTTTCTTAACGAAGGGATAATTTACTACATTCAGGACGTTAGAGAAAGTTGAAAGAATATTTAATTATATGTATTTATCGGAAGTAAAGATTCTGTACAATTAGCGCTAATTAATAAATATTGCTAATACTCCTTGAAGTGATAGATGAATTTTCCTATATAAAAGATAACAATATCTTTACTTCCAAGTACTTTGATATTAAAGAAAATCCTTTAAAATTATATGGATTAAGCTATCGGTTTCGTTAACACGAGAATACTTTTAGTAGTGAATAATGGCAAAGGTTGTTTTGCGATACTCTTAAAATATTTGCGGTAATGTTCTAAAATGTATTGCTTATATATTTTGAGACGAAGCAAGCTTAATCTTTATTAACTAAAGCAACACTTTTGTTGGCTCTTTTATTTATTTTTAACAAGTTTTCCGAATAATAAATAACTTGCTTTCCATCCGCAGCTTTGCCTACATCATATCGTATTTTACAAAAGGAAAGATAAATATTTTCCGATGGCAACTTTCATTAAGATCGTTTAAGTAGGTGAATTAATCCAAACAAAAACTTTCATCCCCTATTTTCATCCTTTGAAGGCAAATTCTTACAAACTTTGAATGACGTATTTATTTATGTATTTTAAGGCCTAAATATAAGTTTCAAAGATGATGGTCAAAATTTGTATGGAAGGTGGGCCTGAGTAATGTGCAGCGACGAAACTTCACCAGAGAAGAGGATAAATTATTGTAGATCATCTGGATAAAGATTAGATTTTAAATATCTCCCGTTTTTTGTAATTAATAATTTAAATTATTTAATAATAGCAAGTTGATGGAATCTTTTTTTTAGGTTTATTTCTTTTTATTAATTTGCCCAAGACATGCTGTCAAAGTCGCATTGACAGCGGACGAGTGTCATCATTGGTCACAGACTATGTACATTTAGGGTGGTCAGTAACACAACATGTCTAGAACTTCATGAATTTATAATTACTAAATTACATTTCTTTTGTTAACTATATAATCATTTTTCAATAAGATTTAAATAAATTATCATTTTATATACTTAATTAAAACATTTTAACCACGTTTTGGGATGTGTTTACTTGAATATCTAGGTACTTTCAAACATCATTTACAGAAAAACGGGAGATTTAAAAAAATATAATAAATTGTAAATTGATGAACATAAAATTACCTATCGATTGATATATCTTACGTCTCTGCACATGATTGAGGCCCACTTTTTGTCCATGTCCTTTTATCATTAAAAACTAAAAAAAAAAATGAAACTATTACGTACTTTCCATTCTAACTTTTATCTCCCGTTTTAACTCCTTACAGCCATTTTGTCTTATTAAAAAGTAATCTATGTTCTGTCTCAGGCTCTAGATCTTTCATTGAAATCTGTTCAGAAGTTTTAGCGCGAAAGCACGACAGCCAGACAGAGTTAATTTTTCTTTTATACTATTAGTAAGGATTTGTCGTCATAAGATATCCAAGGATAGCGCAATCCGTACTAATCCAACGCCGTGTGGTGGCGACGCGTGCTGGCAATGGGCCGGCTGCGTCTGTGTTGCGGACAATTTACACCGGGCGTGAAATTCGATCTTTGGAAATGAACGGTGTAAGATAGCATGCAAGCTAGACCATATAATACGAAAGCTTACTTCGGTCTTGTCGCGACATCTGCGTGAAACGGAACGCGGGCGCATCACGCTTGGCCATAAAGGATACGTCAATGTCAATGGATAGATTTATCTAAAAAAAATAAATATATTATATATATATATATATATCTATTTATATATTTTTATTTTTATAAATATATATAAATAAATATATCTATAAAAATATAATTCCAACCTTAACTTCCTTTTCGAATACAGATAATTAAATAAACGCAATTTTCGTACCACAGTTTTTAAAAAATTTGCTATTTATTTAAAACAAATAGCTACTTCTACCTCTACTTATCATTCGTAACAGACCTATTTTTTCAAGCTATTTGTATCAATATGTTGTGTGTATGTCTTAGAACCGGCAATTATTTTGAAAACGTACTTGTAAGCTCTATGAGTCACTAGTGATTACATCATTGTGGCCCAATTGATTAAAATCAAACTATCCTAATTGTAATAAATAAACTGTTTGAAATATGGTATGAAAGTTTACATGAAACGTTCGAAACTTACTTTTAAGCTTTTGATTAGATAGAAATAAAAACAGCATTCAAAATCCCAACTAATATTATAAATGCGAAAGTGTGTTTGTTTGTTTGTTTGTTTGTTTGTTTGTTTGTTACCTCTTCACGCTTAAACTACTGCACCGATCATCACGAAAATTTGCATACACATAGTCTGTGGTACGGGGAAGGATATCACATTTCCCGGAAGAAAGTAGCTACTGTTCCCGTGGGATCGAAATTAACGCGGACGGAGCAACGACGGGCGGAGCCACGGGCAAGAAATAACAATATAATTATTTAATAATATTTAATATTTGCATACACATAGTCTGCGGAACGAGAAAGGACATAGGACACCTTTTATCTGTTCCCGTGGGATCTAAATTAACACGGTCGGGCTACTAACAGTGTAATCCTTACTAATATTATAAATCGGAAAGTGTGTTAGTTTGTTTGTTTGTTTGTTCCGCTTTCACGCCGTAACTCCTGAACCGATTCCTTTGAAATTTAGCAGACGTAAAGATAAAAGTCCGGATTAAATAATAGGCTACTTTTTATCCCGGAAAAATCGACAGATCCCACGGGATGCACAATAAAGGCTTCGCACGAAAACTACTGCACAGATTTTCATGCGGATTTCATTCATCAATAGATAGACTGATTCTTGAGCAAGGTTTTGCGGTATTTTTTTTCTGTTTAGTCCCACGGGAAGCGCGATAAAACCTTCGCGCCATAAACCGACTTCCGCGCATATGTAGCCGTGGGCAAAAGCTATGACCCTTAACCCTCTATAGACCCAATCCCGAAATCCACGCGGGCGAAGCCGCGGGCAGAAAGCTAGTTTATAATAAATGTTTAATTTAAAAATACGAAAGAAAGTTTGTTCGGTCTAGCAAACGGTACAGCTTGCAACTTTCATTAAAATCTATGTAATAACTTTTTTAGAATTGAATTTCAGTGATAATTTTTTTAACTTTTTATAATATTAGTGTTATCAGTGTAAATTACACACTATATTTATGTCGCTATATGTGACAAATAAGTACTGCAATTAACATCGCAAAAATGAGTAATGATTAAAATGATTTTTTATGTGTATTTTATGTATAGAAAAAGTTAAATAGGAGTTATGTTAAGGTTTGATATTTGTTTCTAAATGTTGAAGCGCTAGCACAGGTATTAATTTAGATACTTGCCAATGCTTACTCACATGCGTTTCCATTTCACCGTTCAAACATTCGCTGAATTCAGCTGGCCACTGAAAATCTAAATGTTGAAACTATTAACGAGTAGCCAGCGGAGAGCAGTGGCGAGGTAGAAGTTTAATGTTGTTTGCAAGAGGCTGCATAGATACGTGGTCTCTAACACACCTACTGTGGTTGCCAGCGTAGCGCAGCTACAGTGTTAGGGGTGGCACAATCGTTTAATTAAAATTGATAATTTTTTTATAGTAAATGTTATTTAATGGTGGGTAACCAAATAATCGTGCTTCTACTGACGATGACTCTCTACCATTTTCAGTGACAACACAGAGAGAGGACGAGTGAGGAGTGAGCGAAGTGAGTCGTCACAATTTGACATCCTCCGTAGTCGAGAGGTTAGCATGGTTTCAAGGTGTCGCCGACTCTGAGGTCCCGGGTTCGAGTCCCGGCGGGGGAAGATGTTTGTGTGATCAATGCGGGCATTTGTACCTTACCTTAATCATGGTTGTTAATATATACGAGCAAAAAATGTTTATATATGTATAATATATGTATGTCTATCCGTTACCCTAGATCCCATAACACAAGCCTTATAGAGCTTAGCTTGGGCTAGGCTAATTGGTGTATGAAATATTAAAAAATAAAAATCTGCGCGTCGTGTAATGTAGACGTTCCGTCTTCTCGTGTGCAAGTTACGTGGAGGCTTCACGTTCAATTGAATTTTAATCTTGTGAAAATCATCAACTGTATAATTAAATACTCTTGAATCTGTTCATACATCCATGCCACCACCTTGGCCATAAGACCGTCTGAGCTTTAGCGATCACTGTCTTGAATGAGCGAGCAGTAAATGTTAGTGGAGTACTCGTACGTTTATTCTCGCTAATTTCTGATTATGCTGCGGAGATTGAATATATTTCTCATTTTATTCCTATTTGTACAGTCCATAATAAAATGACTAGTTTGTTTTACTTCTGTGAAGTAAGAAGCGCGCAAAAATATAAATTCCTAATCAGTTTAAGAATGTAATAAGTTTCGAATAATATTAAAAGTGATGGAGCTCTAACGAGAGGAAATATCCATATTGGAGCAAGAATCTGCAGATTGCTATCTCTACTGCTGTGAAATCTTCTACAGGACTAGTTTCAGTGCATCCTGCTGTAGCTAAAGTTAACTGTAGCTCATGTTCCGGATCCCCTTTTCCTGAGGGGGTCGCCATCATGATGTGTCTGAGTTTTAGTTGGTAGCCGCTGGTATGAAGTCCGACATAATCATCGTAGCACTTGCCACTGCGGTGGTATCCTGGGTACATTTTGTATTCCTTAGTAAGGATTCTCAGCCTCTCTCTTTTGAGAGAAAGAAAAAGCATGTGTGCTGCCTATTTCCCCTCAACACATAACGAGCACTCATTCAATTTTATCGTCAGTGTGACAAACCTAGACATAAATTGTAAAATATGGTATTTTGGACCTAAGTCATTCGAAATAATGGCTTTCGTTATTATTTTTTATAATATAATCTTAAGTATAGGTATTTTTTTTTGTTTTTCTGTGGTAATCTGCCAGGTGATATTTTTTTTACAATATTCAAGATGGTACCTATATTTTTAGCTCCACTCTTTTAAATAATAAATTACAGAAAAAACAAGTTCATGTTTTAAAATTGTGCATAATTTATGACAGCACCTTTTGTTAAGTTACCAAATACCTACCATATGTATTTAGTATCTTAATAAAAAGAGGTGTAGTATCAAAATATAAACAAAATATTCGTCATGCCTAAATAATAAAATGAAATGAATAGGTTAAAAGTAGTAGTATTATTATTAATCTACAATTACAATAACACTTCTGTTCCAAGCATATCATAAAATTCAACATATTATTATAGGAAATAAGAAACAGAAGTGCAGAAAGTATGTCAAAATAATACGACAGACCATCTGCTTTTCAACTTACGATGTTATCGAACATATTTCCGAGGAAAATATACGGTAAGTGGACACGATATTATCTCCACATTCGACATTGTGAACGCTTGGGAATGTCTCATAATGTTTGAAAAAGTCAATAAAATGTAAATGTTCAACCCTAGACGATAGGTATCTTAAGTGCACAACAGTCGTATTTCAGCAGTACACAGAACACTCGCGAAAGAATTTTCTAATGCATCGCAAAGCACACCTTTATCGTTTCCAATAAAGTTTAGTTTACATCAACGATTTGGTAGTGAGTTCATCGCAAGCGAAAACAGGTCTTAGTGATGAAATGAGCTACCAATAAAAGTGTTAATTTCCTTTGTATGTTAGTCTAATAGGGTATCCATATCGCACGTTGTTGATTAAGGCGGACCTTGCGAGGATTACCGAGTTTTTGCTGTATCCCGTGTAATTACTTGGAGTGTTCTAACGTAAGCTGCGAAGTTCATAAGCTAGCTGTTAATGAGCGCTTGTTGTTAGTTAGCGATGTGTATGGAACTAATGTTTATTAATTAATAATATATGTTTGATTTCACCACATATAATCGAATCCTCCAATTAATATTAAGAATCATTATGCATATTTCCCGCTCAAATAAATATAAGATTTATTTTATTCAATGAGAATTTATGTGAAACTTCGAAACGTCACCCGACGCGACGTATTGTAAACCAATAAAGTCATCCTTTAATTTGACATTTAGAAGTTTCACATAAATTCTCATTGAATAAAATGAATCTTATATTTATCTGAGCGGGAAATGGGCATTACTTACATGAAGCTATTCAAATGTGCCAAATTTCTTTAACAGAATTTTAATTTTGTGTCGGGAGTGTAGAGTACAATGTCGTAATGAAAATAATCTTTATTCTTATAGATGTCAAAACGAGTTTAAAATTAAGGGACAACAAAGTACACACGGCTACAAAACAAACAATACGTGGTGATTTTGACATCAACTCTATTCCCTAAGTGGTAAAAGCTTTTTTCGTACTCTAAACGTTTACCTGATGTGCCGCTGGCATTATTTTACTTATACACTTGTACAAGTAAAATAATAACTACATCTGTTCGGAAATTGGGAGAGCCTTCTCGAGATAAACAGGAAAGAAACTTTGAAGGTCTATTTCTTGTCTCTTATTTCCGACACAATTATTTTATACTATTTTTATTCTAACACATATTCATCAAAAGGAATTTCAGGTGGTTTGTTGTAAAATGTTATACATTTTCTTAAGATCAAACCATCAATTTTTTTAAAGCCTGAACGTTGGGAAACGCATGATTATTTTTAATGCTTAATGCTTAATTGGTGGGTTTGAATATGTGTTTTAAATGAATGAATGAGGCCTCCTGGTAGGTTTGAGTCAAGGAAACTACTTTATAATCTCTTTTCATGTTTAAAATATACAGATATTTAATATACGTTTTTTTTTCAATAAATCAATGATCTCAATATTGAATAAATGGCAACACAAAAGATTGTTATTTATGATTGGTTAGTAATAGAAAATGAAAAAGTGTGAGAAGTGGGTAGTTCATGAACGAACTAAATGACGGGAGTTGAAACTAACACTTGTATACGAATTATGATAGCAACAGCGGTGTTTCGGTAATGGTTGGTTTCCTATCCGTACTGAAAACTCCGGTGTTTGGAGACATTTCTGCCATCTTATCGGCCATAGCTGTTAATTTATCCAAGCTTTCGTCGCTTATTATAAGGATATTTTTGATTGTAGGTGGCAATTTTTCAAGCCAAAGAGTTCGCAGTATTTTACTTGATAAATCAAGAGTTCCTAAGCTCTGCATTTGGCGAAGAAGCTGGCTAGGTTTTGAATCGGCGAGTTCGAGACCCGTTAACAAACGTTTTAGTTGTTTCTCTTCGCTTTCTTGAAATATATGTAATAATCGTTTTTTTGCTTCCGAATATTTTGCACTTACTGAACCAGTAATAATGTCCCAAATGTTTTCTATGAATTTTGGTTCTAGTTGTGAAATCAAGTGATTGAATTTTGTGTCTTCTGATCTAATATTATTAATTGTAAATTGAGCTTCTACCTGGTAAAACCAAATTTCGGGTTTATCAATCCAAAACGGTGGCAATTTTATGGAAATTTTTTCGAGATGCTCGTTTTCAAAATCTTCTGTAGACATTTTAGCTTTTTTGATTTTTATAAAATAAACACGGGGTCACCAATTTGTAGCTATTATAGTAATAATAAAATAAATAAGATCGCAAATATATCAATGAGTTACAATTCTCAATAATATTTTATTTTAATTTGACAATGTCAAAATACATCACGTTAAACTTTTTTGACAAAAACTAAATAACAAACTTTTTGACGTGCTGTAGCGACCAGCCTTTTTAATGGTCCGCTACACATACAACTGTGCGATGCGCGACAAGATTACAATAAAATTCTTACATACAGTGAGTGAGCAAATTTGCACCTGTAACCTAGGATAGTAATTAAAAAAATAAACTGTCTAATTGGCCGTCCTTTTTTTTATACAAATTTATTGACAAAGACGCCGATTGATGTGATTCTTGTGAGATTCGCAGCATATTTGTAACCACAGTACGTTTCCAACTTGTGACATTAAGATATGAAATCGCACTACCCAGTAAATTTAGTGTTATATGTTCTTCACAGGAAGACAGTACTAATGCTTTGAAGTTGAAATAAATAAGATAGAGGTATCCAAGTATGATCATGATATGAATTCCTTTAATTATATTGTGTGTTTATTTTTTTATAGATATAAAAAATCACATATTATTTGCAAACTTATCATTAGGGTAAAGTTTTACAAAAACTGCGAAATAGAAATAAATATATTTTTTTAATGTGGAGTCCAGCAAGGCTGTTTATTGGTTGAAATGATAATTAAGAGGAATCTATAACAGATCTTTCAGAGTCTAACACAACGTGATCTCATTTGCTTGAACGTCATCTGACAGCGGGACTGACTTGTATAGGGGACACCTGTTAGCCACTTCAGAAATACTTTACGTAGTCAACGGCATCTCTGCTAAGGTCACAGCATTTTTAATCTTCTTCTTCAAGCCCAGTCTGTGCTCTATAAATAGACATCTGAAACAAGGAAGGCTCAATTAGTTTTTTTTTATATAAATATGAACAAAACACTAACAAAATATTTGGTACTCGCAAGATTTGATTCCGCGTACCGATCGTACCATGTTATACCATACATACTCGTATACCGACGCCTTAACAAAATCTTCCCATTGCTCTTTTATACTATAAAAAATTAAGAAAAAATGTTTCTAAATTCAGAAGTTAGGTTGATTTACAAGTCTGTTAGCTAATAATGGATCATCTATACTAATATTATAAAGAAGTAAAGTTTGTGTTTGTATATTTGTTAAATTGTAAGGGGTAATCTCGGGATCTACTGGACCGATTTTAAAAATTCTTTCACCAATAGAAAGCCAAATTATTGCTGAGTGTCATACGAGTAGGTTATATAAAAAACCGAAAAATAAAAAGGCTTTTACGTGGTAGCCCGTTTTGCAAAGTGAATCGGAGAAAAAACGGTCGAATGAAAGCGTTTCTTACGAATGCTGTCTTTACTATGAATGAAATATATATTTTTGAGTTCTAGAGAAAAAAATGTGGAGCTTGAAAATGCCTACAAAAAAGTCAACGACAGCATATGTCTAACTTTTATATTTAAATTACAAAAAGTATATTTTTTAACATTAGCATAGACAATTTAATTTTTATATTAATAAAATAATTCAAATCATTAGGTCATATTTATTAGTCATATATTCCGAAAAATTATCTATGTAATCTATGAAAAGAAAATCTATGAAAACAAGTAAACTCATCGTCATAAGTGTGAAGGCCAAAGCAGCGGACGGCGCGCGATGGCTTCGGGTTTAATTCGGTACGCGTTCGTGCTCGCTTCGGGGATTATTAATATTATGCCCAACGAAGTGGGCACGGGTCAGCTAGTCTGTTATAAGCATAGTAGTAAGTTAGTTTAGTGAAGAGGTAAGATTTTAATTATAGCTGTTGACGAACTAAAAACAATAAAATATAAATTATCTCAACTAATATTAAAAAATGCGAAAGTATGTCTGTCTGTCAGTTACGCTTTCCCGATTAAACCTCGCAACCGATTTTGATGAAATTTGGTACAGACAATCTTTAGACTCTGAGACAGAACATAGGCCACATTTTATTTCGTAAAAAAAGGATGAAGGGGTTGAAATAGAGGTTGAATTTTGTATGGGATTTCCTAATTTTAAAAGATAAAATCATGAAACTTTATATTTAAGCACTTGATAAGAAATCATTAAACATTTGTTCCAGCATTTTTGAAATTTCGACCAGCTAGTGGGAGAAATAAGGGTTGAATGTTAGTATGCAAGTTCGTTAAATATCACGTCATAAGAAACAAAAAATCGTTTGTTCTAGCATTTTGAAATTTTACCAGTGAACGGGTGAAATAGGGGTTGAGTTGAAGATAAGACCATGATTCTTGGTACCTTAGACATAAGGGACCAGGATTGACAAAAACTAATTTCACGCGGACGAAGTCGCGGGCATATTATATTATAAATTAATTAATTAATTGGATAAATAGTAGTCTTTCAGAATACATTTGACAGATATTAAGGATGGTCTTGTTATAATGAAGCGGGTAATACATCATGAGTTCCGAGATTATGTATATTTAAATTGTAAAAACTAATATTGAATTATTATATTAAACACTAGCGGACCCGACAGACTTCGTCCTGTCAAAAAGATTTGTAAAGTGGCAGTTTTTTGTTCCTAATTATTTTACAGATAATTAAATGTAAAAAAGTAGTTATAGTGACGTAACTACAATAGATAGACATATGGTATCGCGAAGTTTTTTGTAGATATTAATATTTCTATAATAATGTCGAACATTTTTGTACTATCATTAATACTCTTCGCAGCGTATGCGATGAAAGACATTTTATGGCTAATTTTTTTATTATGTGACAAGGGGGTGGGAGGGATCTTAAATTTCGTGACGTCACATTACAAAATCTATTAAATCAAATAAGCTAACTGTTAAAAACAAAAACTTTAAATTATTACTATTAGTATGAAAAGTGCTGTAAATATTAACTTTTATTGTAAAGTCTGTATACTCTCATAAATAAATAAAGGAATAGTATCTTCTTCTATCTATTAATAGGGGTACTCTCGAAACGTACTATTTTTCTAATTGATTATAGTAGGTGATTTTGAAAAATATAATAAGAAAATCATGAAATGACCATATACTTATTTCATATAAGTAATCGTTTTTTGTTTTGTTAATTGATTTTGATGTTAATTTTATTAAAATGAAAATAAAACTGATTTCGAAACCGCTTTTATCATTCAATAATTTCAAAATTTGTGACGTCACAATGTGGGGGAGTCTCACAAATGTGACTAGCTGTGACAAGGACGGGGGAGGGGCAGAAAATCACGAAATTCGTGTGACGTAATTTATGGGTGACCCCTAATAACTTTTTTTAAAAACAGTGTTTTAATTATGTCATTTGATAAGACAAACTTTGTTGATATGTCTTATGTGTAGCTCCGTTAGTTATAGTGTAGAGGGTCTTAATTCTAACGCGACCGACGACGTTTGACGCTGTACGTCGCGTCCAACTTAATTTTTTATTTATCCACTTTTTTTCTTTCTTTTTTCACTTTTTTATTTCTGTGCTATATAAGTACTACAATAATTCAACGTAGTGGTAAATAATAGAGTACATGTTATACGTACAAGATTCACTTACACAAACACAATAACTGCCGGAACTGTCATGGCGGCTCCCATGAGGAACACCGCGCCGGGAAGCACTTCCATCGTCGCGTTGTACACTTGCGTGTACAATGGCACGTACACCAGGGGCATCAGGTTCTCCGTCAGACCGAATATAGAGTTAACCCTCCCTGCGAACAGACACAAATGCAAATGTCAGACACAACGTTGAATGGGGAACATGCATCATTCAATACATAGTATAAAACAAAGTCGCTTTCGCTGTATGTCCGTATGTATGCTTAGATCTTAAAACTATGCAACGGATTTTGACGCGGTTTTTTTTAATAGATAGAGTGATTCTTAAGGAAGGTTTGTATGTATAATAAATGTATAATATAGTAGAGAAACACTGATAAATTTAAAGGTTTCTAATGTGATTGTCGTAAATAAACACGTTTTTTTGCGCTTATATTGCAAACGCTGGCTGAACCCTACGAGATAGACCAAAATAATGTACTACAGTATTGTACAACTTACAAAAATCCACAAAAAAGTCCGCGATGGTATATGTCTATTTCTTAGGGATAACCCACCATAACCATTTTTTCACTACACCCGTGCGAAGCCGGGCGGGTCGCTAGTTTATAATATTTATGAAAATTTTGTTATTGAAATGCTAAAAAAATATAAAAGTAGCGCCACTGCAAGGCTTATTTTTAAAATAATGTTGTAATTTAACAATAATTACGAATCAAAAGTAACGTGAAACGGAACGGATTTAAAACACCAATCAGCGTTCAGTGACGTCACTCCGGTTATGACAACTTATCTGAGGTTATAAGTTGTTGTAAAAGTGAACAATTAAACCAATATTAATTGCGTTTTTTGAATAAAAATGGAAGTTGGGTTTGCCAAAACAGATTCTAGGACTCTGCGCCAAAAGTTAATGTTGACATGGTAGTGACATTTTTGTCGAAAGTGTAGAAATGAAAGGGACTAAACAAAAAGACAATGAAAAGTTTGGATAAGTGTTAGGTAGGTAACTGTTTCTTTTGTGTACAAGCAGATGAACTAAGTTTACAATAAATATATCCGCCGACTAACGTCAAAGTGGTCTTCACAGCATCGAATTGGTCTTTGGGAAATAAATGTCATTCCTCAGACCGCTTGAAACCACATTTTTCACAGTTTTGGGTCAGAAGGTCCAGTCAAAAATAATTTATTAGGAAAATTTAAAGTAGATGGACACATTGGCACAAAACATACCACCACACGGCTTTTTTTCGGAGTATGAATGGCATAGTTATGATCACCTGATGTTGATGGATGATTCATTGTAAATTTTTACAAAATAATACCTTGAAAGTCGAGATAAATGAAAAAACAACTAAAGCCAGCAATAACACGCGCAGTACAATCAGTGAGCCAGTGACAATGACAGACAGGAGTGACGTCATACGAACTATAGGTCCGTTTTCGCGCGAAAATTTAAATTGACAATTGGGTAGACCACAATTTTTAAAATTTTATATATAATAAGAGTACTTTTTTAAGTGAGAAATATTGTAGAACCAACAGTACACCTGCACCTATTACTTTTGAAGATATATCGACATGTTTGCGGCGCTGTCCGGGTCGCTCAAAAACGCTCCATACTAAAAACACTGCAATTGTGACGTCATAACTCAGTAAACTCGCCTAATTTGTATGAGCGTATAAACAAATTTTAAAATAACTTTGTTATTTGTACGTTTATAGGTATACTTTCTATATAAAAAATGTTATATTTAATGTCAGAATGCTAGAAATGTGTTCGTTTCATTAAAATTACGTAAATAATAATTGCTCATTTTTTAGAAATCTAAAAACAATATAAAATAATAATTAAACTGAAATTTCTATATTGACATACTTTCATTAGATATAAATTGCTCAAATCAGATAATTATAGTACAAAAACGGCCATAATCAGTTGTAGTCGTCTACCCTATTTTAAACCGCATTTTTTCAGTAATTTGCAGTCTTTTTTTTTTTAATATACTTGTGGTCTATTCTAAGATAAGTTCTTTAAAATGAGCACAAAAATAAAAATATTGCATCTTCCCTATTTGTTCTGCGAATGCTGCGAATCTGAATTATTTTAAAAACATCGACAATTGGTAGATAAATTATAAATGAAGTTGCTGCAGCAACTTCATTAATAATTAAAAAAACATGTTTTTTTCGTTTGCATGTACGGCAAAACGAGAGGAATGATAAACGCATTCAAAGTAATGAGCTCGATTGAAAGATATGACAAATACCCCATACATTGAGTATCCGAATCCATTAACAATTTAACAAAGCGTTAGTTTACTATTAAACAATTTCGACAAAGATGATTTTATACGAAATGTGAAATATAGTTATTTCATTATGCAAATAGTTGTTCGTTCGGCTACGTTTGTGAACCTATCATTTTCCTAATTTGTTATTTTGTAAATCCAACATATAGACAATTTCAGGATTAAAGTCACTTGATGTTTTACAATTCCGAACATTTGGCTGTTTTTTGTATTTTTGACATTAAACGCCTAAGCTTGATAAATTTAATGAAAATGATAAATAAATGTAATAGTAAAAAAAACTAGTAATAGGTGATGTTCTAGTTTTCATTTGACTCGTCACCTAAAGCTGTTCATGTTTTGGGTTACTAGTTTCAAGAAGTCTCTATTTATCACATAATTAATATTAAACATTGTCAACGATCAATAAAGCATTTTATTAGTTGGTTGGATAAGCACTGGTCTAGGCGGTTATACAGTGTGTTAGGGATCGCACTTCTGATACTTTACCAACGTGTTGTATGTTAAGTTTTATCGACAAAAACCTATATATTTATATATTTGGTATTCCACAACGGCAGCGGCTGCGTTCCCATTGCAGAAACCATACACAAAATGTATGTCTGCTATTTCTTCAGCTGAATAAGACATAACGCGCGATCAAATTAAAGAATGTACGAGTGATAGAGCGATGGTGTAGTTTTCACCACGCGGGGCGAGGGATAACTGATTGTCAATGAAAAACAAATACACAAAGGCACCATCTGTTGTGTTTTGTCTCACTTACACCTTCTAATCGTAAAAGTACCTCTCTCTCTCACAAACAATAGAAATATTACCTTCTTATGAATAGGGTTTTTTTTGTCAATTTTGACTTGTTTTGTTAGACCCGTTTCTTAACTATTTGCCTGTTTAGCGGTACTTATTTTAGGTTTATTTACAAGCTCAACTCATTGCCAATAAATTAAAACAAAAGAAATGATATGTCAAGGGCCCGGAATTTTAGGTAGAGCCCAATAACTAAAAAAAAATATAGATAATTTTACCCAGTTTTCCGTCTAAATCAAAGGATTTTGTTTATTATTGTAAAGAATTTCTTAACAAATTTATTGTTAAATGCTAGCACAGCTCATTAACTTTAAGAATAATAAGAAATAAGGCCACTTTTGTGTATCTAGACCAAATAAAATCGTAAAACAGCAAGATTTAATAAACTCCTTAAAATACGAGAAATAAAATTTTAAAATAGCTCTCATTCATAGGGGTGAGGGATGCGACCCCCATTTGTACAGGTTTTTGTCGATAAAACTTAACATACAACACGTTGGTAAAGTATCGGAAATCCGTTCCCTAACATACTGTATAATACATCAAAAGAGCATGCATAGTATCCTTTGGATTTGGACGGATTGACAGTTCATCGTTCGTTTTGAAGGCAAGACTCATTATGATTACCAGCAAATTACATTAAGCTATGAAGGTCTAAGAAATATTATTTTAAAGAAGCACTTACCAAGTTCATTAGGAGCGACCAGTTTGGAGACTATAGATCGCAGAGCTAAGAGAGCCGTGCCATTCAATATTTCCACAGCCGGAGCTGAAAACCAGAGTAATTTATGTTAAATTAGCAGGTTTTCATATAATCTTTATTTTTTATTAGTGATACATTCGATTATGTTTAAGACAGATTTTGATTGATGAAAATAGTTTTATGAAATAATTTTATGAAAATAGTGTTAAGGGTTACCTAATGCTTAGGTTTAATTTTGATGACGCAATAGTTACGTTACCAAATATTTTGACAATAGTAAATAAAATAAAGAAACTATTTATTTATTGAGAGATAACAATCAGTTACAATATATATAGTATGATTTAGTTTACAACATCCAAGCATGCTAATAGTGCAACGAACAACGTTATCCACAAATTAAAAAAAACAAAAATAGTGCGCTACATTTGACCTCGGCGCCACACACACACTTACCCATACTCACACATATATTCATACACCATGAACAGTATCCAATTTGTTTTATGTTTTTATGTTTAAAATAAAACAAAACTAAAAATAACAAATTAAGTTAAATATATAAACATATAAATAAACAACATTTGACTAATTAATATTAATTACAATTATATGGTTAAATGTTAGTGCTTGAATCTTCAAGTAATATTCTTATCGATTCCAATTTAAATATGTGTTTTGACAAATTAAATACATCTACGGATACAAACATAGAATTATAATTTTTCAAAATTCGATTTAGAGGACAGCTCAGTCCAGTGTTTGTACGACAAACACTGATAGCAAATAAATTGTCAACACGGACCTTACGCCTAAGAGCGGATCTCGGAACTGTGTAATAAATTTTACTAGTAAAGTCCATGTAGTCAAACTTATTATTAATAATTGCGTACAAAACATTCATCTTCAGGTACCTACGGCTGTCCTCCAAAGACAACATTTTATACTTCTTAAGAAGCTGCGAATAGGATAAAGTGCCTACAATATCTGTAATGCATAGTTCGTAAGAATTTTTGTTGAACTTTCTTAATCTCCTCCACATACTTCATATAGAGCGGACTCCAGGTAGCAGCTGCATATTCTAATTGTGAACGTATAAGAAACTTATATAAATAGAGAAAAGTAGTATAGTCTATAGTTCTCTTCTTATAGATATTATGTAAACTTGCTTAAAATTGTAAATGAAGTTGGGTTTAAACTAAATAGTTTAAACCCATCTGAGATCAGTTTCTAATTGACGAGTCTGTAAAAATACAGGGAGTAAAAATCCTTTGTTGGTTCTTTCTAGTACAAGGTCTCTCGATGTAGACTTGTGAACCAATGGCATAGCATCTTTGACGTGCAATAGTGATTGTAAAAATCCTATTTGAAGAATATATTTTTGATTTGAACAAGCGCTGCTGCAGATTAATGTTCAGTTTAAGTCATTGGATATGTTGGTCGCCAGTACTAATTAATGATTACTCTCGCCCAGCATAAGACAAAACTTAGATATTATATGACTTCACAAAACTTATATATTAGGCTATCTGCAAAATATTGGTCCGATCAGAGCAGATGTATATTCCTCAACGAAAACAAACATCTGCGAGTGAGATGTTATAGTGTAATAGAGATCATGGAGTGACGTAGCGACGCAACTGATGCGAGGACAGGCTCTAGATTGTTGAGGAGTTGGAACGTTATATTTCTTTGGTATTCCATCAACTAACAACAATTACTTATTGTAGTTATTAACGATATTATTCTTCCAGTGTGATCTACGGAGAATTCTAAAATTACGGGTAAACCAGGAGAGAAAGAAAGTGGTGATCTATTTGACAGTAGAGGTGAGACTAATGTCAACTTAACCGGTAACTATTGCAGAACATCGATGGCGCTGTTGTCTCGTCAGTGGTTTATGAATTGGTAGCTTACGAAGGTCCAGGGTCAACCCTGCTAAGCTTACCTTTCAAATTTCGTATGAAAGAAAACATACAAAGGTTAATGTGCTTAATATTGGTTACGCGCTATGTTATCCCAGTGTAGGATAACATAGATTACCGCACTGGGATAGCGCAGTCGAATAATGTCCAATCGCCTTAATATGGTTAGAGTCTCGGTGGTGGTGATTTTGATGATAGTAATATACTAGTTAGTTCAATCGAGTGTTCTCAAAGTGGTAAGAACAGTGATCACTGATCTAAGAATAATATCTGGATTATAAGAGTGAAGTAACAAGTAGATGAATAAAGCAGTGGATATGTTGGTGATAATCTTCAAGTTACTAAAATCGACATTTGGAAAATACCAGTAACATACGCATTCGATCTACGAAAAATATCTGTGGTTATGGATGAAACTGTTGCTGAAGAAGGCTGCAAGTTTGGTGCCTTTTAATGACGACAATGATCTGAACGACGTTATTTAAAGCGAGATTTCTAGATGCTTTAACAAAATTACCTACAAAGAATATCTGTGGTTATGGATGAAACAGTTGCTGAAGAAGGCTGCAAGTTTGGTGCTTATTGATGACGACAATGATCTGAATAATGTTATTTAAAGCGAGATTTCTAGAAGCGGTAAGAAATGGACACTGACCTATGAAGAATATCTGAGGTGTAGGTGCGAAGCAGTAGACGAAGGAAGCGGCAATCTTGCTTACGGTAGAGATGATACCCAGTAGCGAGTCGTGCCACTGCAGGTACTTGCTGAACACCGTGATCGAGAATATTGTACCTGAAATTGTTATTGTTTTGTTTTGATATCATTTGAAGGTATATACAATATTTTTTTATACTTGTTCCGTCAATTCATAAGTAATTAACAATGGCTGAACTGAATACAGCTTTCTTCAACATGTGGTTTCATGGTTTTTGTTTTTTAGAACACTCACCTACAGTGTGGATAATGAAGTTGTAAGCCTGGAACAAGCTGAACTTGACCTCGTCCCAATTGAACCTGTATCGCGTCATCATGTACATCACCCATATTTCACCTGCAATTACATTGAGTGATCATCATCACAGCTCATATACGTCTCCATCGAGGGGCTCGAGCCTACCCTAACTACGTTAGGGCGATTAGGCCTTAGTCAACCACGCTGGCCCAGTGAGGGTTGGTTGACTACGTACACTTTTGAATTGTTTCGCAGATGTACGCAGGTTTCCTCACGATGTTTTCCTTCACCGTGGGAGCGTCGGATAAATGTACATATGAAATTCGGAACGAAAAACACATTGGTACACGGTGGGGATTAGATTGCGGGCCTCCCGATTCTATGCGGCGCACAAACCATTGCCGAGACCACAGCGCCACCGACGCTCCATTACATTGAGTACTTCTTAATAATGACACCACATTATAAAAACAGACGATTATTGTCTTTCGTTTCCTGTTAACATGAATTCTCTGGGAATTGTATTCTATAATTCAACTTATACTCAAATCGCTGCTTTAGTACAGTTAAAAAGGGATAGGGCTATTGAGCCTATTTTAATATAAGATTCTTAAAATTCTTAGTTTGGTAGAAGCCTTTGCAATCTGTCTTCTACCATCCTACCGCCATCCATCCATACCATCCTAGGAATGGCCTGCGCGATATAGCTCTTGATGAACCCATCTGCTGGGATCATAGGCTGGGAATCCGTCTATCCGTCTCCGAAATCCGTCTGGGAATTACCTCAATATCCAGGATAATCCCCCCACATGGCGGTCGAATCGCGAGAGCGTACCCCGCCATGTGCCCCGTATGGGCCCAGAGAACTCGGGGGGGTTTTAGTGGGTAGGCCGGTCCTCTTGACCGGAGAGCCCCACACACGGCCGCGTCTTGTCAGCCCGGTGTCATGGTGTACAAGATCGCATTTCTCCCCGTCAAAAAAAAAAGGATAATCCCCCACAGGCGTTTAGACTCCGCCGTAGTTGGCTGAAGTCCTGAGGTGATTCGGAGTAATTGATTTTTCAGTCCCTATGTCGCTTCAATCAAAGGACAAATTGAACGTCGAGGTAGGTAGTTTTAGTGGGTATTCTCTGCACTAAACGGGGAGAGTCCTACACACACAAAAAAAAAGGTTATTCCTGTTACGGAAATAGAACATTTGCAATGTTCGACAATTTACGTATTATTTCTTTTTTATTAGCTTAATGGAATAGCTTTAAACAATGAATCGCTATCTGAAATATTGTTGCACTATGATTAATGGAATGTGACCTCAACTTGTGGGTGTTCGGAATAGCAAAAACAAATACCAATATATATTCTATACAGCTAAACCATATATTATAGTTATAACACAAAACTCGCTTGACTGCTGCGTTTAGTCATGCATTACCCCAGACGGGCTCAACAATGAACGCGCTCTCTGTAATAACGAGATACAAGATGTAAAGATACAAACAATAATTTGACTGTCATATCTTGTCCTCCAAATCAGAACAGCAAAAATTGCTATTTTGTGACAAAATCGTAAGCAGAGGTGCCTAAACAGACAACGCTAGTATAGATTTCCTTCGGTCGATCTATTATGCTTTATTTTTAGCACTGGATTGGATTAATAGGATTCAATAAAGGCTAAACAAAAAATGTTTCGCCCTGTAATTTTTTGAGTTATATGGTTTTAAAGTATTCCCATTTTAACGTATACGACACCGTCTTGCAAATACTTCACCAGCATCACACTCGCCAGATGATCAAAAATTACCGTGATAGTTGCCATAAATTCACCTAGGCAGCGTAATCTAGATATTACGACATTGATCGGAATTAAAGCTTATTATCGAATATCATTTAAAACTGAAGAACGGCTGAACTGATATAAATGATTATATATCTGCTGAATTAGAAGGATAACAGAACTAATTAAGTTATAGAAAAATCAGGGCGATAAAATAATGAAGAGATTCAACTCTAACGCTCAACTATACAACTCTAAATCTCTTCAGCTCCAAATATTACATCTTAAAGTAACACCATGCAAAAATAGATATTTTGTACTCCATTGTTTTCACATTGTTTCCACAGTATTCCATTGTTTAATTACACGCTTATACAATGTTCTGTGGATTACCTTAAATCAATTACCGTTTTCAGTAACAAGATTTAAATATTTCGTGGAATATAGATTGGTGAGAAGTTATTTTGTTGTGATGCGAATACCTTATTCCTAACAATAGTTCAACCAACCTGAGTATTTACAATACAGTATACCCCTATAACAGACAAATGAACAAGCAAATGAAGCGCCTGATTGTAAGCGATTACCACCGCTCATAGACACCGCAACACCAGAGAAGTTACAGATTCGTTGCCGGCCTTAAGAAAAGTATTAAGACAAGGGACCGCAAGTTTTACTTGAGATAAATGGTATATTTGTAAAAAGTGTCATTTTATTATATTTATTTTACAGGTTGACTGGTAGATAATGCCTCTGGCTTTATGTCCGTCTTTTGTACAATATTGGGAGCGCCAACACTATGAAAAGCACGTACATTGTAAGGAATCAATTATGTCGCGTTAAGCATATAAATATTGAATATTATCATCAAAAAGTTTAAATCACGCCAGTAAAGGAATCAAAATTACACAAGAAAGGTAGGCTTTTAGTGAGATATTGGAATCAGTTTCTCATTTATTTATTTGAAATGTGACAGACAGTGGTTTACTGTCGGTTCGTGATGCTACTTATTAACATTAGCCGGACGTTTTACGCACTTAGCCTTATGATTTGTATGGTTCATAATTTGTAAGGTTTGCTAATCATACAAGAACCATTCAAAGGTGATTGTAGGAAATCCTAACAGATGAAATGGTACCTAATGGGATGGTCCTGAAAGATAGATACATAGATAAATATAATCATTATATGTTCTACAAACACACACACACAAATAAAATACTAACAAACGAGCAGTTACAGAGATATAAACTACAACATTTAAAAGTGTAGTAACAATAATAAAATACAATATTATAATTATAAAACACATACAACAATAATTAAATACAGCACTATAATTATAGTAGGATCATAGTGTTCACATTCCTGTCTGCTAGATCACAATATTGTATGTATGCTCTGTAGCAACACAAAAAGGCCATAACTCAGCGTCAGTATTTCCTCGTGAAATATGAGCAAATCGCTGATTTTCAGTTACAGCCTGACAGAATAACACCTGCGACACTCACTGCGATATGCTGATGCTAATTATAATGTGCTTATGTCAATTTAAAGTTATAGTATTAGCATTTTGGAATTATATTAAAATATGTTAATGACAAAGTTAAATAAATAGATTTATGTCAACCTTAAATGTAAATAATAAATTCAGTTACAGCCGGAGGGGATGACATCTGCGACACTCATCTGCCATGTACTGATGCTAATTATAATGTGTTTATGTCAATTTAAAGTTATAGTATTAGCATTTTGGAATTATATTAAAATATGTTAATGACAAAGTTAAATAAATAGATTTATGTCAACCTTAAATGATAATAATAAATTCAGTTATAGCCGGAGGGGATGACATCTGCGACACTCATCTGCGATGTACTGATGCTAATTATAGTGTGTTTATGTCAATTTAAAGTTATAGTATTAGCATTTTGGAATTATATTAAAATATGTTTATGGCGCAGTTAAATAAATAGATATATGTCAACCTTAAATGATAATAATAAGTTCAATCTAAAATTGCATTTTTTATTTACTAATAAATATGTATATGAAAATAATATTATACACTGATTTTGAAACAGCGGGGCCCTTTATGCATTGGTTCAATTATAGCCTAGTATTTTTTTGACTCCGCAGTAGTAGATTTTTAAGTTTATCTTTAAATGTTTGCTTATATTTTGTGAATCTAACAGATGGGGGCATAATATCCTACCATTTTACTGCGTGCTATCAAAACCAGCCAGTAAATGCTGCTGTTCGCTGTGGGTCTACGCTAAGAGATAGATGTAAGAATCACGATAACAAACATTCCTCTTTGTTGAAACATAGAAACTTTAATTTAGAAAATAGATAATCTGGTAAAGTTTTCAGATCTTACCGTACATAGGACCGAAGAGTATGGTGACCATACTGAGCAAGATGATCATTCGAAGTCTTCTTGTCTTTGGCTCATTCTTGAAGACGACCGCAACCGATTCTTTCACGTTCGACAAGTCGAAGAACGTCCTCAGGAAATAGACGACGCCTTTTTTATCGTGCTGAAAGTAAATAATCATTCACTTAGACAATATAGCTTTAAATATAAATTACAAAAACCAACCATAACTGTTGATAGGGATATGTCTAAGGCAATTTGACACTGTATAACCATAAACGTGTTTTATACTCGTATTCTTAATATTTCTAAATCTTAACTAAAATTATATGACAGCATGCGCCTCGTTTTTTCTAATAGTTCCGTACAGAAACCTTATAAATATATAATATAAATAGCTTTTTTAAACTTCGACTGGATAAATTTAGCTTAAGTAGATAAATTTGTTATTATGTTAATGCTTTATGTCTTGTATATGTGTATGCGTATTTCTATATTAAAAACAAATGTACACCATTTTCCCGCCAATAAAATTTCAAATTATTTCTAAGGTTGGCTGGAAGAGATTTCTCAAAGAAATAATCTCATTTTCGTAGTTAATTTTATGTTAAATAATTTGTGAACAATAAGGAATATAAATAAAATTAATCTTGATTTTGTGTAAAGCGGTTATTGTTTTCACTCTGGAAGTAAAGTTTTTTTTTTATTTTAAGCGATGGTACAGTTGAGCGCGATATTAGGCCCATGTGGCACACCTGATAAGTCTGTTCGAATTTTACAACTGTCATGTGTCATCGATCAGTTATTTAATTGAAACTGTCAAATTTAAGATGATACGATATATCTGTGATCTGTGGATCTTTGGCTGTGGATACATTTGCTGGCTAAGGATTTATATGTGAACTGTAGATTCTTGGCAGTGATCATTTGCTGGCTAAGGATTTATCTGTGATCTGTGGACCCTTGGCAGTGATCATTTGCTGGCTAAGGATTTATCTGTGAACTGTGGATTCTTGGCAGTGATCATTTGCTGGCTAAGGATTTATCTGTGAACTGTGGACCCTTGGCAGTGATCATTTGCTGGCTAAGGATTTATCTGTGAACTGTGGATTCTTGGCAATGATCATTTGCTGGCTAAGGATTTATCTGTGATCTGTGGACCCTTGGCAGTGATCATTTGCTGGCTAAGGATTTATCTGTGAACTGTGGATTCTTGGCAGTGATCATTTGCTGGCTAAGGATTTATCTGTGAACTGTGGATTCTTGGCAGTGATCATTTGCTGGCTAAGGATTTATCTGTGAACTGTGGACCCTTGGCAGTGATCATTTGCTGGCTAAGGATTTATCTGTGAACTGTGGATTCTTGGCAGTGATCATTTGCTGACTAAGGATTTATCTGTGATCTGTGGACCCTTGGCAGTGATCATTTGCTGGCTAAGGATTTATCTGTGAACTGTGGATTCTTGGCAGTGATCATTTGCTGGCTAAGGATTTATCTGTGAACTGTGGATTCTTGGCAGTGATCATTTGCTGGCTAAGGATTTATCTGTGATCTGTGGATTCTTGGCAGTGATCATTTGCTGGCTAAGGATTTATCTGTGATCTGTGGACCCTTGGCAGTGACCATTTGCTAGCTAAGGATTTATTCGTGATCTTTGGACCCTTGGCAGAGATCATTTGCTGGCTAAGGATTTATCTGTGATCTGTGGACCCTGGCTGTGATATATTTGCTGGCTAATGATTTAGTGTGTCGACGTCAGTTATATTTTATGTTGCCCGTGTACGGAAGATGCTGTGATTTCCGTATTATGCCAAAACCCAGCTGTTATAAGTAAAGACATATGAATCATCGTTATGATGATGTCAGAAGAAGCGTGTTAATCTATAATTACACTGAAACTGCATTTGTCCAAACAAACAATCGACATATGTTACGTGAATAATTAATATGTGTAACAATAACGGATGTTCTGTTAATTAAATGACGTACTTAAATAGCGCGGTTTAATTGAATGACGAATGAATAACTTTCTGTATTTTACTCTTTATTGTTATATTATAATAATATGCGTACGCGCAGGATTGACAAAACATGTTATTACTACATTTTTGACATGTTACTAAGAATAGGAACGGAGCACGGACGAAAAATATACCTAAAAAGAAATTTAATATTGAAATATAATATAAATAAATATTTCTTACACTCACACCAATTAACCTAGGGTAACGGGACTTTATGGGATCTAGGGTAACGGATAGATATATATCGCTACTACGAGTAATTATATACACGTGAAAGTTTGTACGTATGGATCACGTAAAATCTACTAAATGGATTTTGATAAAACCTTACAATAACATAGTTTATAGATTAGAATAACATAGTTTATACATAAGATAAATATATAAGCTACAATTTATTAAAATACGTCACACTATTACAAGTTACTCGAAATATGAATCTGCGCAGACAAAATCGCGGGTACCAGTTAGTATATTTTTTTTGTAGTAATAAATTGTAATTGACAACCATTAACTATGGCACAAATGTTCTCATTCATCACATCAACAACATCTGCCCTCATTGAAATTCGAACCCAGTACCCCAGAAATGGAGACACTTTGAAACCGGTGTACTCTTTGGGTGACGCTCAAGAAGCGTCATGCGCAATGAGAGCTATGCTTGATGTTTCTTTGGGTAATCGAATCATAAATTATGAAATTCATTAAAAAATCAACACCGACACATATCAAATTGAGGCAAGGGTAAGGCACATTGAAATGGTCATAAGTGGTATATTGGGAAATAGGCAACCCTCCTTCTGTGAAGCAGTGATGCTCCAGAAGGAGGCAGCCGAGCGGGGTCGGGAGATGGCCGATCCCGCTCGAAGGAGGCGGCGCCGGGCTCGGTAGCACAGCTGCGACGCTGCCGCGGGTCGCCGGCGGGCGCGAGGAAATCGTGCCCGCGGATTTGGCGACCCGGGAGGGACCACGCCCCTTCCGTGGCCGGGGGGCGTCGTCGGTGGTGGAGATCGGGGGAGGTATTGTAGCCTCCCCCGAGGAGGGCTCCCCTGTATCGGCGGGGGAGCGGAGGCTGGGGGTTCCCGGAAGTAGCTTGGTGTTCCCGGGGGCTCCCGACATGTCTGAGGAAGGCCATCCCTGAGGTTTTTAGTGGGTAGGCCTCCCCCTTCTGGGGAGTAGAGCCCCACATAACCGCCGGCTCGCCACAGCCGGGGTATGCAACTTAATGTATTTTCCTCAGGAGGAACAAAAAAAAAAGGCAACCCATAAGATGCGGGTCACAATTCATTGATAATCGCTGGAAAGTACAAGATGCAAGCATTGTATGATTCATCGGTGTAGAGATTATTTGGGGGAAGTCTGAAATAAGTCTAGCATATAGTGTCTCCAGGAAGATATGATGATAGTATAAAAAAAATGGTTCATGTTAATTTTATCATACTTTCCTAAAACCCACTGTATCTAGACAATAATTATGTGGCGTTTCAGTTTAATATTTATAGTTGTAGTCCTCACCAAAAAATTATTTATGCTTTTTATTTATATTGTGGGCAGAATTATGTCAATAGTAATAGCCTTCATTTTGTAAGCAATAGTTGCATTGTTTATTTGCTGTAGATAGTAATGTTTTCATAACATTACCTGAGAGTTAAAAGGGCAAACAAATCAAGGATTATTGTATGTTGGGCATTATGTGCAGACTACAGAAATGCATTGATACGAATTAAAAAAGTACCTATACAGAATAAAAGAGAATGGGATCCGATAATTTCAGGACAAATAAGCCCCACACTTGTTGAAAGCTAACTCATCTGATAAAGTAACTCTGTTGCTATGAAATTTGATCAGAGCAAGACTATAATTTTCACATAAACGAGTATAAGACGGTAGGAGTGCGCTGGGGTTCGAGTATATGATCAGAAATTTATACAGAGGTGAAAAATTTTACATCCCAAATGTGTTCTTAATGTATTCTTTATAAAATATTACTCAAAAAAATCAAAATAATTTTTCTCAGGAATAATCGACGAAATGTAAAGACGGTAAAGCGTGTATGTCAGAAAAAAAACACCATAACCGATTTTATGTCAAATTTAAGGACCGAAGGGAAACTTTTGCAATTACAAAGAACCTGAGACTTATGCCTCACCAAGAATAGACTTTGCATTTATATTAAGCATTTATAGTAAGAATAACTGATGATGAACGCTATTTAATGTTAGATGAAGAAACACTTATTTTTTTTAAAGTTTAATTTTTTTGGATTTTTTTTGATTACTTAATAAATGAAAGTCATATATACTAAAGAAAAATTTGACAACAAACAACATCAATTTGATAAATTAAAAAAAAATTGTTCAATAAAAAATAAAAATAAAATAATTGCAGCTCTATCTTTTTTAATAGATGCAAAAAATATAAAATGTACTTTCTTTTGGTATCTTATTTATTTACAGATTTAACCAAATTTTTTAATTTTAAAATGTTTTATAATTTTTAGAGATTTGACGTTATAAATTTTAATTAAATTATAGGTTAAACTTTGTTTTAATCCACTTTATTTTATATTATTTTATATTACATTAATATAACCACTACGTATATTTAATATGCCAAATTAAAAGTTTTATTATTGATGTCAAATAAGTAGATAATTTTTCTAATATACGAAATTATTTCATTTCTAATATAAAATTTGAAGTTTTTTACTCACCAACTTATGTTCGGTCGTTTTGTAATCTTTAATGATTTGGAAGCCATAGATCAGATTGGCACACTGTATGCTCCCAGATATCGCATAACATCCGTAGTATCCGAAACGCTTCAGCAATATGCCACTGAGTCCCATGCCAATCGGAAATCCAACTTGAGCGCAAAACTGAATCAAACCTATTCGAAATGTTCTACTTTCAAGTGTAGACCTATCAGCAACATACGAAAAAGCAGACACGAGTAAAACGTACCAACTTCCTGCTATAGCATCTAGTACTGCATCGCTGAAGATCAAAGCTTCAATGCTGAGCTCGTTAAAGAAAAATGTATTAATAATGCTCGCTATACACATTAAAATCTGACATGCTAGTGGCATCAGCAAAAATATCCTTCTATTGCCTGTTTTGTCTGAGTACGGGCCTACGAGCAGTCCCATCAGAGACGGCCAGGTTGTCACTATATACGTTTTCCAAGCTATAGCGTTGCCAAGTATCAGTTGTACATTTCGCTCGTATGGATTTTGAAGGTCCAGTGACTGCAGCTTTAATGAGTCGCATATATCTGTGGAGTAATTCAGGTTGACCCGGCATATTTTCTGCAGGCAAAGATTCTGGGTAGTGTTTGAAGTCAGAATAGCGCATGAGGTGAATAACAATATAACAGGTTCTAACTTTATATTTTTCAATCCATATTTTAGGTTGCTACTAAAATCTCTCTCTATATCATATTGCTTTTCACTAAGAGGATCCTTTTCTGAGAATTCGAAGTAATTCGATTTTTCTTCATACTTCACCATGTCTGGTATTAAAACGAGATTTAAAATTGTACTTTTCAACTTCACTCTTAACTTAGTTGGTTATCAGAAATATATGCTTTAGTAACACAACAAATACGATATTGATATTACGAATATAAAATAGCACTATGAATTATTAAGTACTTATTGTTGATCGCTCGATAAAGTAACTGAATACAATCAATACGCGTGAAGCAATATATAGGGAAAATCTTGCTAATAGGCATATCGGACTATAACAAAAGGCTGCAAATCAAATGTTAATATTGTTGTTTTTGTTAGTTCCATTTATTTTGCAATGGATAATAGACACAATAATATGTTTTGCGGAAACTAAACTCTTGGCAGTTGGTTCAAAGCAGCATACAACCAAAGACATTGAAACATTAAATATCTGAAAATGTTGTGTAATAGTTGTATAAAATCTCCACCTCCATAGTCGAGTGGATAGTACACCGGTTTCAAGGTGTCACCATCTCTGAGGTCCCGGGTTCGAATCCCGGTGGGGGCAGATGTTTGTGTGATGAATGCCAGCATTTGTACCTTAGTCATGGTTGTTGATATATATTTCAATAAAAAATATTTATATATGTATAATACATGTATGTCTATCCGTTATCCTAGATCCCATAACACAAGCCTTACAGAGCTTAGATTGGGCTAGGCTAATTGGTGTAAGTGTAACAAATATTTATATTTATTTATATTTATTTAAAATAACGTCGTATGATTGACTGATTCTGTCAATTTTATTACACTCAGTTTTGATATTTGAATTCTCATTTTAACAATACAAGCTTTACCATGATCGCTTAGAGTTGGGTTAAAATAACATTGAAACAGTGACACTGCTCTTGAAGCGTATAGCACCATTTGGTTTGCGATCGATCAATTTAAATGATCGTAGTAGGCTTATTGGAACTCAAAAATATTTACCACATCGGCCCATGTGAGCATACTTTAAATTTTCATTGATTCGAAGTTACTATCCACGATGCAAGTGGGTGCTACGTTTTCTCCGCTGACGATATCATACACCCCTCGAACTAGTTCGAATATTTGCGAATTTTAAGTGTCGGTGGCTCGTCACAAGGTGCACCAAAGATTTGATGAAGACTGCAGAAAGGTATTGAATGCTAGCAACGTAGAAACTATTGGTAAGAAAATCCTTAAGGGAGGCGTTTCTATGCTGAAATGAATGGTGATAAATATGAAGTTAAATACAATCACTACTATATATAGTTCAGTAATCAAGACAAGTATTGTTTTACTGTAACGGTTATTTGAACAGTTGTATTTAATAATAAATCATCAGTACGCATAACGTCCTGCTTATCATACATATTTGCTTTAGCGCAACATAAAATTTTACCTGTAAAACCCTTTAGAAATGCATTATATACACCCCATTCAATAGCTAAAACGCTATCTAATAACTAACACCATATGACTGGAATAAAAAGAAATCTAGCTTATATAATACAAAGTATAGAAATACTATGAAACAAAGCTATTAAGTGTTTAGTGCAAAACCCAAAAATTTCCTTGATGGAAACTAAAAAATAAGTTAAAATTGACATTAACATCACAATGGCATGTCGGGTATGGTTTTGTTAGAATGTGTGGTTACTGAGGAAAGGGGATTTCTCACATTCACACAGGATTGAGGCTTCAGGGTGGAGGACTGAATACGGAAACGGTAAAAACAATGGGATAAACTGGGGATACGATGGGTATATGGGGTGCAGGGTGGATCGTCACAAGCATTCTCGAAACGATAAAAGAACTGACGAACAAAGAGTGAAGTGGTGATTCGAAACAGTGGCAAAGAGGATGGTAAGACCTATAACTTCTGTTCTCATTAAAGGGGCCGGACAGTCGAAGCATCTTTTAGTAGACGAAGCTTCCTTGGTTTGTTATGGAGCAATCATATTGGTAGTGACGTTGACTAAGGTCAAAGAACTCATTCTGATGAATGACACTAACTAACTAGATCCACTTCATTGATAAGACATAAAATGCATTACCAAATCCAGCTACTATAATGTGATGAAGCTTTCTACGTTTTCATATACAGGGCGCGTTTTTCGGCTCAGGATACGGCTCGATTTGTGACCAAGAAGACCTGGCCTTCCTCTTAATTTCTGACACTATGTTATTTAGCAAAAATAATCCTTATGATGAAGCCTTTCGATCGGTATGATAAAGGTGACAGGGTATTTTTTTTCTTGTGTAGCGGGCTCGATTCCCGGTTCAAACGTGTAATTATTCAATAATCTATGAATGCAGTTTAAATTGTTTTTGAAATTAAAATAATGTCTTCATTCAGTATAATGTTCTATCTACAATATTTAAGGTACTTTCTCTCCATGTGCCATGGCCGTGGGACGCCTTGAATATATATACAAAACAAGAAAAAGGTCTAATTGAGGACAGCAAAAAAACGAACGGATTACTAGTCGCATTTACAAATAAAAACAAACATTAACATCATTATCTCAATTTTTTAATTTAATTTGATTTGCATAGACTCGATTTTTATAATTTTATATTAAAAAAAAATTACTTAAACAGTCAGTTCAGCCAATAGACGCCCACTGTTGGACATAGGCCTCCCCCAAGGATCTCCACGCAGATCGGTCCTGCGCTGCAACCGTCCAGCGCCTTCCCGCGATCTTCATCAAATCGTCGGTCCACCTTGTGGGAGGCCTACCAACGTTTACTTAAACATTTAGATTTTAATTTCATTTCATTGAATTACACAATATCTCATAATTTCACGTAAAATTGACATTTTTATATAATTTATGTCAACATACTTTACATTTGCTAAATCCAGCGTTTGGGTTATTATTAATTACTATTTAAGTAGAAAGTACGAAATAGCCTTAAAACCTTGTTATATACTTATTTCGCAAATAAATTACTAGGAACTATGATTTTCTAATTAGTATCGCTAGGAAGAATTTGGAAATCAGCTATCTTAAAAATGTGAACAAAATATTTATCAAATCTGTCATAGAGATTCACCTACTTACCTCAAGTTAAAATGAATATGATTCTGTTGATTTTAGGTAACTGTCATCTAAACAATTACACGTCTAAAGAGTTGATATATGGACGTGTTGCTGATTGGACAAATTATATTCATATTTCATTATGTTTACTTTTGTACCTTAATATTTTTAGTGTAACATTGAACTGAATACTTACTGCAAGATATTGCTCAGTACTTTCATTACCACATAATTATTCGTATTTGCAACAATGATTAAAAGTAAATAATATGACATTTTAATAATGTACAGAAATATGTGTACAGCTAAAACAAAAAAAAAAACAAAAAAAAATTGTGCAATAAATCGGAAGCAGTCTAGGAATTATGTCAAATTAGACAAATTTTTAGAATATAATTTATAGATACATATATAGATCAATTTATCTACATTATGACAAATTAAAACGGCTATGAAATTTCATAAAATGCAAACTAATAATTCGCACATTATTAGATTCAGATTTGCACTTACCTGCCTCTGTTCCTCGCTCCTCGGTGGATCCTTGAGTACAAATAAATTGTATAGTAAATTTAGTACATGTATGCTGAAAGATATGCTAAATGCTCCATAGTATCCCAACTTTTTTAATATAAATCCACTTGATGCAGACCCAATGGGAAAACTGACTGTAAAACAGAAATTTACAACACCCATTCGAAATGTTCTGCTTTCATTTGTTGTTATTGCACTAATGAATGCAAATACGCTAAAAACCATGACAGACGTTGCTCCACTCAAGCCTTCAACTACCGCATCAGTGAAAAGAAGTACATAAATATTGAGTGCATTGAAGAAGTAAACATTAATAATATTGTTAATGCAATTAATAATTTGTCCGATGATTGGCGCTATTATAAATAATTTTCTACGACCTGTTTTATCCTGCCACGATCCGATAAACAAGGCCATAATGCAAGGTACAGTCGCTGATACGTACGTTTTCATTGCTATTGCTGTAGTATACAATTTTTGTACTTCCCTTTCATATTCATTTCGCTTTGAAATGTTTTGAGTACGTATGGCTGTGCATATTTCATCTGGAAACTTTAAGTCAACACGACATGCTTTTTCCAACGCCAAATTCATTATAGTTGTAGCACTGATCAGGAATGCTATAAGATATAGCATAACCGACGGTTCTATGGTTATATTTTTTAAAATGTTCCTTAATGTTTCCACACAACCTTTATTTGGTTTCTTTTCTGTTTCTATATTCGGATTAAGCCGTTCTTGTTCCTCGTTTTCTTCAGATTCTCTAGTACCGTTTGATTCTGTTTCTCTGTCTACTTCATTACTTCTATTATTTATCATTTTCATTTCCATTGAAGTATTGTTTTCATTTGTATTCAAATTTAGTCTATCGATTCTGCTTTCTTTTGCTACATTCATGTTACTTTTCGACACGTGTGTGAAACACATTAACTTCACTGAACAATATAGTATTTCAACTGATAAAATTGGTAAATACTGTTGAATATAAATATTACTTATCGTATCAGTTAATTAGGATATGATATATGCTTCATATTTTAGTTGACAACTGATAAAGAATAAAAATTGAAGACTAACTACAAACTAATTAATTCTTATTATATGCTAACGACTTTCTTTTTGGGATTATGATGCCAGTACAATGGTCATTTAAGCAGTCGTTTATCTTTCATCACTCTAATTTCTTACTGTTAATTTTGGAGAAATGAAAGCTACGTAGATGATTGTTTTGTACATTGGTTGCTTGTTCAGCTGAGCCCATCAGTATTGTTGATATGAGATGTATTTCGAAGCTGTTCTGAACTCTATGCTATTATACATTTCTGATGTTTACTTATAATCTGCATCTTTGATGCCGTTCCGTTAATTTTTGATGTGAAAAATTCATACGCATTGATAAGATAGTATAATACGACGATATTGGCTTATTATCAATTGCTTGATGTGTTGGGAAATAATTTTAACAAGTGTGTTGCTATGTAATTCTCATTGTATTGGTTCCCCACCTCAGTGATTGTTATATATACGACAAGAAAGATTAATTTAATTATATTATTTATGCAACAACTTATAGTAAGGGGCTACGACTGCCTATAGTAAAGTCAAGTAACTCTTTAGTGCCATGGTAAAGTAAAATGTTTGATACATTTATAACCGGCAAGGTAAAAGACATTGAGCTGTTTATTGCGATATGGTGCCGAAAAGTGAAGCTGCTTTTGATGCTGACTGTACCTACACGCGGTTATTTTAAAATTCGCAGCAAATCTGTGACTTCACAAGAACCATAATGTACATTGTCAACTTCTGACATAAGATACAAAGTTAAGATACTCCTTAATTGCTTTGCTATGCCGTTCTGCGGCAGAATTAGGAAAATTGTAGTTTTATTATAAAAGAAATTGGTATTACACTGTACTATAATTATTACTTCATTAATTAATGTACGTTGCCAACTTCTGACACAAGATATAAAATTAAGATACACCATTATTTCTTTGCTATATTGTTCTGCGGCAGACTGAGGAAGATTGTAGAGTTTTATAATAAAAGAAATTGGTAATTTCACTATTATTATTTCATCAAATAATAGCAAGCTTAAAAAGTGTTGTTGATATCGCGTCTAACCTAACCAAAGCAATCTATTAAAGGCAGTGACAGATCAGATGTATTGTCCTTTTGGATTAGGGATGTGTTCCATTTCTAACAAAAATCACTAGCCAACTACTAGGCTAGTGATTTTAGCAGTAATTTAACCTGACAGATAATAGTCACCCGCTGATGTGAGATTGTTGACGTCATCTCTCCACGGTCAGAGCTTTGTGGTTTGAGGACACCACCTCCCAGCCTTTTTTTTTGTTCCCCTGAGGAAAATGCTTTAACTTGCATACCCCGACTGTGGCGAGCCGGCGGTTATGTGCGGCTCTCCTCCCCACAGAACGGGGAGGCCTACCCACTAAAAACCTCTGGGATGGCCTTCCTCAGGCATGTAGGGAGCCACCGGGAACGCCAAGCTAGATAGATAGATAGATAGATAAACAATTTATTTGCATCTTTAGTTTACAGATTTTAGAACATATAATAGTTATAATTCATATAAAACAGAGGAAATAAAAAAAAATAGCTTTTTACAAATTCTTGTGTGTCACATCGATGCAAATAGGCTAAAGCTCAGCGATTGTATTTGCATGACTATTGCAAAACGCTGATTTTCAGCTTCTGCCCAGATATAAGGTGCGAGAACGCGAAAACATAAACGGAGTTAAATTTTGATGTTCTAAAGGTAAATTCTATACACATAATATAAAAATTCAATACTCACAAAAATACAAATCAGATGTCAAACATAGTCATTAAATCAGAATGTCATTACAATATAAAATATTAATAATTAATTGAGAATTACTTAAATTATTCAAATTGTTTTATATAATTTAGATAAGATAAGATAAGATAAGATAAGATAAGCATTTATTGTTTGACTGTGTACATAGTAGGTTGTTACATAATTGGTTAGAGCTAACAGTCTGTCCATTCCGGACGTACAATATTAATATTATAATTATTAATCACTTAAATTATAATTATTAACATCGAGAGTCAGCATTATCATTATTTACAAAATATTCATTTAAATTATAATAACATCCATTTATTAACCATTGTTCTAATTGTTTTTTAAACTTATAACCATCTAGAGATTTTAAGTATCCAGGCAATCTATTGTATATTCTAATTCCAGTAATGTATGTACTTTTGTCCATAATGTAACCATTAGATGCTTCAATAGATATGTCATCTTTATATTGACGACGTATATTATTTTTAGTAGCTATTTTTTTAATGAAAAATGTCAGTTCGATTTCTTACAAATAAGCATATTTCTAATATATATATACATGTCAATGTAAGAAAATTTTGGTTCTTAAATACAGTTCTCAACGATTCTAATCTTTGCATCTTGAAAATTATCCTAAGGCATTTTTTTTTGTAAGACAAAGGTCGATTGAATGTTTACTGAGTTGCCCCAAAATATTATGCCATAGGTCAAAAGTGGGTAAACATATCCGTAGTAAGCATTTATTGCCACCTTACTAGTTGTTACATTAGTCAATATGGATAACGCACAACATTTAGTAGATATTATATTGTTTATTTTGTTAATATGTGCCTTCCAGTTTAAATGTGTGTCAATTATTAGGCCTAAGAATTTCGTTTCATTTACAATGTCAATTTTTTTAATCTCTATTATAATATTTAAATCTAGTGGTAATGTCATATAATTTCTAAATTGCATAATTTTTGATTTAACTACTTTTAGGTTCAGGGAAGATAACCATTTTAATGTATAATTAAGAGTATTCTGTACCTCACGGTTTATTTCAAACTGAGATATGTTTTCTTTAGAAATGAATATGGTAGCATCGTCAGCAAACATAACACACAGATGATTCATTATTTGAGGCAGTTCATTGATATAGATAAGAAATAACAGTGGGCCCAGAATGCTACCTTGAGGAACTTAGTTTTTATGTAAGTTTAGGTGTATGCAATAATGTATGTCACAATTATTCATTATTAATTAATTGGGGTTCAACTGTAAGACATTCCACCATCAAGACGACCAATCATGTGCATACCAAAGCCTTGTAGATCTAATAAGGTTGATTTGATGAGTTTATTAAAAATAGGTTTTGACGTAAAAATAGCTACTTCCGGGAACCCCCACCCTCCGCTCCCCCGCCGATACAGGGGAGCTCTCCTCGGGGGAGGCTACAATACTTCCCCCGATCTCCACCACCGACGACGCCCCCCGGCCACGGAAGGGGCGTGGTCCCTCCCGGGTCGCGGCGGCGCCGCAGCTGTGCTACCGAGCCCGGCGCCGCCTCCTTCGAGCGGGATCGGCCATCTCCCGACCCCGCACCACCTGCCTTATTTTCGCAGGAGTACTCCAAGACAGCTGCCTCTCACCGTGCCTGTACGCCGCCTATACCTGGGATGCCTGCCAAGTTAACCACATCAACCTTCAGGTGAATGCTGCTTCATAATGTGGTAGATTCAAATCCAAGAAATTCCCAATAAATAAAAATGTACTGATATATAATAAGTTTATATTACTAATACATAAATAAAAATATCTTACTAATTTTTAAACGTGAAAGTTTGTATGGATGAAAGTTTGTTAAACTTTCACTTAAAAGCTATTAGATGGATTTTAATAAAAATCTACGATATTATCTACACTAATATTATAAAGAGGAAAGATTTGTATTTTTGTATGTAACGAATAAACTCAAAAAGTACTGGACCGATTTTAATAATTCTTTTCTCATTAGAAAGCTACATTATCACTGAGTAACATAGGCTATATTTAGTACTAGATTACTATAGAAATTTTTAGAAATTCTTATAAAAACCAACCGAAGGTGTAAAAAAAAGTAGTCATAAAATGTATTTTATCGCATACGCTGCGAAGAGTATTAATGATAGGACAAAAAAATGTTCGTCAATATTATAAAATATATCAATATCTACAAAAAACTTTGCAAGATCATATGTCTAACTATTGTAGTTACGTCACTATAACTACTTTTTTATATTTAATTATCTATAAAATAAGTAGGAACAAAAAACTGCCATTTTACAAATCTTTTTGACAGGACGAAGCCTGTCGGGTCCACTAGTTGCTTATATATCAAAATAACACTTTGACTACAATTTATAAAAATATACGCCACGCTAATATAAGTTACTCAAAATACTAATACTGCGCAGACGAAGTCGCGGGCACCAGCTGGTATAATGTACTAATATCAAATTGCCTAACTCTCGTTAGCAATAAATGGCGAACTATTGCATACTTCATAAATAGAATGAGCTTCTTTGCCCTGACTTTTCTTTAAGAAAAGTTTACGGAATTCGTTTTTAAAGCTAAGCTTGTTTGGAGAGTTTCTCATTGCTTGAGGGAGTGAATGCTATAAAAGATTTAAGTAAAAAGGAGGAATGGTTTATATTGAAGCAGCAAGAATTACAACAAGACGATTAGGCACAAATATAACTTGAGTAAATACATTAAAGTACTTTTAGTCTATACTAATATTATAAAGAAGTAAAGTTTGTGTGTTTGTATATTTGTTAAATTGTAAAGGATAATCTCGGATTCTCACCTTTCTTTCACCAATAGAATGCGACATTATTGCTGAGTGTCATAGGTTATATAAAACACCGTAAAATAAAAAGGTTTCAAGCCGTGGGAGAGCCATGCTTCGGCACGAATTGGGCCGGCTCGACCGGAGTGATACCACGGCCTCACAGAAAACCGGCGTAAAATAGCGCTTGCGCTGTGTTTCGCCGAGTGAGTGAGGGTACCGGAGGCCCAACCCCCCTTATTCCCCTTTATTCCCCTCTATTCCCCTTATTCCCTCTATTCCCTTTTAAAAGGTTGGCAACGCATCTGTGACTCCTCTGGCGTTGCGGGTGTCCATGGGCAGCGGTTATCGCTTACCATCAGGTGATCCGTTTGCTCGTTTGCTGCCCTATCCTATAAAAAAAAAAAAAAAAAAAAAAACGTGGTAGTCTGTTTTGCAAAGTGAATCGGAGAAAAAACCGTCGAATGGAGGAGGAGCGTTTCTTACGAACGCTGCCTTAATTATGAAAGATATATTTTTGAGTTCTAGAGAAAAGATGTGGAGCTTGAAAATGCCTACAAAAACAGCAGATGGCGCGCGATGGTTTCGGGTTTAATTCGGTTCGCGTTCGTGCTCGCTTCGGGGATTATTAATATGATGCCCAACGAAGTGGGCACGGGTCAGCAAGTTAACAATATAAATATTAAAATAATGTTGCATAGTGGAGGTTAGCTTAAGAACATTCTTCACGTTCCAAATTGATCGATTCCGTTCTTTTTCGGTAACGTAATGAAAAAAGGATTGTAATTAAAGAAAATCGTATAATTATCATAAAATTTTCTTATACAAAAGCATATTCAACATCACTAGACAAGCAAATAATAATAACATTAATATTTCTATATTACAAATAAATCACATTCTTGTATATCATTTATTAAAATTACATTGCTCATGTAAAAAGCTGCAATTCAATCACGACCACACATAAATTCGTATCTGTTTGGATCATACCTTATAATTGTTTGAATTAAATACAGATACAGCAACTACTACAGAAAACATAAAATGAAATCATTAAAACAAATTAACACTCTGCACTGCAATTGAATCGATCATTGATGTTGAGCATTTTATTTTTGATCTGGACGGAATTTCTAAATATAAAAATTTACATTACGTAATCTTTCTTTGCTACGGTTTTCTTTATTATATCCAAAATGGTTTCAAGTTTGTTTTATAAGAGTCTTATAGAAACATATTTTGAATGATTTCGAGATTCCCATGAGCCAATAATGTAAATAATCTCCTTGAATACATTTATAAGAATAGCTTTTAAAGCTTTTAGTATGAAGTAGCTTCGCTATATATATTAAAACGATTTACAGTCGCACCTATATAGCTCTTTGGATTTTGATCCAAAATATTATAAACCAATAGTAATTTCAAATATAATACTGTTCAATAAATACCTGCATTAAAAAATCATTTGAAACACATTTATTACTTCAATTGCTTATACAATTACTGAATCTACATTACATTTATAGCTTTATTCACTGGACTATATACAGGTATAGTTTAAATAACTTTTGTACTAGCTACTATGTCACCTATGTCCTCGTTAACGTTATTACAAACTTCTTGGTTTTTTTCAATATCGCTAGATTTATTATTTGTTGCGATCTCAAAAGATAATGGATCCTTCTTAACTTCTTCTTCTTTCTTTTCTTCAGTTTCTAATGCTTTTTTTCTTGATCTCCTTAGTTCTTTTCTATGGTTTACGTAGAACGACCTGCAGTTATGAAAATATAATTATTTATAAATGTTGCATCTATATTGAACTTTGTTCGAGAGCTTTACGTTTTTTACAAAAGCTCGTGTTCTTCATGGGCGTTAGTAGAAGCGAGTTACACATGAACTATTTAATAGCCGAGGAACTGTTTGTCTTACATTTAATTTTGACAATAGTGTTTATGGTAGTAAATATCCCATATCAAGTATATAAACGTTTGCTTCCGTGTGGAATATAACCTTTGACCTCCCGATCAATATCTGAAGATCTCAACCACTAGATCACAAGGAAAGTAAATCCCAGAAGAAAGAGGCCAATTTATATAAACATTAAAAGTATATAAAGTTTATTTGGAAATAATCTCCATGGACTGTATAAATTCATTACAGTAGCTGCAAGAGATTCCACGTCTATCTTTATCAAAGCACTAATGCAGAATGAACAAAATATGTAAATAGCGATCTCTTAACATGCATCTATTGGCCTAACATGTTAGTCCAAAGCTCTAGTGACACCTTGACCATGAACTGTGGTACTCGGGTACCATTAGACGACCCATGTTTTTATGATCTTTGTATAAAAATCAAAAATTTCAAGTCAGCTCACATTTCGAGATTCTATGTAGTATCTTACCACATCTATCGTCGTATCTCAAACAGAAAGTCTTGAATTCGTGAGATATTCCCGGGATATTTCGGAAGCAAGTTACGGCAGCCTTATTATAAGCACGGCAAAATTCGGAACCTGCACTGTCAGTGGGCGGAGTACATTGCTTGCAGCACTAATAACCGTTATTTCCTCGAGTGGCAATAAGTTATAGCGCATGACTGATAACAACATGAACAGAAATTTAATGAAAGGTTTCGCAAAACTACTAATGTTAAAACTATAGGAGTGATTAAATGTGGTAATGTGGCCTGTCAATCTAAAACTTTTCTGATCAATCTAACATTTTGATGATCATGCTGAGTTACACTCATACGTGGCAGGTCCCAAACTTGTTAAGAGCTGACTAGTAATAAAAATGCAGTAGAAATAATATATTACGTAAGGACAATGGATGCGGGCACGATGAGCACAGCACTAGTGATGTATACCGCCCCGGAGAAGGTCTGCAACGTACTCATGTACAGCCATGAATACAGAGGATGGAACAACAATGCCGCCACGGTTTCCGTCAGTGAAAACAGCGAGTTCATCTTGGCTGGGGACAAAACGGATATTTTAATGTTCAATTCACAGAAGAAGGCTTAAAGTGTATAATACTGAGCAACTTTGAGAAGGTACAGGTAGCAATAATATACTATCAATTTCAGAGTTGTCTTAAGTTCAGTATGGAAAATTTGGTATAATGCTATATGTACCTTCGCAGGAGCGAACATAGAAGAAAAGAAAATAATATTTATTAAACAAATAAATGATACTCTAAGCACATTTTCAACATTAAAAAAAACTTCAAAAAACGAAAGTTTGTTCACGGGGTAATGTGTAACTTTCTACAATTCATTTTCAAAAAGTGTAACTGCTTTGCTTTATAATAAATTTAAGTTAAAAATACTCTAATGAAGATCATAATAAGTGCGTAGGGAAGTGACGATCCCATCACCTGTTTGGTGGAGCATAACTGCACATAAATGCCCCATCAGTTTCCCTCAATGTGAAAGTGTAATAATGTCATAACGCCGACGGCGTCTCGATCGCTGTCGCAGCCACACCTATCTACGCCCCGGTACCCGGTACCGTCACGTACCGGGTAGATTGTCACCCTCGACTACACGGCGAACTTGAGCGTTCGACCCATTAGACGGCACGCTCTAGCTGCGTCGACACCCTTTATTTCGATCCTAACGACTCCAGAACGGTCGCCGGTGTTGTTAGCAGGCTAGACGTCGAACCTTCTGTTCGTGCGCCTTCCACAAACGCACTCATTGCAAAGATAAACATAGCCATCTGAGGCTTCAACATAGGTCCGTCCAAAAACCCCCCCATTCGACATCCTGGCCGACATGTACGCGGCGACGTATGCGTCGACTGGGGGGGCGATGGGGGGAGCGCCCTGTAGGGTTATTTTGAAACATCGGAAACCCACTTTCCGTTCGGATTCGAAAAACTTTCCGAAGGCGAGTTATTTTGAAATGTCGGATCGACATTAGGATTCGAAACGAATAACATTAGCTTACGGAAACTATTCCGTGAGGTTTTTGCTATCGGAAACTTTTGTCGAATCTCGAGTTTTGGCCAAAAGAGTGTATTTTCAACGCTTTTCAGCCTTTTGTAACACATTTAGAGGTAAGTTAATAAATTGAATCAGATAAAAAAAGATTTTGATTAAGGAATGATGGAAAATGTGAATGTAAAATAGAATATAATAAGTTTGTTTATTTTGTTCATGTAAATCTTATGTAGGTATATATTAAATATTAAATGCATATAAATACTCTATGATACATATAAATTACTCTATGGTTGACTTTCGAACGGAAAGTTTCCGTGGCCTTTCCGACGGTGTTTTTAGAATAGTATTTTTCGAGTCGAACGGATTCGATTCGGATTGAATGTCATTCGGATTCGAAAAGTTTCGACATTTCAAAATCACCCAGCTGGAACCGCGCACGAAGTGCCTAAGCGGGAGTGGCACCGACGGATTGTGGCGGCCTGGCGTGCGCAGCTCGAATTACGGATCTGCGCGCGACAGCGGGCCGTCGGTGCCGTACTCCCGCACCTCGAAGCTTGGCTCCACGGGAAGGAGGAGGTCACCTACCGATTGACTCAGATACTCACCGGGCACGGCTGCTTCGGTGAGTATCTGTGTCGAATAGGACGGGAGGGATCGACACATTGTCACCACTGCGACCGACCTCGACTCGGCCCAGCACACGCTGGCGGAGTGCCCCGCGTGGGCCTCCGAGCGCCGAGTCTTGGTCGCAGAGATCGGGCGAGATCTGTCTCCGCCGGCATTGATTGCGGCAATGCTGGCGGACGAGGGAGGTTGGAGGGCTGTGGCCTCCTTCTGTGAAGCATTGATGCTCCAGAAGGAGGCCGCCGAGCGGGTCGGGAGATGGCCGATCCCGCTCGAAGAAGGCGGCGCCGGGCTCAGTAGCACAGCTGCGGCGCCGCCGAGGGTCGCCGGCGGGCGCGAGGAAGTCGCGACTGCTACGGCGACCCGGGATGGACCACGCCCCTTTCGTGGCCGGGGGGCGTCGTCGGTGGAGGAGACCGGGGGAGGTAGTAGCCTCCCCCGAGGAGGGCTCCCCTCTAGGCAGGGGAGCGGAGGCACAGCTGCGGCGCTGCCGCGGGTCGCTGGCGGGCGCGAGGAAATCGTGCCCGCGGATACGGCGACCCGGGAGGGAGACCACGCCCCTTCCGTGGCCGAGGAGCGTCGATGGTGGAGATCGGGGGAGGTATTGTAGCCTCCCCCGAGGAGGGCTCCCCTGTATCGGCGGGGGAGAGGAGGCTGGGGGTTCCCGGAAGTGGCTTGATGTTCCCGGGGGCTCCCTACATGCCTGAGGAAGGCCATCCCTGAGGTTTTTTAGTGGGTAGGCCTCCTCCTTCTGGGAGGAGAGCCCCACAATAACCGCCGGCTCGCCACAGCCGGGGTATGCAATTTAATGCATTTTCCTTAGGGAAACAAAAAAAAAAAAAAGTCCGTCCAAAAAAAAACCTCTCTACGCCCTTAGCCGTTCACACCAATCTTGCTCCCTTCACACCAATATTGGTCTGCTTTGTTGGGGGGCTCATTAAGTGAGCGGCGAGTCACAACCTGCCACATCTATATTAAATAGAAGGCTTTGAGAAGACAGGTGACCGGAGTCTCTTCCATAGCCCGGTTGTCATTACCACCAAAATCGAAATGCGAAGTCCACAAATGTTTTGACTGGTAATGACAGTAGTTTCTGTGCATCTAACTGGACATTACCTTAGCTGCATTTTTCATGGTGCATATAGAGATTATACCAAGTTGGTACACTCTATAGACTCTTTCATTAAATTTCGATTGGCCTTTAGACATTGGATCTATATCCCCGCGCACGCCTTATAAAGGACCTATAGTATTATAAGGATGCGTGTTATAAGTGGCAATAATAATAATAGATGGAGAAATGATATCTGCAAGTAGTGGGGTCTTTAGCAAACGAATTGAATAATTATGTATCATTATAGTGTTTGCAGCGAAATTGTTGATAACTAGTAGAATTTCTTTTTTCACTTTGGTTCATATTCACTCTTCACATAGTCTTCTGAGTCAGTTTCATTAGTCACTAACGCCTTAGCTACCAAAGTCATTTTGAAAACAATATGAGTATTAAAGTTGTGTTCTGATAATTATGGGAAGATAAAGAGTTCTTTATTTTTGATGAACACAAGTAAATCTTGATAGCATCTTTGACCTTATTTCTATATTATTATTCTATATTTCAGTTCTATTTTTATTTCGTTGATATTATGTCATGGACATGACATGACTGGTTCTTTTTTTATCTTTATGACAGTGGAACATGTCGAGATGAAAATTTAATATAAGCACAAAACAAAAGATGAAGAAAGTCGATAAACTGTGTCAATATGCGTCACATTCCTTAGCTTTATCGACTTTAATAATAGTGGGGATATCAAGTACCTACAATAATGTCGATCAAATATAAAAATCATAAGCGGACATCTTATCAATATTAAAAATAATTCGGCCAAGGACTAACTTCCGCAAATTCTTACTAATAATGTAAATACGAAAGTAAGTCTGTCGGTTCCATTTAAATGAAATTTAGTTAACTGATAGTTTAGAGTCTGAGAAAGGATATGAGGTATTTTGTAATTGCGAAAATTGAATTTAAAGGGTTAAAATAGGAGGTGAAAGTTTGTATAGAAAGTACGCCATTTTTAGAGTTTGTAACTTATTTTTTAGATTTTTGATTGGATATAAATAAATATGACATTCAAAGCCGTAAAAATAAGGAATAAAAGTTTTTATTTGACTGGGTTTATAAACTACTGAACCGATTACGATAAAAGTTAATATAGGGATAGTTTGAGACCAGGAGAAGGGTATAGGGATATTTACCACGGGAGATTATATTTTTCCTGCGGGAAAATTTAATAAAAACAGATTGGTTTTGATGCAATTTGGTATAAAGATTGCATGTAATGTGTCAAAGCAAAATCATACTTATGTAGTAGTAAATTATAGGGAATAAAGAGCATGTCATCTGTTATAAAAAGCAGCAGATTCGTAATGACCGCAATCCCGCCAGTCTACGTAGGCGTTGATTACGCGTTAAAGCCATTACACGATAAAATTAATTTTTTTTGCTACTTACATCAAATCGTCGCCACTCTTACATAACCCAGCGTTTAGTGTCACTTACCGGTTTCCTGTTTTTCCACCAATTTGGAAATAATAGAGCGCAGGGATGTGAACGTGGTCGCATTGAAGAATTCTACCACTGGAACTGAAAACACCAATTTATATATAGACAATTTTATTACTATATATTTAAAGTAATAAAATTGTCTTTCTCAAAGAGGCCTTTGAACTGAACATTTATAATTCGAAACTAAATAAAACAATATTTTCGCAATTTTAGAGTTAGACTAATTTTGTTGAAGTTTTCTTTTCATTCGTGTATTTTATAAACATGATAATTATTGCGATATATATTATCTACGTAAACATACAAAATCTGATCACATAACGCTTAACAGCTCAGAAAACAAATAATAATGAATTCCTCTTATTACTTGCTTGACACAATGCCTGCAGACAAATTTTGTAAAATATACACACAATGTTATAATGTTATATGTAAAACAGTATTATAACCAAAATAACGACATTATTATCAATTAACAAATAATAAATATTTCCACCAATTAGCCTAGCCTAAAAGTTAGTAAGGATAAGACAAACAGAGAAATAATAATAATAATAAATATTTGTTACACTTACACCAATTAGCCTAGCCCAAACTAAGCTCTATAAGGCTTGTGCAATGGGATCTAGGGTAACGGATAGACATACATATATTATACATATATAAATAATTTTTATTGAAATATATATCATCAACCATGACTAAGGTACAAGTGCTCGTATTCATCACACAAACATCTGCCCCCACCGGGATTCGAACCCGGGACCTCAGAGATGGCGACACCTTGAAACCGGTGTATTATCCACTCGACTATGGAGGTCGTCAAATGTTATCTATAAATCTCACTTTTGCAGTTGATAACGCAAAAAGTTATTTTGTGGTTATACAATGATTACATGCTTGACAAACTTAGTAGTTGGAAAAATATTACAGGGAACTCAAGTAAAGAAATCAGATTGATTCGTCGAAGTATAAAACCACTGACCTCTCAATTAGACTATCAGTATCGACAACAATACTGCAAAAACGTGTTAAAACTCATACGGATCTGATTTCATATCTGAATCGGTAGCCGCAATCAAATCACGCGAAAACATCGAAACATATTTTTTAAGCAACAATTATTTTATAACTTCACTGGTGGAATTGAGAAATTGTAGCATCTAGAGAACATAATTCTGTATTTCTTGATTTGATTATTGACATAATTCGCGATACCTCGTCGATTTTGATTGCGATTGCCGATGTGTTGTCGCAATACAATATAGACCCTGAGTCTCTTAAAACAAAGTCAACATTTATTTGTCGCTTAAACTCGACTTCATAGATCCGTCCCAGAGCAATAAAAAGTGGTTACCTAAGTACATCTCGATATCAGTTTGCACGAAGGCTGTCCAGATGGAGCCAACGAACTTGCTGGCTATGGAGAGGAGGCACAGTAGCGAATCGTCCACCTGCAGCCGCTTGCTTAGCACTGTGATGGAGAACATAGCACCTGGAAAAGTATAACAATCTTAACAACATCTTGCGAGGTTCCGGCAAGGCCTTGATCCAGAAGGTGGTGGTTCTCAACACGAAGCGTATTGTCTAGAGCAAAGGTTCCCAAGCTTATTTGTATCGTAGACCCTTTTCCATGTTTTTCAGTTTTGGTTCATCCCCTAACTTCCCCTACTTACCTGATATTGAATGTCTACATCCTACAACTCACAAAATTCTATAAACATTTATAATATTTTTTTTACTTCGTAACTACTTTTGTAAATAATTTTATGTCTTTATATTAGAAGACAGTCATCACAGCTCATATACGTTCCCACCGAGGGGCTCTAGCTTTTTTTTTTTTGTTCGTTTCGTTCGTTGTATGTGGGGCTCTCCTCCCCAGAAGGGGGAGGCCTACCCACTAAAAACCTCAGGGATGGCCTTCCTCAGGCATGTAGGGAGCCCCCGGGAACACCAAGCCACCTCCGGGAACCCCCAGCCTCCGCTCCCCTGCCTAGAGGGGAGCCCTCCTCGGGGGAGGCTACCACCTCCCCCGGTCTCCTCCACCGACGACGCCCCCCGGCCACGGAAGAGGTTTTCTTTGAGGTTTTCTTTTGAGAGATTTTCTTTGTTTAATTGTTTATGTTCAGGCTGTGTACATAATTTGGGTTACATCCCAGCTCTTTTCTATTTTATTAAGTTTGTTTTGTTTCTTCCTAGGATGTAAGCTGAAATGTAAGATGTAAGCTTTTTTCCTATAATAAATAAAATAAAAAACAAGTGAAAAACCTTCGCCGTCCGTGTCATCTGTCTATTTTATACATGATATACGTTTATTACACATGATGAGGAATGGCAGCAGACACATGATAAGGAGATCCTTATCATCTCAATATTTATGTATTTAACACGTGATGCATCTTTGATTGGCTTATGCTCCGGTTTGAAAGATAAAATGTTCTGAGAAATTATTTAGCTACGTCGCCTTTATATATTAATAATGCTGATAACGCATTTGTAAGGGTATATAATAATCTTGCATGAATATATAATAAGGTTGACGCTTTAATATTTAAGACGGTTTGTTGACTGCAAAGGCGTCAATATGTGTTTCTTTTTATTATTTATGAATTTTTAAATAAAATGCAAAGTAAAATAAATCTGGTATTTGTTGCTACTACTATATTAAAATATTGTAAAGTTTTACCGATAGAATGCAGAACTATAGAGTAGCTGCAGAAGAGTCCAAATTTCACCATGTCCCAGTTGAGTCGGTTTCTGAGGAATAGGTAGAAGACTTGGTGTTCCGCTGAAATCAAATTCAATGTTAGGTTTTATAATGATAAATAATATGTCTTTAACTATGAAATTGCCGTTTTTTCTGTCATATATATATTTTTTTAATTAAATCCCTACTCGCATTACTTTTTAAGCTCTAAAGTGAAAGTTTAAACCACAATTGAATTTCACAATCTCACAATGAGAGTATTTCAAAATTAAAAAAAAAACATCAAACTGTCTTGCTTGCTGTTTTTGGTCAACATTTTGTACATTATTGATTATAACTTTGTCATAACTAAATTTCTTGTCTATATTATTAGTTAGGTTAGGTTAGTTTTTTCCAGTTTCTTTGTTCAACGTGAACGGTCTCTGCCTGAGTTCCGAGAGGCGTGCCTTATAATAAACTCATTACCGCACAAGTACTATGTTAGCTAGAAACATAATTTTTTTACTATAAGATAGGTAATATAATGTAGAATAAGTCTTAGTAATAACATCGATAAACTTATAATACACATTTTCTCAAAAAAAGTACCTAGTATATAAAATTATCATGAATTGGTTAATTAATTTATTTTTTGTAAAATAATCATTTTGATGTTGGTCAATGAGCGTTTTAATTAAAGGGCAATAATTTGAAAATCATGGCATCAGTTTCTTTTTTATTTTGTTTTAATACTCGTAGACAAAAATTAAGGATAATTTCACCCTTTTTCGTTTGTGCACTTTGACAAGACTTACACTGTACCGTAACTAAGGCCAACCAGTAGCGAAGACAGACAACTTACACATAGCTGGACCGTACAGAATGAAGACAGAGAATAAAGTGAGCATCACTTTGAGCCGCCTGTTAGAAGGCCGCTGACGGTATGCCACGCGCACCGTCTCGACGACATGGGTCACGTCGAAAAACGAAACGTTGGGGTCGCTCTTCCTCTCGATCTGCGAACAATGTCATAACTCATAACTTGTCGAACTATTAACTTGTCAAATGCAAAAAAAGTTGTTATCTGCCTATGAGATGACCAATATTCAGTAAGCTACTTCTGCTCTGCGTACGTAATCCAAGATTTAATGTGCTTGGTTTTTATTTCCCCGCAGCTTTTTTGTTCTTTTTTTTCCTCAGGAGAAAAGGCTGAGAATCTTCACAAGGAGCAGGAAACGTACTCAACCCCGCAACGGCAAATGTTACGGAGGTTATGTCGGATTCCACGCGGCGAGAGCGGTCTGACCACGTGACCTACCGACTATCGACTAAACTCAGCCTGTGTCTAAGTTCTAAGAACCATATAGGTAAATCGTGAGGGCGAACGCCCCTCAGGAGAGGGGCGATGCAACGCAGACCCATAAAAGAGGCCCAAAAGCGCTAGAAGAGGCGCCGGCCTTATCATGAGAGGCGCCGCAGTGTTGTCAATGTCTTTTTTATTACTATATAGTGACAAGCAGATTGGTCATAGTCGCGTATAGAACTTTAAACAACAGTGTGCGTCGCTAATCTTATATATAAAAATGAATCGCAAAATGTGTTGGTAAACTCATAACTCAACAACGCCTGGACCAATTTGGCCAATTCTTTTTTGTTAATGTTCGTTGAAGTTCAAGGAGGGTTTTTACAATGAGGAAATTTCGAAATAATTATCGGAAATACCCTAAAAACAGCCCTTTTATTTTCCCATGCAAACGTTTTCTAACTAAAACGTACAGTCGAATTGAGATTTATTGTTATTGTATAAAGTTCATATTGCAAGCACTCACTATTGTCTACTCACAGAAAACCGGCTTAAAATAGCGCTTGCGCTGTGTTTCGCCGAGTAAGTGAGGGTACCGGAGGCCCAACCCCCCTTATTCCCCTCTATTCCCCTTATTCCCCCTATTCCCTTTTAAAAGGCCGGCAACGCATCTGTGACTCCTCTGGTGTTGCGGGTGTCCATGGGCAACGGTTATCGCTTACCATCAGGTGATCCGTTTGCTCGTTTGCTGCCCGATGCTATAAAAAAAAAAAAAAGCAATGAAGGTGTGTTCCTAACATCAAAGAGTCAATTTGTGCTTTATTAACGCTACATATAGTTGAAATTCAATCATATCTATCAAAACAGTGTGCGTGCGTGCGTTGGAGCACAGAATACATCGTTGGAGGATTTAATGTCACGTTCCAAAATTGAATAGCCACAAAATGTAATAGGTCATTTAGATTTTTTTTTGCGATTTGGTTGGCTATGCGACATTATCTATAAAATTATTAGGAACAAAAAACTGCCACTGTACACATCTTTTTGACAGGAGGAAGTCTGTCGGGTCCGCTAGTTAGTTATATAGGTTATAGTAACGGTACTGGAAATGGACCCTCCATTTCCAGTACCAGATAGAGGAGAGTGGAGGAGGAAGGCATGTTGCGCCAACCCCAAATAAAATTGGGAACAGGGCAGGGAAAGAAGATGCAGTTACAGTACTCTATAATTTCACTAGCTACTTAACCCTTTATTCCGGTACACAGCAATATAAACACTGTTTGTGGCAGGAATAACTCAGAGAGAGGTATTTAAGTAGAGTTTAGTGTAAAATCTCCTAAAGATAGCAAAGTTTGAAAGAAGATAGCTCTTATGATGCACGTAATAACGGCGGTTCTTGTGGTGCTTGACGTGTTGCTGAGAGTACTTCATTTATGATACAGGATTTATAACAACAAAAGAAACTCTACCCCCGTATGTAGCATGAGCAACGAAACAAGATATGATAACGCATTTATCGTGTGATATTTGCCCTCTTGAAATTTATCCTTTGTATTTTAATAGTTTAAAATGATAAAACACTATCATATCGCGATTTCGTGATCATGCTACGAAGGCTTTAGCTAAATTAAGTTAATGGATAATCTCAAAACACACGACAGAAATTACGGACGAAACGCTGATTATATATTAAATGAAATATTTTAATGTTTAATATATAAGAAATATATTGATCAAATGATGTGATTTGTGAATTAAGGCTTTTATCTATTTTTAATATTTTTTGGTATTTGGTTGAAATACATCGCATAATTCTAAATGACAATTCATGTATGTAGTTATATATAACATCTGCTGGTCTGTTGTAGCTTTTGTGTCTACATTAGTTTCTATTAGGTAAGTCGAGCTAACGAATTAAGTCATTTATGAAACAATTAACCTATAAAGCTGGGTTGAAGGGTGATTGAACTTATTTGTCCCCAGGATCTAAAGACATTGAAGCCTATTCGAAATCGAAGTTACAATCTAGCATCTATAGACTTGTTATATCACAAAAAAATAAATAATTATATACGGAAACTAAATTTTTATTGTTATGCATTAAAAACTTTTAAGATTATATTGTGAAGAATATATCGGTCATGGAAATATCGTTAAGTCAAACAATAGGCATGGTAAAAAATCGATTGTCAATTAAATTCAATTCTTTCTTGCATTTCAAAACGTTTTTATGTTGGTAAAAGAGTACAATGTAACAATTATGGACCCTGTAGGGCATAGTATAGAATAAAAAAGAGGATGAAAGGTGCTGATTATGTCTTTTCTTAAATTCGTTATAAAGTATACCATGAAATAAAATTATATTAGAATAATATTATATGATTTACAATAGGTGTAATTATGTTGATATATTAGTGACTGAAGTGTATACGAGTGCTTTAAGGCATCATTATATACAGTTGCATATTATTTATTAAACCGAAGTAAAATGACAAATATACGCCAACATGAATTTTTATGAATGGAATATGATGTTGAATTTAAAAACGTAATTCATGCTTATATATGGTTTGAAATCGATATTTGGAAGATTGGAATCAACCGTATTTTGACATTTATTGAATAGTTACTAATTTAAATTAAGTTGACAAAAGAGTTTTTTTTTTAATTACAAAGGGATTTCAAAATTATACCGATTTAAGATAAATCAATATAGTAAATCACGAAAGACGTGAGTGAAGTTTCAGAAATTAAATTGACTGCCAATAAATTGGTCCAAACTGTACGGTTTTTGACTGCATTATTATCCTTTATGGGTGTAACATATTTTGGACTTGACTGGGCTTACTACCAATCACTGGGTACGAAACTTTTGGTAACGGTCCAATTGGTACGCCCTGGGATACGCCTTGCATAGGAATACATGAAGAACGTCATTTGTCTTTGTTGCTTAAATAATGACAATTATTGCAAACTATAATCGTGGTATTGATGTTCGTATTGTCACACAGTCTGCTATTGTTTATTGATAAATATAACCAGCTGGTGACACTCGCATGCGCATGGTTCAATGACCTGACAAACAATATCGATAGACTCCAGTGTTTGTTTGTACCTTAGAAAGACAAATATATAAGTAGGTTAGTGAGATAACTTATTATTGTAGCATCAAAGTTATACGTCGATGATTTACAAATATTTGCTACACACTCAAGGCAACACAAACAGTGTGGAAGTGGTAAATTGTTATTTAATCAATTAACTAAAGCGACATCTTGATAGAGGTCTGAGATCGAGGTCTCACGGCCGCGTGTAGTTTAATGACATAATGTTATCAATACTACGTTTCGTTTGGTTCGTAGCTTGTAGCGCAGTGCTGTTATGGTTAATGACACAATGTTCTCGAGTTAAAGTTTTATTTAAATCGACGTTTATATTATATAAAAAAAAGAAAAAGTATTTGCTAATTGCAGTGTTTGGTGACATAATGTTCTTGATAGTATCTCATGGTATTATGTTTGGTGATACAATGTTTTAAATATTTTTCGTTTTGTTTAACGTGTACACATTTATAAGTATGCAGTTAATGATTGACTCCAAAAATAAGTAATATTGTAAACAATATGCAAATAGTTCCAATTATGAGTTTAATGTATATAATATACACACTAATATACATCACTGTTTTGCAAAAAAGGCACTCGTATCATTCCTGCTTTTTCAATTTTAGTCCCGATATATTTTCAAGCCCCGGGACTGCAAAATTAAGACAAGATTTGGGACTCAAAAATCCCAGTAAGAAGTAGATTATATTATTATCAAATTGAATAATATTGTTTAAACCTAAGACAGCGCGGCTGTAGTGCAGTATTAGGGCTAATAAAGAAAATTCAAAATATAAACATTTACCATAAACCCAAAAGGTTTCAGTCCAGAAAAGTTCAATAACGAGAGTATAACAAATAAGATAACCTAAGTCTGCATAGTAATGTCGTTTCAATAATGCTCTCTCTATGCTTAAAGTGGCTACATTGTCCGCAAAAACTACTTCAACACTGACGGAATGAATGTTCTCGATAGTAGTTGACTACTAGGTGAGCGAGGGTCTGTAATAACTAATTCAGCGCTTCTAACTGAATCACCTTTTGTGGATAAAGCCATACTGTCTAATCACCGCAAGGAGTGTGATACGGCAACGGATCACCACCGTATTCGGTACGATAAAGCCCACTTCGCAGGAGGCTGTGTTGTACTCTCGCATCGTCTAAGCTATGCCCTTCTCTGGTCTACACAGGAGGACCACCATATGAAAGTGAGACCCTCCACGCAAATTGATATGTAGAGTGTTATCAACTCTATCGCGCCGTTACAAAAACAATGGCACGTCTTCAGTTCGTCAACAGTTCTTTCGAAAGAGAGCACTCACCTAAAAGCTGCTAGGGCGACAGATAGGCCGGATTTCGCAGAATAAATTGTGGTTTTTGCAGGACTCTTTACTGTAAAGTCTGGATTTATACGTGTATTATTATTTTTATTATTGATTGCGTGTATAATTATTTTTGGTATAATTGATTGCGTGTTTGTTTCTTGAAATGATTTTAGATTATTACCCTGATAATATTTTTAAAGTAACCTTTTGTTCATTAATCTTTGAAATATGAAAATCTTTTATTAGAATAAAGCATGTATTTCGTTGCAATTTGAGTCGGCTACAGGTCGATACGGATTCAAAAGTGTCATAATAGTGGTAAATAAATTAATTTACATGAAGCGGATTGTGATTTCAGAGGAGTTTACTTAAATTATTATAGTGAATAAAAACTACATACTCGTTCTAATGTATCGAGTTGATAAAGAAAAATAAATAACATCTAATTCTTGAATTTAAAATGTAACTCAAAATAAACAATAAGATTCAAAGGAATTTGTACTTACAGGTTGAAGTCCTTGGTCCTTGAGGAATTCGTCTGGTTCTTTCAAGGTGCCGAAACCGTAAAGCAGCACGAGAACAAACAGCAAAGTAGTTGTTGTGAAGACTCCGTAGTAGCCGAATTTTTTTAAGAAGATACCACTTAGTGCGAGGCCTATGGGAAGGCCAGCAGTCATGCAGAAGTTGACTAAGCCAACCCTAAAAGTTCTACTTCTCTCCGAAGTAATGTCACTTATGTAACTGAACACACCAAGGAACATAGTCACCCAACCTCCTGTGATCGCTGGGAACACAGTCTCCAAAAATACTGTTATCTCTACGGGTATTTCATAGAAGTAATATACATTTATAAGATTGCTAATGGATGTCATAAGTTCCCCGATAATTGGCAGTAAAATGCAAATCTTCCTCTTTCCTGTCCGATCGCTCCAGGCTCCAAGAAACATGATTATGATGCACGGCAGGCCAGTATGAATTACGCTTTTCCAAATATCTATAGCTGAGATAAGTTCTTGCACTTCTTTTTCGTAGGTCGAATAGTTTTTTGTGTCTTTCCTTATCAATGCGTCGCAAACATCATCGTTAAAATTAAGGTTAACTCTACAAGCTTTGTCTAAATTAAGATTGCTCATAGCAAATCTAGAGATCACACTTGGAATGATAAGCCCAGCAAGTAACGGTTCTACTGTTATGTTTCTTTTCACGTGCTGAAATTTCTCATTCCATGTTTTCACTTTTTTGTTCTGAACATCTCTGTTTAATGGATTCCCTTCCACCCATTCCGATTCTTTTTGCTTTCGATCCTCCATTATAGTTTCTTGATAAAAGAATATATTTAGATATTATTTAGTCGTCAATATTTCCATTGTCATCCAGCTGAGCGTTGACTAAGACACGATTTACAACAACGATTCTAACGAGTAGATTGATATTGTGGGAACAGATATCTGAAACATAACAAGCATTAGTATTTACTTGTCCAATATAATAACAGCTAGATATCAATTACGCGTTGATAATGATAATAATGTATTAACAGTGTCTTTGTTTGTTGAATAGTACTGAAATGCTGCGCATAATAAGTTTTTGCATGCAACTGACTGCATTGCCTGTTTCGGATTACTTTTTGTTGAGTTAATTACATGGGTACCAACATAATGTCTCTACACCTAATGGTCGTTGATTCGCTATACTTTAAACGAATGATAGACTTTTAGTTCCTGTCACGTGCTGAAATTATGCCTCGTGTTATGGATAATTTGTGACTATGAGTACCACTAATTATCCAATTGCCACATCACGCAGGGGTGTTCATTGAGAGTTAAATAGTATGGAGTGTTTCTGTTTACTTATTAAATATAATACTAAATATTTATTATTTAACATAAAAATTTTGATTAGTGAAAGCAAATAGTAGAAAATGTAGATTTTGTCACTCTGCTTTGCGAATCTTTCGGGGTGAATAGGTATGCGTAAAATGTATAATGTTATGTAAAAAAAATTTTACATTATTAACATTGTTAATTTACATCAAATTTTTACTACTATTTTTAATTGCAAATGTACATGATATTAGCACTTTAACTAATTATATCATGTTAGTTTCTAATTAACACTCATAAATATAACGTGTTACATTTCAATAATTCTAAGAACAATTTGATGGTAATTTTATTGAATGTTAAATGTTAACATCTAATTATTTTAAGGCATTATAAAAATATTATTACACTTGTTTAATAAGCTTTTGTGATTATTATATAGATTAGACACCATTGCGTATAAATATTGACATAATTTATAATTCTAGTTGTTCATTTATTTATTTATTCACATGGCTAAACTATAGAATACAATTTATTACATAAACAACAAAAGGTTTGGAATTGTAACAACATTAATTTGGAATTCCAGTGACTGATGCCCATTAAAATAAATTAGTTATATAGAAAAAAAAAATGAAATGATTCCTGATATAGACTCTATTTTTTCCCTGATATCTATTTTGAAATATACAACAAATAGCCATCACATATCAATAATTAATTTTATCTATGTACGATCACAAATGATAAGCAGAAGTAGTTAAAGAAATTAACAGATATTTACAGTGGCTTCAAAGTTATTTGTGTTATCATTGATAAGGTGGCATTTAGTCCACGGTGTCGTATCATGGTTTAATTAAACATGAATACGCTGTGCACAATGAAATACCGGTCGGTCAAAGTACATGGTAGGTAGACCAGAACAAATATGAGCATGTCAGTCACAGGTAACGAATTAGCAAACCGAGGGATTATTTTGAGCCAGTTCAAGTTAAATACGTACTATGCTGTTCATTGGTGCGTGATCGATTTATTTTTGAATTATTTCGGAATTCATCGAACGTTTTTTTTTTAAATAGATAATAGCTGCAATTTTTTGTCTATTAACTTTTATATAGTACATATTTTATGATATGGAGGGGCTAACGAGCAAATGAATCTTATATAAGCGATTATCTCCGCTCATAAACACTTGTGAAGTGACAGATGCATTGCCTGCATTTTAAAAGGAATACGCAGAAGGTTTGGATAAGGACATTGGTTCAGGAATTGTGAAAGCCACTATTCATTTCACAGTGCAAGCCTGAAGTTTTTTGGATGTACGCACTGTTGCATACTGTTAACTGTCAAGGTGATGTGAATTAACGTTTTGTCGCGTGAAACGATGGAGAATTGTATATTATTTACCATAATATTAATTTAATTATTATTATATACTAATTATTGTATTTTTTTTCTACGATATAGGTTAACATATCTAATATATAATATTCTCGCCAAACATTACATTTATGGGCGAGATGCGCTCTTTATTCTTATCCATATTAAAAATATAACCTACAATCTCTCTATATATTTGACGCTTAAACTAACCTATCATCTCGAGTAAAGCAACTCGTAACCTTGATTTTAAATGTACATTGGTAAATTTCGTATCTTTTCTCAATATCTCGAGCTTATTATATAATTTAAGCACCAAGTACTTAGGCAGTCTTTGTCCATAATAGTTTTTTACACCTGGCAGTATCAATTTCTTTTCCCTTACATTTCTCGTATTATATTTATTTATTACACTATTTTTGAACTTTGTACTAAAATAATATTCTATCCCTATTAAATATTTGACTTTATAATCTATTGGTAAAATTTTACAAATGCTAAATAGTTTGTCATAATCTTTGTTACATATATTCTTTACGTTTTTGCTTACTAAATACATAAGTAACCTTTTCTGGATGTTTTTAATACTTTGCGAAACGTGTTAAATGTTCGGCCGTATACTGTCAGACCATAACTTAAGATTGAATCTGCCAGTGCATGATAAATAACACACATGGTTTTTCTGTTTAATATACTTTTCAGCTGATAAAACTGTTGATCGATTGTGTGTTGATCTTAGCCTATTACAGATATCATTAACGTGGTGTTTCCAATTAAAATGTGTATCTATTTTTAAACCTAAGTACTTAAAATCCTTAACAAACTCAATTTTAGAACAATTACAATTATACTATTTTTTTATGCAGGCAACCGTACGAATGACCAACAACTGCATAATTTTCGATTTGCACTCCCTTTGCGACGCGATTGTGTGGCGAATATATATGCATGCATTTCGTCTTATTAATGTTAAGATTATGATATGTTCTACTGACACTGTCTTCTATCACAAGTTCTTAGGAATGTAAATATATAATACAGGAATTTTCAATCAGAATTTGCACAGAACTTCGTAGAATTATGGAATTTAAAAAAACTTGATCCAGTACAAAAACTGTAGAGTTCTGGGTTTGAATTAAAATTACAATCGCTGAAGATTGGGTTTATGTATTCAGACACCTGTGGCACCAGTTTAGTTAGAGTAGACTCATGCCCCTCGGTGGGGGGACATATGAACTGCGATGATGTTGATAAAAACCAGTAGCGCGTATTATATCTGATATAATAATCGCTTAATTTATGTTTATAATATTTACTCGACAGCTATATAAGTAAATCTATACTTATAATAAACAAGTAGACATTACTCGTCGCAGCGTATGTGATGAAAGACATTTTATGGCAAATTTTTTTACACCTTCGGTTGGTTTGAATAGGAATTTCTTAAAAATTCTATAGTAATCTTCTACTAAATATAGCCTATGTTACGCAGTGATAATGTAGCTTATTAATGAAAAGCGATGTGGTTTTTTGAAACAGTTAATAACTACTTTATAACACGGGAATGTTTGTATTTTTAAGGTTAAGGAACATATGTATTACGCCAACTTTGTAGATGAGGTAAAGATGATATTGCAGTTGAGTTGATTTCGTAGCGATCAGAGTTATTTTTGTGTGACGATATAAGCAAATTGCACAATACTGAAGTCATCATAATGTTAGAAACCAACAAAATATTTAATGTAAAAAACGGACTTAAGATTATACACATAGAGCATTGTAAAGAGAATAACGTTTTACGAGTTTTAACTTCGATTGGAGAGTAGCCCCCCTAACTAAACCATGCACAGATAACTACCATCTATAGTTCATTATTAGTTCATAATAGCATGTCAATGGAATTGGTGATCAAAGGAGTAGAGATATTTCACAAATATTGATTTCGAGGTTCTCTTCGGACGTGTCTCTTGCAGATTGACGTTATCTACTAATATTGAATTGAAAATTGGATTGTTGATAGTTATTATTGGTTAATAAGATTTACTAGCACTGAAATGAGATTTACTTTTGTTAGAATTTTCTTTTTAGTCATAATTGTGAATACTTTATAATAAAAAATATTCCTTTATTAGTGAGATTTTTATGGTGCCATTACTACCCCATTTAGAGATGTCAATAAATTATAATATACCTGTCATTAATAATTGTCATTTTATACTATTATGAAAGAGAGAGACAGAGAGAGTGACGCTAATAAATAAGGAAAAATTCCTATAGAAAAAGGTATAATAAAAAAATTATCAATCATAAAGTAATTATACAAAATTCATAATTAACCTTTTTTGTTGTATCTCTTTTTATTTTTATTGTTGTAGTAGAAGTTTTCTTACAATATAACAAAATACATATAAGTGAATTAAAATATATAGGATTTACCTAACTATACATACATACCTACATAAAATCGTACTTCTTCTTCCCAAAAGAGTAGGAAATGGTTTAAGAAACACCCACGCATAAGACAACCCAACGTAATAGAGGGCAAGTCTATTGCTAGTATCTGGCCACTTCGCAGTGGGCAAGTTGTGCAATTATTCTTTAGTCGGCTTTTGCGACATCTATGTGAAAAACAGAGCTGTGATACATGAATTCCTAATTTATCATAGCACAGACAACTAGTTAATAATAATATATTTTTTTATAATCTTATCCACACAAAATGAGTAAAGTTATTTAGTAAATTGTAATTACTGAAAAACATAATTAGTGATTAATATAAAGTAATAAAGCTTACATTTCTTTATATATTTATTTCGATAATTATAACAATAATGTTATATTTTTTTATTATTGAAAAGAGAAAAAAATATATATATAAAATGGACACGAAAATAAAAACTGAAACCATCGAAAAACTTGATTAATTAAACTAAATTACTTACATTAAATTAATATATTCAGAAAGCGTTCATTGGTTAAATTATTTAAGACCCAATATATAGAGCATTAATTGTTAACAGGATCGAGATCCAAGTTTGCACTGGTCACTGTTCGAACAGAATGATTTATTATGAATCACTAGCAAATTTCACGTCAGGATAAATGAACAGCTATTTAGAATAGTAAAAGTGACTTCGGACGAATGCGCGTGCGCACTGACCGCTGGCATTGGAGCGGAGGATGCAACATCCGCCGTGATTATCCACTTGCGATCAACGTCTCGATGGAACTGGTTGTAGACACAATTGTGATTCAACAGGTTTTTATTGATAGCCCAACGAGCCAGTGTTATGTAATCATGTGTCGTGTACCTATCACTAAATGTTTGCTATGAAAGTTGTCTTTCGCACACAAATTACTTTTAATAACATATTTTTATTATTGAGTACATATTTTGTATGTATATAAAATGAATTGTGCTGTTAAGTTACAAGTTAAAAAGAATTCAAATTCAAATTCTTTATTTCTTAAGCCTTATATTTAATTGTACATACAAATTTTCTGAGATCCTCCCATCAGTAAGCTTCAGTAGAAGCCTGTGGTAGGGGGTCTCGCTCTTGATTACAAATTTTATTATTATATATTAGGCTACAGTAACCTATGGCAAAATTAACATGTTCACAAAAAAGAAACAAAAAAGTAAAGGTAAAAATAGCTGAAACTTAAAATTAACAATGGCGTGCATGTGTGTGTGTGAAAGTGTGTGAGGGTGTGCGTGTGTGTGAGTGTGTCTGTGCGTGTGTGTGTAAGTATGTGGTCAATTATTTATCTAGTTTTATTTAATATTAGATTAGATATTTAATTGCCTATAGCCTATGGTGTGCTTATAAATTGCTCTGTACCCAAATAGTCCAAAGTCAGTAACCATGTAGTTATTTTTGTTTTACATTTGGATATTTTAAGTTCGTGTATGTTTAATTCATCATTTAGCTTATTGTATATATAAGCTGATAAAATATAGAATTGTCTTCTAGCAAACCTTGTTTTAGGTGTATATATAGGAGCGACCTTGCATTTTCTCCTTCCAGTGTGTTTGTTAGGGTTATATCAATCAATACATAGTATAAAACAAAGTCGCTTTCGCTGTATGTCCGTATGTATGCTTAGATCTTTAAAACTACGCAACGGATTTTGACGCGGTTTTTTTTAATAGATAGAGTGATTCTTAAGGAAGGTTTGATGTATAATAAATGCATAATATAGTAGAGAAACACTGATAAATTTAAAGGTTTCTAATGTGATGTCGTAAATAAGCACGTTTTTTTGCGCTTATATTGCAAACGCTTGGCTGAACCCTACGAGATAGACCAAAATAATGTACTACAGTATTGTACAACTTACAAAAATCCACAAAAAAGTCCGCGATGGTATATGTCTATCTCTTAGGGATAACCCACCATAACCATTTTTTCACTGCACCCGTGCGAAGCCGGGGCGGGTCGCTTGTAATCTATAAAATATTATTTACAATGATTTTTTTTCAAATTTTCAGCGGTACGGCGTACATTTGACATATCAAAATTAAAATTAAACTAATCTTTATTCAAAATTGACTATAACAGTTATTGACATCAAATCATCTTATACTTATAATAAATCTGTAGAGAGGTCAATTCTGTACATGAAATATATTTTCAAAATAACTATCAGGGGGTGATTAGGAATCGCTATTGATGCCAAAAATGTAATCAGTAAAATTTTTGTCTGTCTGTGTGTATAACTATTATAGAAACAAATACTTCTGGACGGATTTTAACGAAACTTACGTACAATTATTTATCATACTCCTGAGCTTGTTATAGTACACGTTTCATCACGCTACAATCAATAGGAGCAGAGCAGTAAAGGGAAATGTTGGGAAACGGGAGAAGTTAATCCATTTTTTAAGCTTCCGTCGCGTGTGCAATCTTAATGGTTAAAGCTACACAGAAATCATGTATGACGGAAATGTTCTCGCTGAAAATTATATAAAACATATCCCACGACAGCAGCTTTTATGGTTGACTCACAATAACGTGTAACTACCGATAGCTTAGCAATTCGAAGCTTTCTGATTTGTCTACTCTTACGTTTATAACACTCTCAGCCATCCCTAATGCTACCTAAAATTACGATTCTACGCGAACAAAGTCATGGGCACAGCTAGTATACAATATGAGAACACTAAGAGATTTTCATAATTAGTTTTCCACCTCATAAAATATATATAGATTTTTTCAATTATATCTACTTTGACAGATCAGCCAATGTTTTGTTGTCAAATGAAGGACTATACCAGGGTCATTGCTTGGCTACTTCGTTAGTGTTCGCTTTGCTCTGTGAAATTACTGGTTGCTGTGTCTTTTTGGTACTTGTTTGTCACTTGTTGGTAACGTAAACTGTCGTTATTATGTGGGTTATGGACTTGCTGAAAATCTGGCGAAAATTACACACATATTAGATAGGCTATAATCATTTACCATTAGGTGGGCTGTCTAATTTTATTTAATTTAATTAATTTATTTGATAAGTAAATATTAAATAAAAAATAATTTTAATAATTTTAATTTAATTTCTAATTAATATATTTTTTATGTTTTAATTTGTAATTTTTCTTTTCATTTTTTTTTATTATTACATAAATTCGTACATACACTAATATTATTTTTAATCTAACTTAAGAATATTTATAGCAAATATAAGTAAAATGAGTACCTATTCATAACCGTAGCGTATATCTATACTAATATAATAAAGCTGAAGAGTTTGTTTGTTTGTTTGTTTGTTTGTTTGTTTGTTTGTTTGAACGCGCTAATCTCCGAAACTACTGGTGCGATTTGAATAATTCTTTTTTTGTTGGATAGTCCATTTATCGAGGAAGGCTATAGGCTAAATAACATTACGCTATGACCAATAGGAGCAAAGACAGAGCGGTAAATGTGTAAAAAACGGGGAAAATTATTCATTTTTGAAGGCTTTCTTTGCGTGCGCTGCGAAAACGGTTCAAGATACACAAAAAATATGTATGAAAGAATTATTCCTCTATACATGATCTAAAAAAAAGTCCGCGACGGCATATGTCTATCTTTTAAGGTTTAGTCACAATGACCGTTTTTATGGTACCAAATTTGGTCGAAATAATTTGTTTAAGTTGTATCAACATAATAATACTAAAAATTCTGCGGAAACTCGACCATTCCGAAAATCCCGCAAGAACGGGAACTATGTGGGAAAAACCAAAAATCTGCCGGAAGTCACTATTCCACGCGGACGAAGTCGCGGGCAAAAGCTAGTAAAATATAAAACACATATTTCTTATCTTTAAATCAGTGAATTGAGCACGATTGTATGAAAATATCAACGTTTCGATTTTTTGCGTCGAGTTACTACGTAGTTTATGTTTAAACACGTAATTTTAAAATAGCAAAATCATGCTTAAAATCAGTACTTGAAAATAAATTGCCATTTTTTGCGCATATTTCACGGAACAGGGTCTTAACAACAAGTCTTAAATCTATTCAAGTAATTGAACTTCACATAAATAAATTGATTGAATTATATATATATATATATATATACATATATAGATAGATAGATAGATATATATATATATTGATATATATATAATATAATCAACGGATATTTTAACTGAGTATAGATAATAACGGATTTTCTATTCATCTCTGAAAGGTTCTCCCAATTATCGCAAATGTGTAGACTAACTTTTTTTCGCTGTACGAGTATTCGCGTATGAGGTGTAGCAGCAATTTTATCAATAAGTGTCAATATCTACTATATAAAAATAAGTCGGGTTTTCTTTCCTGACGCTATAACTCCAGAACGCACGAACCGATTTCCACGGTTTTGCATTCGTTGGAAAGGTCTCGAGCGCCATTAGGTTTATAGCAAGCAAGAAAATTCAGGAAAAAATTCAACGGAAAAGCGGGAAAATCATTTTCCCCTACAGCGAGACAACATGAGACAACATGACATTTGAGACATTTGACAGGACAATGTCTGTCGGGTCAGCTAGTGTTCAATAAATATTATTTTATTTTTGTTTTTATTTGCTAAATAGAATTGTCTTAATATAGTTACTATATATACAGTGTAGTATTCTAATAAAAGCTAATACTAAATCAGCGATATTTGAGATTAGTAAACTGCACGATGATTAAGAACTGTTCCTATTAAAATTACTACAAACATTACTAATGTAAGAAGATAATTGCCACATTTACTCTTAATAAAGCAGCAAATAAAGCAACAGTAAATATACTATTTGCCAGGTTCAATAAAATTTAGTAGCATGATTTCCCTGAGGGAATCTATGCTGGTATGCCTCCGTCGTCCCATGCCTAAGTTCCGGCTTAAAAATTGCGATGGGAAGTGAAATCACTGGTTATCGTTCTTATATCTTATGTCATAAATTGATAACTTACTATGTGACAAGATCTCATGTCCTATAGGCGAATGTATTCACTTACCAATAGGTAAGTATAGGAAATAATTTACAAACATACATACTCATGCCTCGTTCCTATAGAGGTAGGCAGAGATCACAGTATTTCAGTTCTAACTTCTTAAATTAAAGTTAAGAATACTATTTGATATCCTCTTCATTAATACTTTCATAAACGTTTCTTAGTTACGCATATTCTTGACTTGACGATCAAGATATCTCCTATTTGCTTCTGTTATGTTCATTTCGGTTGTGCCTTATCAAGTTACCCATTCACACAATAAAAATAAATAAAATTGCTCTCGTAATTTTAACGGACCACTAACTAACTGAACAGTTAAACTAACTACTAAATTGTTTAGAAAAAAAAGGTGAGTTGATTAAAAGGAGAATATAGGAGACAGGAGAAGGCCGCATCGTAGACTGGTCGACGGGTCTAACTGCAACGTAACAACAGCAGGCATGTACTAGTAACAAAAGGCAGGCAACTGTAGGCAGGCAGTAGCACGACTTACAGTACCAACGACAGCAGCACCTCCGATAACTATTAAAATTTGTGAAAATTTATGTACGGAAGGAGATAGAATTTATTCAAATCTGAAGGTTTTGTTCAGAACTTTATGTAGAATTTCATTCAGAGCTGAAGAACTCTTGATCAAAGCTAAATGTAGAATGTGTTGCTTAGCTACCCTGGTTCACATTTATACTCGACATATTAGCGAAAGTCGTTTTCTTGGGAAAACCGTGGGAAGACCAGATCTATACTGTATACGTTCTTATCAACCTTCAGCTATACAGAGAATGAGCGTCTAAGGCAGCAGTGACGTGTCTATATTTCGTCAATCTCCGCTGCCTTAAAACAGTAGTCTATCCAGAGGACACCCTCCCAGTGATGCCTTATTTCTAAAATCTTACAGTTCTCACCATTTCAGCGTAAGCATAAAACAAATTTTCTTTAGAATTGCATGGATGGTCTTTGCGATGCATTTATTTTTATTTGTCGATACATTGTTTCAATGTTGGCTTTGACGATATATTGATGCTGACGAAACGTAATAAAATATAAAGAATGTCGTCCTGTATTGTAGAACCAAGACGTTGGATGTCATTTAGCGACTTCCCTCTTCCAATCGGTCGGTGGTTCAAATCCGGCTCGAAGGACCATATGGTGAGGTCGTTGGTCCTTGTAAATGTAACGTGGATACTAACAATATTAAAAAGAGTGGACTGTATAGTGTTGAAGATGTATAATTAAGAAAGATTAACAACAACAGTGGCCAACAGTATATAATAGTCCGTGCAGTGCGAGTTCATTTCAAAGTGAGAAAAAGTGAGTCTCGATGACAGGTTCCGTTATATCGAGCGGGGTCGGGAGATGGCCGATCCCGCTCGAAGGAGGCGGCACTGGGCTCGGTAGCACAGCTGCGGCGCCGCGCGGGCCGCCATGTCCGCGGGTGCGACATCCTCGCGCCCGCCGGCGACCACGGGAGGGGCGTGGTCGCTCCCGTGGTCGCCGGCCGGGGGCCTCGTCGATGAAGGAAATCGGGGGAGGTAATGTAGCCTCCCCGAGGAGGGCTCCCTTGTTGCGTTCCCGGGGGCTTTCTACATGCCTGAGGAAGGCCATCCTTGAGGTTTTTAGTGGGTATGCCTCCCCCTTCTGGGGAGGAGAGCCCCACATAACCGCCTGCTCGCCACAGCCGGGGTATGCAATTTAATGCATTTTCCTCACGAGAACAAAAAAAAAAGATTCCGTTATATCGCCCGCGCCCCGCGCCTGTGTCCAACCGAATTAGTTAATGTGTGGCTCTAAAAGTGTGCTCTAATACTGATACATTGCGATCATGTTATATACAAATAAGAGGTTATTGGTGAACAATTATGTCTGCATATTAATATAGAAATATCACAAGGCTGAGCTGATTTAAGATATACGGTTTTAATTACGATTAACATCATGTGTTATTTTGATTAGATATTAAGGCGATAAAAATGTATAAAATAACCATTCTGTATTTCTAATACAGACGAGACCTAGTTCGACTTCTAAGTCGAACTAGGCCAGTCGCGGTTGATTAGGGCGCTGATAAATTTGGCTATTATCATTGAAACGCAACGGTTTATATGTCAGCTGATTTAAAATTTTCCCAATGTTTGGATTATTATACTTTTAATAGCAGCTGGCCCGGCAAACTTATGGCGAAAGTGGTCAATGAACAGACGTATGAGACATCTAACTGTTAACTGCAGATGATGGTAGAATTCTGCAGTTTATATTACCTATACGGAAAGCATTGTATATAACTTTTCAAAACAAAACATATATTTAAATGCAGTGAAAATAGTGAAAATCATCTTATGGTTGTCCCCGGGTCTCCAACCATCCCCCTATCAAATTGCATCAAAATCGGTTAGACGGTTTTATCAGATATTTCTGCAAGAAATAAATATATTCTGAAAAAAATGCTTCCACTCCTGTTCTGTAAGCTATCCAGACATGAGCAGTAGCTAATACAGCTTGATTTACCATGTAAATAAACTCTAAAAGCTAATTCAATTGTTTTAAGATGTGTGCCTCGGTTTTGCTTCATAATACATGCTTCTGCAATGTGTCCGACTTTACATGTTGTTAGCTTGATGCCTTCTCCACTGGATTCTTCAAATTTTGATAAAAGGGTTCTGTCCTAAATCTGAATTTGAATATAATGTCTTTATATAATTTTGCGACTATAATTTTGAAATAAACAAATTTCTAAATTTAACCAATCATGCGGCAAATTTACAAATAATTTGATTAAAACAAACACATTTTATGTTTTGTAATATAAAATGGATATTTGTTTCAACATAGGAAATATGCAAACAAAAGAATAAAGATGATATTAATTTTCTTCAAATGCTCATACTAATTATGAGACAAACTAATTAAAATCACAGTACTCAGTAACTTCACTGCTTATTTTACCTTTCACCACGGAACACAGCACTACGAAATGAGTAAGATACAGGTGGGGTTCCTGTATCATCCTAGTATACAGCGTCTATATTGTATTTTAGAACACACACGCTGTATTTATACTTCTATATAAAGTGGAATGATTTGATTGGTTTATCGTTTGTTTTTGTTTGCATTAAAGAAGCTCCGAAAATAATTGATCAATTCAAAAAAATTCTTTCACTGTAAGGAAGCTACACTATTTCCGGTAAATATACATTATATAAAATTTCTAAAAAGTTAGGGATCTGAAGTACGTTGGGGAGTGTGCGTGTATGTGTGTAAAAAATTATAACGTTTGAAATTTTTGTTTAATGCCCGTGTGAAACCGGGGTGTTGCTAGTATTTAATAATCACAGGTACATTTACAAAACTGCTCAACTACAAAAATATACTCTAAACACGTGTACAAAAACGTGTTATATAAACTAACAGCACGTCTTTATTCGTAGCTGAAGCTGGACGATGCATTGATAATAAAACTATCGAAATTTGCTTGCAAGATTCATTCGCACGGTTCGTCTATTATGTTCACTGCTCGTCTTTCTTTTGTTTCTCTCCTGTGTTGTGAAAAGAGCCATCTGAAAACAAAGAATGTTTATAAAATATCCGTATGGAATGAAAATTGTTTCGCATTCATTGGTGGTAGCAAAGCTTTGATGATACTATTGATGAATCGATTCAAATAAACACACGACGTAAAGAAGTGATTTAGAATCTCAGTATTCATAGTGAACACCAATGATTACAGGGGCTGAGAACATTAAAAAAAAAATTTTATGTTTGAAATTACCAAAATTATATAAAACTCGTATCAAACCGCATTACAACAATTAGTTACTTATAGTCTTGTCAACGAAAGTTATCGCTAAGATATGGCGGCTATTTATAGAAAAACATTGCCGTCTAAATAGTAAACATACTGAATCAAAGCAATTAGCACTTATTAGAAAGTATTTCGTAGTTTTTAGATTGAAAGAAAACAGAATCTTTCTTTGTATAAATTCTAGTAGTATTGATAGGTAATCAATATTGCACTGTCAATGTCACACATTAGGTGACGTTTACACCACCTACGTACTCTTCAGTTACTCTTGAAACGCATGTGAATAACCTAGAAGTTATGCATCATTTTTCATTGCAGAAATTTTCTCACAACTTCTAATTTTCTAATGGTAATAATTTTCACCATCTTACAGAAATAATACTGTATTTCTTGAGTTTCATAGAATCTACAAAAGTAATAATATTGTAATAGTTTGCTGTTTTTCCATGACATACTACAATAAATTGCCTATTGTGTTGGTTAATAACTTCGAATACCACAATACACAATGCAATGTGCTGCGCAGTAAATAATATAGCAGAAATTGATTAGGGGAAAATTGATACAAAAATTGTGTGAGCGAACGTATTGAACTAATTTTACGGTATTATTTTGCACTTTTACGGTTATTTTTTAACTTAAGTTGGCACATCTTTTTATTGTAGTGTTAAGGAGCAAAACGGCAACATTAGTGTAATTTGCGTGATACCATTAGTCTTTACCGTTAACCAAATTTTTCGCTTGAATTATACTCAAGTTCCCGAGGCTTTTTACAATAGATATTCTATAGGTTTTTTATTGCATTGCACTGGCTCCACAATCAAATAGGCGTTAAAGAAAATATTTTTTTCTATGAGAATGTTATATAACGCGGGCGAAAAGTTAGTGCATCCAAGAGTACAACCTTTTTAATTTAAGACTTATCATTAGGAGCTAAAAGTTTATTTTAGAAGGAGAAACTACATATTTTTGCATTTCATTTTAACTCTACAGTGTTACTTATGAAACTCAGAATTTGTTTATTTAAATTTAACTGAAACTTTCTGAAAACAAGTTCGTTCGCTTGCAAATTATTAGTTCGTTTAATCTCTATTGACATGTTTTTAAAACTTTCGGAAAATTTGCTTTCGTAATTATCAAATAAAGAAAACGTTAGGGTGGCAAAAAACATTGTTAATAATTTTATTATATACACTAATTATTATATAGAGAAAAAATTTGACAGTTTGAGACACGGATACGAAGAGTATAGGATATTTTTCATTGCTGGAAAATATGTTTTTCCTGAAGGAAAATTGAATAGGTTCCGAAATGACTAAGCCGATTTCGATAAGTTGGTATTAAAATAGTTAAAACTAGGGTAAAATATTAGGTACTTTTAAGCACGAAAAAATGTATTTCTTCTGCGGCAACATTTAATACTAAACTGCTAAGCCGATTGTAATGAAAGTTGGTGCAGATTGCTTAAGATCTAGGGATAGACATAATGTTTTACTTGGGAGAAAATATTTCTATGTGGGAAACACCAATAAAAAGAGCTAAACGGATTGTGATATAATTAGGTATGGAGCTTGTATTCGATTATAGGATAATCTTATGTTCTCCATGTCTCCAACATGGAGAACATAAGACAATCCTATAATGTTTACGGTTGAATAAAAATGTGCTTTTAAGCCGTGCATGCCAATCATATAACAATAATAAGAAAATTTTCAATGCAGATATACTTAATTTCAATTTAAGTACGTCTAAAATTAAAAACCTAATTAAAATTTTAACTTATTTAATGTAATAGTGTAAGTTAGTCAACTTACTTAATGTAATATTATGTAAGTTGAGATTTATTTGTGTATTATTTTACATTCGAATGTAGCCCAGATGTGCTTGATTTTGCTCTGAATCCAATGATAATATTGTATAATGTTTTGAGAGTTTATTTTGTTTTTATTTATAACTGTAACGGGGAAATATAACGCGGAGCGTACGTGTAGGATAAAATAGTAAGATGTATCCATAAACCTGTGGAGATAGATACTATATTAGTAAATAAATGAAAATACTTACATTAATATAGCAATGGGTGGTAGTGTCAGTAAGGCGCTGTATATGAACACTGTACCACTGAAAACTTTTACGGTTTTTGAGTACATGGCAGAGTACGACGGATCGAATATCATCGCCCCCATTGTCTCTATCAAGCTGAATAAGGAATTCATTTTACCTGAAACAATAAAGATAATCATAATAATAATATATACTACGTGCGTAGGGAAGTGACGGCCGCATCGCCCGCGGGCATTTAATATCCTATAAATGCCACAACAGTGCAGTCAGTCTCCCTCAGGGCTTGTGGCGAGTTGTCGATGAGTTGCGTCACCGAGGCTCCCGATATGCTTCAGGGGTGCGTATGCCACCTGCAGCTGTCATTCGACCGGACAGAGAGGACTTACAAGAGCAGATGCTCGAAAGGGAAGTATAGTAATGTCATAACGTCGACGGCTTCTCGATCGCTGTCGCAGAAACACCTCTCTACAGTCTTAGCTATTCACATAATGTTGCTCCCGCTGCACTAATATTGGTCTGTTTTTTTGAGGGTCCCATTTCCTAGTGAGCGGCGAGTTACCACCTGCCATATTTAAATTAATTATATAACTAGGTATACCTAGAAGACTATAGTCTTAAGCTGCATTTCTTAGGTGAGATTAGGTACAATTGGTACACTTCACTTACATTTTATTCGCTTAAATAGCCTTTAGGCACTGATAGATAGATAGATAAACTCTTTATTTACATATCTTCATCACACACAAACATAGTTACACGGACAAACTTAAATTAGACTAAGCTAAAACATAACAATAACTAAATAAATGCAAACTATAAACTAAGTTGTGTGTACTGCAGAAGTGTAAATAGGTCGTAGCTCAGTGACTGGGATTGCCCACATACGGATGTGAGCAAAGCACTGGTATTCTGCTACAACCTGAGGGTTTCATGCGCACAAAATTAAAGAATGTAAAAGAAAATACATGAATTTATATAAGGATGTATATATTATTTAAGTGTGTGGATATAAATATACTAACATAAATAAACAATTAACATTGTCATAGTACATAAGTAAATAAGATTAAAAGAAAAAGTAATAAAAATGTATAATGTTGTTTGGAATGATTTGGTGATTATAACTATATATTTAATTCATTTAATCTTCTCGCCTCTTATGTTCAAATGGCAAAATCCGTCACCAAGTATCTCCTTGGAATACCCAAATGCTGTTTGTTTAAAAGATACAATTTTATATGCTTCTTAAACAAAGATCTCGAAGTCAGTTGTCTCAAGAGTGGAGGTAAATTGTTCCAGCATTTGGTAGCTAGGTACCGGAAACTGCCAGTAAAAGCTATACTTTTATGAGGTGAGTTTTCTAAAAGACATCTACAGGCTCTGGTACCATATCTGTTATGAAAAGAAGATGTTTTAAGTTTGCAAAAGAGATATGTCGGCTTCCCAAATTTTAAGACATCAAACACCAGACAAGCAAGGTGCAAATGTCTCCTAGAGCTCATATGCACTGTGTCTTATAAAGGCGGGGGTTAATAAGCGATATAATAATAATATCGAAGAATACTACGCAGCAATATATTGAAGGCCATTGCGTCTACAGCTAGCTAGCTTTACTACACCTGGTTAGGGTTATCACTTGAAAGTTTTCATTTCCATTTCTTTCCATCAAGTCAGGAAGTAACAGGTTTTCAAATCTTAGACAAGCACGTAGGATCTATCACTACATAGTATAAAACAAAGTCGCTATCAGCCGTCTGTCTGTCACTATGTCATCATCCTCTTGCCCATTTCCCATTATCTGGGGTCGGCGCAGTAGATCTTTTCCTTCCATTCCTCTCTATCAGCCGTCATTTCCATGCTTACTCCTTTCATTCTTATATCATTCTTCACACAATCGATCCATCTTTTATTCGGTCTTCCTCTGCCCATGTATCCCTCCACTTTCATATACAACATTCGCTTTGTGACATGACTTTCATCCCTACGCATCACATGTCCAAACCATGCTAATCTACTTCCTCTCACTTTTTCTACCACTGGCGCTACTTTCAGGCTTCCTCTTATGTACTCATTCCTTATCTTATCCATCCTTGTCACACCACACATCCATCGTAACATTCTCATTTCATTTGTATGCAATCTATTTTCATCCTTCTTCTTGAAGTATCTTCGTCTGTCTATCCCTATGTATGCTTAGATTTTTAAAACTACACAACGGATTTTGATGCGGTTTTTTAATAGATAGAGTGATTCTTATGGAAGGTTTATATGTATAATACATGCATAATATAGTAGAGAAATACTGATAAATTTAGAGATTTCTAATGTGATGTCGTAAATCAGCACGTTTTTTTTGCGCTTATATTGAAAGAACGCTGGCTGAACCCATATTGTCCATCTTAAAAAGTTCAACGATTGTGTATAAGGATATTTTGACGACCTCCATAGTCGAGTGGGTAGTACACCGGTTTCAAGGTGTCGCCATCTCTGAGGTCCCGGGTTCGAGTCCCGGTAGGGGCAGATGTTTGTGTGATGAATGCGAGCATTTGTACCTTAGTCATGGTTGTTGATATATATTTCAATAAAAATTATTTATATATGTATAATATATGTATGTCTATACGTTACCCTAGATCCCATAGCACAAGCCTTACAGAGCTTAGTTTGGGCTAGGCTAATTGGTGTAAGTGTAACAAATATTTATTTATTTATTTATTTTGTAGTAGGTATCTTTATATATATAAATCTTCTTTACGTGTGTTAGTCATATGAACATAGTGTGAACTCCTCCCAAACGGCTGGACGGATTTGATGACATTTTTTGTGTGTATTCCAGTGGGTTTGAGGATGGTTAAGATTCACAATACGGTCATCTAGATATTGTTTTTTTTAGCTAAATTAAAAATTTATTTAAAAACATTTGAGACAACATGACATTTAAGACATTTGACAGGACAATGTCTGTCGGGTCAGCTAGTATTTACATAAGCATTGCACCTGTGTGAAGCCGGAGCGGGTCGCTAGTCAATTAAAATTCATATAACAGTTAAGTGTTATTTCACCGGATATTATCTAATTACATTCTTAACTTCCATGCCATTATTATAGTTCCGGAAGAAAACATATTTTAATAAATCTCGAAATTTGTTCATAGGCAATTATATTGTATTTTGCCAAGGTTTTACAGATCGTGCAAGGAATACGATATGAAGACTCAGTGGCTATTTAATGAGAGTTCTTTGATCGTGACGCAATAAACTCGCCCACACGATAATGCGAAGATACAAACGATAACATTAAATTAAATATTAACAAATTTCCTTTGCAAATATTTTGTCAGGGGAAACTGGCCTTATGAATTAGTGAAATTAAGAATATATTTCACATTAAGATCTGGTACATGAATATAGTACTTCATAATGATAATGGCAGTTTAAGATGTCGCCTACTCGGGGCTCTTCGTAAAGATGTTTTTTCTGTACCATCACTAAATATGTCAAAAATGTGTTTTTGTAAAGCGCTTGCCGAATCTTATAAGTATTTTCTGGATGTAGATATCATTAATTGCAATGAAGTTATCTGAATTCAAAAATCTATCATCATATCCAATATATGTGCGTCCTCACAAAGTAGCATGAGCCTTTTTTTCTCGCAGTGGAATGCTTCGCACACCATACCTGATGATGGCTACTCCCTCCCTGGAAAGCATATCCACTAAAACCACCCCGCTAGTAAGGGCGATCCAGGGCTATCGATGATCGAGCTGTGCCCACGGCTTCGTCCGCGAATCGTAATTTTAGGTAGCATTTTAATAACTGAGAGTGTTATAAACGTAAGAGTAGACAAATATAATCAGAAAGCTTCGAAATGCTGATCTATCGGGAGTTACACGTGTTATTGTGAGTCAACCATAAAAGATTTTAGAGATTTTAAGATTTAACATAAAGAATTTTAAGGAGAGCTGTTCGCGCCCTGACGAGGCCATACGAGCCCTTGTGGACACTACCACGACCCCGTCGGCGTATGGCGACAAGCGCTCACACCAAGCCACCACGATATCTTCGGCCATCCACCGACCCAAAATGGGTCCCCTGCACGACAACAACCCCCTCTTAAAGAAGAAGGGGGGCTCGCCCGAGCGTCACTGACCACTTCAATCGCGCCAAGTTGGACCCGGCCATCCCACGCTCCCCCTCCTGGGGGTCAGCCTTCTGTCAGATTATTAACCGTTAAAAGATGTTGCCCAGGGTGCACAACGAGAAGGTTACACCAATTAGCCTAACTTAAAGAACAGCAAATCTAGTGTTATGTGATCTAAGGAAACGAATAGGCATATATAAATAATTTTCATAATTTTTTAAACATCCACGACAAAGGCACCGGGATTCGAATACTGTGGTCTAAATATGTTTCGAGTTATACTATAGAATATAATGAAAAATGATTCCTGTAATATATAGTACAGGAATGATTTTTTATCATTTTATGAGTTAGATGCCTAATAAATTAATAATTAAAGAATTAGAGAAGAGGCATAGTGTATTTTTTGTGTCTAGTTATAGTTTAGCTTTTGTCTTTGAAATTGTTTACGCGATACTTTGAATATAGCTGTTGTGATTAACTTTAATAGTTACTACTAATACAGTTACTTTTACTAATACGTTACTAAAAGTGCGTAGCTAAATGTTAGTCTAGTGAAATCAGATCCTTATCAGATTTCGTTGGGCAATGCCTAACGCTTCTGTAAATGTTAATAAAACCAAAGCAGATAGTCGTGAAAAATGGTGTCGTGGGAAGTACATACCCAATTCCTCACTGGGTACCAATTTCGAGGCCATTGACCTGAGCGATGTAAATGTTGTTGCATTGAGAATTTCTATTATAGGCACTGAAACAAACATAATTTTTTAAGACTTCGTTTAATGCATATACATAAATGCAAATGTTATCAAAGAGAATTAGGCAGCTATAAGTCTACCTCCCCGAATAACACGGTTTTATGACAAAAAAAAAAAAATAGTACGCATAACCAACTTCTCTGCTTCAGGATTAGTTCATACTAATTTTTTTCGTAATAGGTGAATGTGTCACCTAAACAAATTCGTAAATGTTATACGAAAGATTCACATTTTAAATTGTAATGAGTGCTATCGTGAAGAGGATTTTATACGTCTACTTCTTGAATGTGGTAGAAAAGAATTGAGAGGAGAGAACTATTTGCAAACAAATATTTAGTTTGTTCAATTACAGCCAAATCATTGTTATCATTAAAAAAATGTTACTGTGACTTCCTTTGAGTGATTAAGCAGTTGTTTTGTTTTTACCATTATAGTCTTTTGTTAAATTTTCAGTTAAGTAATGAATGATCAGTGAAGCTGCAAGTCCTAAAACAAGTCTTAAAATAAACGACTCAGTTCCAAATGTATCTTCAGATCACAAGATAAAATTCCTTTGCTTTTTGACAGGGTTTGTTAGAACAGTTTCCCTTACTGCTTTGATAGCCTTTGTCTATACCAAACTATTGTGTTGCGTGGACGGTCAGATCCTTTTCTGTCGCAAACAGAGGAGATTTCATTATAACTATCAGTACTTTAATACATAAACAATCAACTGTGGATGAAGAGTTTCAGAAATTGTATTAGGTGTGCTTTATATTTATTTGTGTAACGCAATTACAGCGATTCGATTCTGTTATCACCCCATTCTATTTCAATATCGCAAAAATGTTTACCGGTGTGAAGTTACCTAGCAGCAAAAAGTAGCAGCCACTGTATAACCCGACCAATTTAAAATGTCGATTTTAAAACATATATTTAATTCTAAGATTTTGCGTCTAGAATGCTAATTAATATCGACGACATCAAATTTATGAAGATATCCAGGGATAGATTAGCTAAATCGCCCAGCAGCCACTTCTATGTCTTGAAAATGTTCCGTATTATTTGCAAATTATAAAGTTGGATGTTAGAAAATTTCTAGCTCAAAAACAAAGCCGCGTACCACTTTGGAACCTATTAGGTATTGAAGGCAATATTCCTGTTCTATAAGAAGACATTCAATATAAGAAGATATCTAGGGGATAGATTAGCTAAATCGCCCAGCAGCCACTTCTATGTCTTGAAAATGTTTCGTATTATTTGCAAATTATAAAGTTGGATGTTAGAAAATTTCTAGCTCAAAAACAAAGCCGCGTACCACTTTAACACCTAGGGTATTGAAGGTATATTCCTGTTCTATTAGAAAACATTCAATTTAAGAAGATATCTAGGGGATAGATTAGCTAAATCGCCCAGCAGCCACTTCTATGTCTTGAAAATGTTCCGTATTATTTAAAAAGTATAAAGTTGGATGTTAGAAAATTTCTAGCTCAAAAACCAGAGCCGCGTACCACTTTGGGACCTATTGAATATTGAAGGCATATTCCTGTTCTATAAGAAGACATTCAATTTAAGAAGATATCTAGGGATAGGTTAGCTAAATCACCCAGCAGCCACTTCTATGTCTTGAAAATGTTCCGTATTATTTGCAAATTATAAAGTTGGATGTTAGAAAATTTCTAAGCTCAAAAACAGAGCCGCGTACCACTTTGGGACCTATTAGTTATTGAAGGCATATTTCTGTTTTTCTATTAGAAAACATTCAATTTAAGAAGATATCTAGGGGATAGATTAGCTAAATCGCCCAGCAGCCACTTCTATGTCTTGAAAATGTTCCGTATTATTTAAAAAGTATAAAGTTGGATGTTAGAAAATTTCTAGCTCAAAAACAGAGCCGCGTACCACTTTGGGACCTATTAGGTATTGAAGGCATATTCCTGTTCTATTTGAAAACATTCAATTTAAGAAGATATCTAGGGGATAGATTAGCTAAATCGCCCAGCAGCCACTTCTATGTCTTGAAAATGTTCCGTATTATTTAAAAAGTAAAAAGTTGGATGTTAGAAAATTTCTAGCTCAAAAACAGAGCCGCGTACCACTTTGGGACCTATGAATATTGAAGGCATATTCCTGTTCTATAAGAAGAAACATTCAAAAGAGATATCTAGGGATAGGTTAGCTAATCACCCAGCAGCCACTTCTATGTCTTGAAAATGTTCGTATTATTTGCAAATTATAAAGTTGGATGTTAGAAATTTCTAGCTCAAAAACAGAGCCGCGTACCACTTTGGGACCTATTAGTTATTGAAGGCATATTTCTGTTCTATTAGAAAACATTCAATTTAAGAAGATATCTAGGGGATAGATTAGCTAAATCGCCCAGCAGCCACTTCTATGTCTTGAAAATGTTCCGTATTATTTAAAAAGTATAAAGTTGGATGTTAGAAAATTTCTAGCTCAAAAACAGAGCCGCGTACCACTTTGGGACCTATTAGGTATTGAAGGCATATTCCTGTTCTATTTGAAAACATTCAATTTAGAAGATATCTAGGGGATAGATTAGCTAAATCGCCCAGCAGCCACTTCTATGTCTTGAAAATGTTCCGTATTATTTAAAAAGTAAAAAGTTGGATGTTAGAAAATTTCTAGCTCAAAAACAAAGCCGCGTACCACTTTGGACCTATTAGGTATTAAAGGCATATTCCTGTTCTATTTGAAAACATTCAATTTAAGAAGATATCTATGGGATAGATTAGCTAAATCGCCCAGCAGCCACTTCTATGTCTTGAAAATGTTCCGTATTATTTAAAAAGTAAAAAGTTGGATGTTAGAAAATTTCTAGCTCAAAAACAAAGCCGCGTACCACTTTGGGACCTATAAGGTATTGAAGGCATATTCCTGTTCTATTAGAAAACATTCAACATAAGAGGATATCTAGGGGTAGATTAGCTAAATCGCCCAGCAGCCACTTCTATGTCTTGAAAATGTTCCCAATTATTTGCAAATTATAAAGTTGGATATTTAGAAAATTTCTAGCTCAAAAACAAAGCCGCGTACCACTTTATGACCTATTAAGTATTGTAAGTATATTCCTTTTCTATCAGACACTATCAAATTTATGAAGATATCTAGGGGATAGATTAGCTAAATCGCTAAATAATACGGAACATTTTCAAGACATAGAAGTGGCTGCTGGGCGATTTAGCTAATCTATCCCCTAGATATCTTCTTAAATTGATGTTTTTTTAAAAAAACAGGAATATACCTATAATACCTAATAGATCCTTAAGTGGTACGCGGCTTTGTTTTGAAGTAGAAATTTTATAAAATCCAACTTTATAATTTGCAAATAATACGGAATATTTTCAAGACATAGAAGTGGCTACTGGGCGATTTAGCTAATCTATCCCCTAGATATCTTCTTAAATTGAATGTTTTCTAATAGAACAGGAATATGCCTTCAATACCTAATAGGTCCTAAAGTGGTACGCGGCTCTGTTTTTGAGCTAGAAATTTTCTAACATCCAACTTTTAATTTGCAAATAATACGGAACATTTTCAAGACATAGAAGTGGCTGCTGGGCGATTTAGCTAATCTATCCTCTGGATATCTTCATAAATTTGATGTTTTTGATAGAACTAAAATATGCCTACAATATCTAATAGATGCTTAAGTGGTACGCGGCTTTGTTTTGAAGTAGAAATTTTATAATATCCAACTTTATACTTTTTAAATAATACGGAACATTTTCAAGACATAGAAGTGGCTGCTGGGCGATTTAGCTAATTCTATCCCCTAGATATCTTCTTATATTGAAAGTTTTCTAATAGAACAGGAATATGCCTTCAATACCTAATAGGTCCCAAAGTGGTACGCGGCTCTGTTTTTGAGCTAGAAATTTTCTAAAATCCAATTCTAAAATTTGCAAATAATACGGAACATTTTCAAGACATAGAAGTGGCTGCTCGGTGATTTAGCTAATCTATCCCCTAGATATCTTCTTACCCCCGCGTACCCAAAGTGGTACGCGGCTCTGTTTTTGAGCTAGAAATTTTCTAACATCCAACTTTATAATTTGCAAATAATACGGAACATTTTCAAGACATAGAAGTGGCTGCTGGGCGATTTAGCTAATCTATCCCCTAGATATCTTCTTAAATTGAATGTTTTCTAATAGAACAGGAATATGTCTTCAATACCTAATAGGTCCTAAAGTGGTACGCGGCTTTGTTTTTGAGCTAGAAATTTTCTAACATCCAACTTTATACTTTTTAAATAATACGGAACATTTTCAAGACATAGAAGTGGCTGCTGGGCGATTTAGCTAATCTATCCCCTAGATATCTTCTGAAGTTGAATGTTTTCTAATAGAACAGGAATATGCCTTCAATACCTAATAGGTCCCAAGTGGTACGCGGCTTTGTTTTTGAGCTAGAAATTTTCTAACATCCAACTTTATAATTTGCAAATAATACGGAACATTTTCAAGACATAGAAGTGGCTGTTGGGCGATTTAGCTAATCTATCCCCTAGATATCTTCTTAAATTGAATGTTTTCTAATAGAACAGGAATATGCTTTCAATACCTACTAGGTCCCAAAGTGGTACGCGCTCTGTTTTTGAGCTAGAAATTTTCTAACATCCAACTTTATAATTTGCAAATAATACGGAACATTTTCAAGACATAGAAGTGGCTGCTGGGCGATTTAGCTAATCTATCCCCTAGATATCTTAATACATTTGATGTTTTTGATAGAACAGAAATATACCTACAATATCTAATAGATCCTTTAGTGGTACGCGGCTTTGTTTTAGAAGTAGAAATTTTCTAACATCCAACTTTATAATTTGCAAATAATACGGAACATTTTCAAGACATAGAAGTGGCTGCTGGGCGATTTAGCTAATCTATCCCCTGGATATCTTCATAAATTTGATGTCGTCTATATTACTAACTTTCAACTTTCGTGTTGCATAATCAAAATAAATGTATGACGGGAATTAACACGATATTGTTACGTACCGAATTTTATTGCCTGACGTTTCGACCAGGTTGCACCGGCCGTGGTAGATACGTGGACGACGTATTTAGCATCGTGAAAGGGGGTAGACAGGATAGATCAATATATAGAACATCTTAACTCCATTCATCCGAATATAAGTTTCACCTATGAGATGGAGGCGGACAGATCGTTGTCATTCCTGGATGTGAAGATTACCGCCAGACCCGATGAGTCACTTTCACACTGTGTGTATCGGAAAATACACACACAGACAGATACCTACACGCGACGTCACATCATCATCCGCGTCACCTACAATCCGTTGTGACGTCTCTTAAGAACAGAGCCTATGAACTCTGTGACCCTGAGCATTTGGAACGGGAGCTAGATCATGTTCAGGAGGTACTCAAAAACAACGGATATCAAGTAACGCGGGGACGGAAGCAACCGACAAGGAGAAGCAAGCATCCGGAGGTAAGCAGGCAGCCAGCTTATATGCCCTATGTCAAAGGAGTGACAGATAAAATCGGGACGGTATTAAAAACTTATTGCATACCTACTGTTTTCATACCTGGTATGAAAGTAAACAACATGGTGGGCACACCGAAGGATGTCTTGCCACTACAAACTCCAGGCGTCTACAAAATTGACTGCAGCTGTGGTAGTTCTTATATAGGCCAAACGAAGCGGTCCATAGCTGAAAGGGTCAAGGAACATATCGCAGCGGTGAAGAACCGACAAACTAACAGATCGGCCATTGCGGAACATCTCTTAGAAGCAGGCACCAACCACTGGATTGAATTTTATCGCACGCAAGTCCTCTCAACAGATCGTCACTTTTATTCAAGAGTTGTACGTGAAGCGATTGAAATTAAAAAAACATCCGAACAATTTCAATCGAGAAGACGGCTTCAAATTATCAAATGCGTGGAATCCAGTGGTGACAAAAACACTATCTCGATCTGCTCAGTCGGTTACATCGGGCTCGTCAGTCGGTATGCGTAATACGGACACAGTGAGTGTGGTGTGTGACGGTGCGTGGATATCAAAAATATGTCGGTGGTTCAAGAAAACTGCCGCATCACGGAGCTTGACAGCGCAGCTCCAGTCCGCCTGCGACCACGGCCGGTGCAACCTGGTCGAAACGTCAGGCAATAAAATTCGGTACGTAACAATATCGTGTTAATTCCCGTCATACATTTATGTCGTCTATATTAATTAGCATTCTAGACGCAAAATCTTAGAATTAAATTTATGTTTTAAAATCGACATTTTAAATTGGTCGGGTTATACAGTGGCTGCTACTTTTGGCTGCTAACTTCACACCGGTAAAATGTTTGACAACTGATTAGCGGAGAAATGAGAAATCATAATGATCATTCATACTAGAATAACACTTCACTTTTAATTATAACAGTGTTTATGACTACGATTACAGACTACGTATATAAGGAAACTCTTAGGGATTTTAAGAGTTGCTTTAGTGTTTTTTTCAGTTTAATAACACAATGTTTTATCATTACCCATGAACATTTGTAGATCGGTGTACACAAAAGCTATGTACACAGAACCAATCAGTTTGCTGATTATAGAGATTAAGCACAGCACTGAATCGTGGTAACCCAGTTTCTTGCTAAACACACTGATGGAGAACAACGCACCTGAAAAAATAATATGAATTAATAATAGTTATTTATTATACAAGAGTGGAAAGTTCCTTTTTAACCGCATGCTCGATTTGGATGACCGAGCAAGCGAAGGATTCTAAAGTTGAATCACGAGCGCAGCGAGTGATTCTAAATTAGAATCCTGAGCGTCAGCGAGGGAAACAAACGAGCACAAGGTGAAAAATCTTTCTACTCGAGTGCAATACGTAACTTTTCATCCCACCTCAGCGAGGAAATGACAAAATGAAAAAGAAAACAATTTATAATGACAAATTATATTAAGCAATAAAACGTGAAAAACTAGAATGGCGCGAAGAACGCAAATAAAACAAAGAAACCAAGAAGGTTCCAAATTTAAATTTTTTCACAATTTAAAAAGTTCTAATCATAAATTTGGCACCATAGAGGTTACATTAAATAGGTTTAATGACGTTTTGAATTTACAATTATATTGAGTACTCATTATATGTGATGTTCTAAATTCAAATCTACTTTGCCGCTCAAGCGAATAAAATAGAATTTTCCAGCCAGATTTCGAAGCGCAAAATTAATTCCGAGGTGGTGGGATGAAAATGAAATTAATTTATTGAGACATACATTAAAATAGCACACACAAAAAAGATATACGAGTACATATATAACAATATACATATACACATGCGCATACATGTACATATACTGGTGGATCAATGTCGGTGCTAATTAAGCTACTAGTTCGACATAATGCTCCACCTCGTTGCAGCGTCGATTTTCAACTTGGGCCTAATAAGTGGTTCCCGCAGCCTGATAGAATCTGCTAGGTACTTACATCAGCAATGAAATTGTCAAAGAAAAAAATATCATTAACAATTGTAGCTTTGCGCATCACGAAACAAAAAATCGAAATCCTTTCTAGCTTTTATATTAAGTTTCGAATAATTTACCCAGCAATCTCCAATAGACACAGCGCCCACTTAATGACGCTCATAAAGAATAATTAATAACTATTATCTACTATTAAGCTATTAATCCTCTATAAAAGAACCTATAACAATTAGCTTATTGCCAACATTAAAACACTCAATGATATTATGATCATTATATCATCCAAACGCGTGATATTATGAATTTCAAAAAAAGAATATTCCCATGCAGTGAAATTTTCACCACCTGATCGCAAAATTTTTGAAAAAAGAAAAATAAATTTAATTCGTATCGTATTCGTAATTTCGGATTCTCGTCTTATCGTGTTATTTCCCGCCATTTTTTCACTCTAATATTGGAAATCGCAAGCAAACAATTACTGTGTGCGTTGTACCAGATATTTCTAAAGCAGCATTCTTCAGCAGCTTCGCAATTAGACTTTTCTTGAATTTACATAGTTCTTACAACACTGTACAATACCCTATGGTATGAGAATCTTTTGTAGAGGATTCACATCATGATTGTAGATAAAATCTTGTATGCAACTGTTATAATTAGGTATTAAAACACTCATGTGATACTATTATTAGATATGTATAATTATATGCGTAGATAATCAGTTATTTAATATATAACTAATCTGTAAAAGTGTTCTCAATCAGTGTTTGGTTGTGGCTCAAAAGTGCTAGTAGCCAAGCCATAAAATCAGTATCTAGTTTTTATAGGAAGTTACTCATAATGTTTCAATTAAACTGATATTTGTAATATCATACTTTATAATGTATTTACATAAAGTAAAATACTAATTACAATTTAAGATAACATAGATATTTATGTCCTCTATCTGGAAATGTTTTAGAAACAACAAAGTATTAAACCGACTATCACTAGAGAGTAACCGAGGTGTAAAGATAAATGGAAGCTGCCATATAGTCGTTCGTTGTTTGGCGCCTCTTGTGGTAGCACCTACAAAGTTATAAGTGTGACGAACTATAGCGTATAAGTGTGGATAATCTTCTTATATATAAAAATGAATCGCAAAATATGTTGGTAAGCTCATAACTCAACAACGCCTGGACCAATTTGGCCAATTCATTTTTGTAATGTTCGTTGAAGTTCAAGGAGGGTTTTTACAATGAGGAAAATTCGAATAATTATCGGAAATACCCTAAAACAGTCCTTTTATTTTCCCATGCAAACGTTTTCTAATTAAAACGTACAGTCGAATTGAGCTTTATTGTTATTGTATAAAGTTCCTATTGCAAGCACCCACTGTTGTCTAAGCAATGAAGGTGTGTTCCTAACATCAAAGAGTCAATTTGCGCTTTATTAACGCTACATATAGTTGAAATTCAATCATATCTATCAAAACAGTGTGCGTGCGTGCGTTGGAGCACAGAATACATCGTTGGAGGATTTAATGTCACGTTCCAAAATTGAATAGCCACAAAATGTAATAGGTCATTTAGACTTTTTGCGATTTGGTTGGATATGCGACATTATCTATAAAATAATTAGGAACAAAAAACTGCCACTGTACAAATCTTTTTGACAGGACGAAGTCTGTCGGGTCCGCTAGTTTCTAATAAAAGTGTTTATAGTATACACCGTGTTTTACTAGCGAAAACCAAGTTCTTATACTATTAACCCCACATTCGTATTTTAATACTCCTGATTATACAACAGTTGCATAAATAACTATTATTTGTTATTTGATACCAATAGTTAGCGTGTTAGTGGACTTCTGTTTATTAAGAAAAAAAAGAAAAATAAGAAGTGAACTATTTGTAGAGAAAAAATACTGGCGTGATTAGCGCTAATAATTTTCCAATACAATCTTAACATATTTCAATATCCATTATAATTAATAAAGTATAATAAATGACCGATTTAAAAAAAAAGTGTCACCGCACTCTTTCCTTAGGTGGTAGTCGTCGACTAACGGCCGTTTTCAATACCCTATCTATCCTTTGTTTTTGCTACTAAAGATAGTAAAATCTATCCTTATGCCCTAACTTGCGTTTCAATAACCTACTGATGGATAGCATCGCCTACCGAAGTTACCTATCCATCGTCGGGAGGACGGATAGCTTACTAGAGATAGGGACGCTCATACAAATCTGACGTAACTGCATTTCAAAAAAGTTTCAACTTTCTCCGATAGGCGGAGCTATCTCTAGTGACGACATTTGGCTATCTGTCAATATCGGTGGATTAAAACACAGATAGGCTTCGAAAAAATTAACTATAATAACATTATAACTTAAATTACAAAAGTATCGTAAATCCAGATACTTACAGAACTCATTTTTTCCACTTTTGCTTATATTTAATATCAAAAACATGTAATACACACAAATTGGCGGCAACAAATTATCTGTCAGTAATGTTCGAATGACATCACTTGTCATTTATAAACGTTTCGTTCTATGATTTTTATATAGAAACTAGCAAAATAAAGTGAAAATGATAATCTAAGATTTTTTTTTTCAATTATAGTATCATTGTATGCACTTTTTACAACATAATATTTAAATATAAAATACATCAATAAATTGTACATATGTTTTAAACGTACTAAAGCTTTATGGTTAGCAACGAACAAAACGTTCTACAGGGCTTGGATAGACGAGAGGGCATAAAGCTATCCTTAGTTAGACAAAGATAGATAGCTCGTATCTTTGATTGTGAAACGCAGACTACAGATAGAAAACAGCTTACTGCTAATCGGAGATAGCAATTTATCTTTGATTTTATATAGGTTATTGAAAACGGCCGTAAGAGAATCCACCGCTATTTCTTCAAATATGGCAAAAGTGTACCTCATCACTATGACGCTAGTACAGGTAACAAAAATTGATAGTGATTAGAACACCGGCTTCTAGATGTTGTTAAGTTTTATATTATCTCTATAGAAATTTGTTTACTCCTTTGCCATGTATCTAAGCAACCCTTGTTATTCTAAAATATATCCTATTATACTATTATAAAGGCGAAAGTTTGTAAGTATGGATGTTTGTTACTCTTTCACGTAAAAACTACTGAATGGATTTGAATGAAACTTTACCACAATATAGCTTATACATCAAAATAACACATAGGCTACAATTTTTGAGGTTTCTATAGGTCGTAAAAAAAACACATTTTTTGCGCTTACATTGCAAACGCTGACTGAATCCTACAAGATAGATCAAAACAATTTACTACAGTATTGTACAACTTAAAAAGGTCTACAAAAAAGTCCGTGATGGTATATGTTTATTTCTTAGAAATAACCCATAAAAGGAAAAAGATCGTTAAATGTAGTTTATAGGAGCATACTGCAGTAGCTACCTATAGGCCTATGATTAGGGATCTGCAGTGCTTAGTTACCGTATTTCTTACTTATTACTAGACTAGACGGGACGAACCTGAAGTCCACGCGAACGAAGTCGCGGGCAAAAGCTAGTCTAAAATAATTATGTCTTGTATGATCTACTTTCATTTTTCCAATAGTAACCCATAATAGTTTTATCAGATGTCGCCATCTGTGAGGTTGTGTTTGAATGAATGCGAGCATTTGTGTTGTAGTCATGTATATTTATATATAATTCTATATATATGAAAAATTTTACTTTGTGCTAGGCTAATTGGTGCGAGTGTAAGATTTTTTTTACTTACATTGAGGGGACTACGTCCAGCAGTGGGTATAACGGCTGAAATGATGATGATGATAAAAGTGCGTCTTACCTAGAGAATGCGTTATAATGTTGTATGTGGAATACATGCTGTATTTAATGGCGTCCCATCCCAGCCGATAACGCACGAACATATAGAAGACTATCCGTTCACCTGTCAAATTAACGGCACGTTAAACATTCGCGGACAATTTCCAATTATCAATTTCTAATAGAACATTATTGGACGAGTTACTCGTTTATAGCTCCGTGTACCGCACGGTACACCGCCTACACAAAGGATTGTAGCAAAGCGACGATCAGTGACAATTTCAGCGACGCTTCGTTTATATTAAAAAAAATATATTTAATTTCACGCCTATGTATATCCTGGAATCTTGAAATCAATATTTCATCCACTTCCACTAAAGCTGTCGTGCTGAAATTTTCCATACACCTTTAGTTTTAATAACAATACAAGATTTTACAAATGCCGCTATTTTGAATCCAATATGGCGGTTGGTACAATATGGTGATTTACCGTTTTATGGGTATTCAATAAAAAAAGGGTTTGAAAAAAAATATAACTAAGAAGTCAAATAAAAATGAGTAAAAATTAAGCTTTTATTTAACAATAGATTAGTTTTGAAAATTAAAATATTTATAATAATGACTATAAATAAAATCTTGAGCACTCTAAATACCCTGTCACTGTCAATACCCTGAATAAATATGTTTAACGTATATTTTTGTATTATTTTGATTTCTATAAATACTTATTTTCTCTTTTTTATGTGTATTTAATTTTCGAATGTCATTCTAACGACACTCTTACGGCGAAGGAAAATATAATGAGAAAATCTGTATACAACTGCGAAGAAATTCACAGATTTATATGGAACTGTAACTAGCGTGGTTGAAGGCTTAATCACCCTCTTTTTTTGTTATCACTGAGGAAAATGCATTGAATTGCATACCCTACACCCCGGGAAAAGCGCAGAATTATGTGGGGCTCTCCTCCCCAGAAGGGGGTAGGCCTTTTTTTTAATGTTAGGAAAATGCATTACGTATACCCCGCGACTCGGGAAAACCGCGGGGTTATGTTGGACTCGCCGCGCGCTTGGGGGCCGAGTGCCAGCCAAGTGCGCGGCTTACCGACTAAAAACCTAACAAGCCCCTCACTGACGCCTTGCCGCGAGAGTAAGGGGAGCTGCATTGCAGCGTGACAAGATCATGGGAACTCGTGAGAATACTTACACGACCTCGTCGGTGTCGGCCCGTGATGTGCGGGCCCCTCTCGCCTCCCCACTAAAGAGGGGGGGGAGAGAAGGGGGTAGGCCTACCCACTAAAAACCTCAGCGATGCCTCTCCACAGACTCCTGCCGCTCAATCGACGGCGCGTCCGAAATCGCCGCCAGACGCGCCGAGGAGAACTGCCCGCGGCGTGCCAGGGCCGTGGTATACCTGTGAGGACGCTACCACGACCCAGGCTTAAACGCCCTAACATGCTTAAGTTAAGGTAGGTACGCCCCTCAGTAGGGGCGTACATGAGCTGTTATGATAATGGATTAAATAGTAACATAATTATCCAGTCATGTCTAACTCACCATGATTAGGTCCGTAAATTATGCCGACAACTATTAACGTCATTATAATCTTTGCCCTCGAGTTGTTTTCTCTTTTCTTGAAGGCGACATGAGCAGTTTCCTTCACCATGTGCACAAGATCCGTAAGCGATACTGATTTTTTCTAAAAAAATATATTTGAGATAGTAAATGTTATTTATATGGTAATAATAATATAGACATTTATATATTCACGCTCCTTTCCCAAGGGAGTAGGCTGAGATATCAGTTTCCAACTTGCTATGACCTAAATATACTTTTACAGACCTGCCCTGTTTTCAATATAGTTCTTATTTGATACCCTAATTGACTGATATAGTCTTTAGGTCACTTAACAATTTGTCTTTTCGTATTCTCCTTATTCTTAGCAGTAATCTGAATAACAATTAAGTAATATGCATTTAAAAAAGTCACAATAAAACGCCTGGCATAAAATATTACGCAATCTTGATCATAAGCAATTTTTTGCTCCTCGGAAGTTTTTAGGTGATGTTTAAATAAAACTCGACACTCGAACATGTCATTAAGGTTCATATTTTTGAATCAAATTTGAACTCAAATCGCTACTTGACTACAGTTTGAAATAGGGGAACCTATTTAGCCCAGATAGCGCCATCCTTTTACTCAAGCAGAGATTCTGTTCCAATACGATTCTAAGACTCATATAACAGAACAACTCAAATACAAATCTCTGTACGAATACAGTTAGAAAGAGAGAGCGCTATAAGGGCTCAATAGCACGAATACTCTCAATTATAAACTGTATTGCCTAAGTATATAAAGCTACCTTTTGTTCACAAGCATAAATTCGCCTGTTTAGGATTGCTGACTATACTTGTTCTTTGAGAACATAGTATGAAATGTCTATTATAGTCTCAGAGCTGTGTGCTATTTATGAGTATATATTTGAGGCAAATTGACAATGTGAATGATGAAATCAACATTTTGACTGGAAAGTTGAGGGCGTCAGTGAACTATGAAATTTTTCCTATGCAAAAAATTATCTTAGAAACACTTTCATACCAGTTGTTATATCTATTATATATACAAATATAACATCATTGAACAAAAGCGTAGAATTTAACGTTTGTATCTAAGTATTAGTTGAACAATTTGCAAAGAAGAAAGAAAGAAATTTACCTTATCCTTATTTTCAACTGGTTGCTTCGTCTTGCTGTCCAAGCAGAGGCAGGCATAAATGATCGTTATTATGTAAATGGTGCCAGTTGCCGCAAAGATGCCGTAGTAGCCCCACAATTTCAACAAGATGCCGCTCAATGCAGTCCCAATAGGAATACCAGCTGTCATACACAAATTGACCAGACCTACTCTAAATGTCCTAGAATCTTCTGTCGTGATATCACTGATGTAACTAAAAACACCTAAATATATCGTAACCCAACCTCCAGATATGGCTTGGAAAAACGCTTCGAAGAACATTGTCACTTCAACAGAGATCTCATTGAAGAAGTACACGCTGATAATGTTGCTGATGGTGACCAATAGCTCTCCACAAATCGGGAGTATGATACAGACTTTCCTGTTCCCGGTCCTGTCGCTCCATGCTCCCAAGAATATGACCAGTAGTGTAGGAATGGCGGTTTGGACAATACTTTTCCAAGCTTCAATGCCAGCTATTACCCGCTGAACTTCACCCTCTTCTAGTATGTGATCTCCTTTTTTATCAATCAAAGCGTCACAAATGTCGTTTCCGTATTGTAACTTCACTCTGCACGCTTTGTCCAAGTTCAAATTCTGGATCGCCAACCTCGCTAACATCGATGGGATGATTAACCCTGCCAAAATCGGCTCCACAGTGATCTGAGATTTGAATTGCCATAGTTTTTTGAAAAATGATTTATTTTCCAAGTTGGGTTTTACATCAGTTTTAGTAAATGGCTCTGCCTCTGGAGAACTTGTCATTCTTAATTATCGAGATAAGACAAACAGACAGACTGTCTTAGTATGCACAAGTAGAAATCATTCTTCTATTATCAGTTATTATTTTCATGTATAGAGTGTTCAAAAAGGTATATATAATAATTACATTTATTCAATATCAGCGTTCTAAATATTTCATTACATGTCATTGAGTCTATAATTTTAAAGAGTATTACATCATCTCACTCTATGAGTTTTTTTAAAGTAGGTTGGCGTTTGATCCTTATTACTTTTTTTTTATAAAGTTTTAATGACACTTATTTGGTGCTTGGTGCTGTTGCCTTAGGCCTTTAGTTCTCACCGCCGACGATCAACGACAAGCGAGTAGAGCTAGAATTTGAAACGCGTTAGCGAGCAATAGGAAGCGAGTAGGTAGTTCCGATAGTTCTATTGCTGGGCTCTTAGCGAGTGTGCGAGTGCGACAGGTGATTACTCGTGCGGTGATAGTTTGATATCCATAACAAATAACAATACATGTACTTTTTAAGCCGCACTTTAGAGAAATGACCGCTAGTTCGCTGAGCGAGTATTATCATAGACAGCATTTGTCATTCAGCGACAAACTTTTGGAGTGAGTCCTCGTCGATATTGTGAATAGGTAGCGATCAGCTATTAATATATGCATCTCTTTTGTTTTCATGGAATGTATATCTATTGTAGGTTTCTTGAGCGAGAAAATAGCCGATAGTTAATCGTTCCTCGCCGAGGACAACTATCTAAATAAAGGGTTTTTCTAAGTGACAGATTAACGAATCTGTTTGTATGATATTTAAGTCTATTTATGGATGGCATTACTATTCTACTTATATGCCTCATTTAATAGATTAAAAACAGTATTTACACATTTCTATAGATTTCCAGTTTACGGGCGAGTTAGTGCGACAGCAATAGATTTTTTCATGTTTTTTTTTGTTCCTGATCTGAAGGACAAAGTCAGGAACAGTGTGATAAGGGAGGAATGAATGAAGGAAGATTAACAAGGTAAGAATGATAGGACAAATCGGTGCAGGTCGACCTAGGCTCTCGATCAAATCGAAGATGTCCTAAAGAAGTACTCTTGACCCGGCCTGGGTCAAGAGTACTCGCAACCGACGAGCATGCATGAGGACGCTCATGAAAGTGGAGGAAGCAAGAGAAGTGTGCCAGGATCGTAGCAAGTGGAGAGAGGTGGTCTCTGCCTACCCCATTGGGAGCAAGACGTGACATATATGTATGTTTTTTACGGACCTTTTAACAAACACCTCTTCAACCTAGGTTTCACTGACAGCCCCATGTGCAGAGCATGCATGGAGGCAGAAGAAACGACTGCACATCTGATCATGGAGTGTCCAGGTGTGGTGGACTACCGGGTAAGACATCTCGGACAGCCGAGCTCACTGCCGGAGGTTTTCGGTAAGTTAAAAAACCTATTGAAATTTCTGGACGAGCTAAGCTGGCGAGAATAGCAACATCATTCCCACACACGCAAAATAGGCGCTTAGGCGTCGAGTTGCGGAAACCAGCCCGTTTCACCTTATGTATGTTTTTTTTGTCAATTGTCCTTGTGTCCTTGAAGTTTTCTATTACTGATTAATAAATAATTAATAATCATTCAAAAATGTTGATAAAATACTGGTGTTTTACGAACCTTTACTAAGCTTTTAAATCTTACCATTGCTGCCGCGGCCAGGTTGCTAAATTAGATTTTATTCTTACTGTGTTTAGGCTTAAAATGGTGTTTAATGAATTTGATGATTTTGTTAATACTGAATTTTATTAAACTTTTTTCCATGTTTTATTGTACTTATTTATTGTCATGTTTTATACTCGCAATGTTTAAGTTAATAATTGTTTTTGGTTGTGAAGGCTAGTAATTAACAAAGTTGTAATTTAATTAATTTAGTTATAAGGTTTATTTGGTGGTAAGCCTTCCTAAAATAAATCCCAACTAATATTATAAATGCGAAAGTGTGTTTGTTTGTTTGTTTGTTTATTTGTTTGTTTGTTTGTTTGTTTGTTACCTCTTCACGCTTAAACTACTGGACCGATTTCAAAAATTCTTTCACCTTTGGAAAGCTACATTCTCCCCGAGTAACATAGGCTACTTTTTATCCCGGAAAAATCGACAGATCCCACGGGATGCGCAATAAAGGCTTCGCTCAAAAACTACTGCACAGATTTTTATGCGGTTTTCATCAATAGATAGAGTGATTCTTGAGGAGTTTTGCGGCATTTTTTATCTCGGAAAAACGGATAGTCCCACGGGAAGCGCGATAAAATCTTCGCACCATAAACCGACTTCCGCGTATATGTAGCCGTGGGCAAAAGCTATGACCCTTAACCCTCTATACACCCAATCCCGAAATCCACGCGGGCGAAGCCGCGGGCAGAAAGCTAGTAAATAAATAATTCTTACCATTGATTGAAAATTGAGAACACTCTATTTCTTATCACCGTGAATATATTTATTTGTAGGTATTATTTGCACAAGATATGTTCAGTGACTGCATTGGTCCTCTTTGTGTTTATAGAGAACAGTTTCTTTTATTTGCTTAAAGATAACATACTTACGCGGCTTATTGTTTTGTGTTAACAAATTAGTTTCTTGTGATTATTTGATATGAAACAGTATCATAATAATGTTATGAAGATTTAAAACCTACAATTGAAAGTCATTGATTCGTACTTGTTGCCAATCTATCATAGCCATATTTTTTGTATAATGAAATGAGAAATTACAAAATATACTATTGTCATCATCATCACAGCTCATATACGTCCCCACCAAGGCGGCTCGAGCCTACCCTAACTACGTTAGGGCGATTAGGCCTTAATCAACCACGCTGGCGCAGTGCGGGTTGGTTGACTACGTACACCTTTGAATCGCTTCGCAGATGTACGCAGGTTCCTCACGATGTTTTCCTTCACCGTAGGAGCGTCGGATAAATGTACATATGAAATTCGGAACGAAAAACACAATGGCACACGGTGGGGATTCGACCGCGGGCCTCCCGATTCTATGCGGCGCACAGACCAGTGCCGAGACCACAGCGCCACCGACGCTCTGCTACTATCCTTTCTGACCCTCCCGACTCATTAACGCTGGCTCTTCAAGCCTTGCGAGAGGCGGCATCTGCGCCGCCATCCCTTAGTTAGTCCATACTTCGCAGCTTGCTGCACATGCACGAGTAGGCCCCATCATTTCAAGGCCGGACCCACTTTGGCGTACCGAGCCTTCTTTCGCGCATATGTCCTCTTCGGAGGGCAGCGCTGACGTGCCCTCTCCTGAGGGTGCGCCAACCATTCCATTCAAGCCGTAGGGCCATTAGGGCCAAGGCTAGGCTGAGTCTAGTCGGTAGGTCTGTGTGGTCTAGCCGCCTCGACAGCATCCAGGAGTCCGACATAATCAACGCATCCCTGCTTGCCTGTTGCGTTGGTATCCATGAGGATTCTCAGCATCCTCTCCTGAGGAAAAAAAATGGTTCTATTGAACCAATCACCGACATAGACCGAAGAATTGCGAGACTATAAAAGCTATAGTTACATTATGTTATTTACTATTTTGATTTGGTAACGTAACTATTGAGTTATTAAATTACAGTATTATAACCTTTTTTCATACTTGATTATAAACAAACAAAATAATGTACTTCTTTGAATAATTAGTCTATTTCAAAATGCACCGTAAAAAGGTCAATTAAAAGCATTAAGAGTATGGTCAACGGTTTGTAATATTAACTTAACCGTTTTCTACTACATGCATATGAATGTATATACGTTAGACATACCAAAATACATATTATTAAAATTTTTGTCTGTCTGTCTGTTTGTTGCGGCTAATCTCTGGAACGGCTAGATCGATTTGGACGGGCTTTCACTGGCAGATAGCTTATGTAATAAGGAGTAACTTAGGCTACTTTTATTTTAGAAAATACTAAAAATGTCAAGAACAAAAAAAACTCTTTTTTTATTACATTCCACGCAAACGAAGTCGCGGGCACAGCTAGTGTTTGATAAAATTCATAGTGGATATTATCTTTTGTTCTTCCTGCAGAATTTTTATTGATTTTGGCGTTTCTCTGAATTTCCCGATTTAATGTAGTGTGCATGATTTTCCCATCTAACTTCTTAGCTTAGTATTTCCGTGGTCACTTGTTTGATAATTCTTTTGTTATTTTATGGTTTTTCCTTATAATTGTAATGTTCTTAAAATATACTATACTCGTCTTATGAGATACATCTGTCTTATTCATTTCAGCTACAAAGCAGTAGTGTTGGTGTGTTCCGAAGTAAAGGGGAAAATAATTGCAGGGTACCACGACTTTTCAGCTTACATCATAGGTAGGTAATATATGTACACTTTGGATTGTATCGAAGTTCTAAATTTGCCGCTAATATTACAGGAAGATGTATTATAAGTCAATGTGACTATTTAACACCGGGTGGGTAGTTTGCTTTCATGTCAATATTGTGGCAATGTAATAAAAAGAACTCGGACAGTCGAATAACTCGGACTAATTTTACACATAATTAAATCTTCACTTAGCAAGGCTAAAGTAATTAATATTTATGAGACTTCATTCTTTTTGATTTAATGTACCCCTGCGGAGAGAATGTATATATTGTTGAATATGTAATGTTATTTAATCTATACTTAATTTTTTTTATCTTTTTGGTTTATCGACTCTGTGACATACTCTCGTTCATTGATTTTGTTGTACACCGTTTTCTCGTTCGATACCAATAAAGCTTTATTTCAATAAATCATATTTTTACTGCTCCGATTCTGTGACGACCTCCGTAGCCGAGTGGTTGGTACACCGGTTTCAAGGTATCTGCCATCTCTGAGGTCCCGGGTTCGAGTCCCGGTGGGGGCAGATATTTTCATGATGAATGCGAAAATTTGTACCTTAGTCTTGGTTGTTATAATATTATTCAACCAAATTTATTTATTTATGTATAATATATGTATGTCTATCCGTTACCCTAGATCCCATAACACAAGCCTTACAGAGCTTACTTTGGGCTAGGTTAATCGGTGTAAGTGTAAGATATATTTTACTACTTTATTTATATATAAAAGTGTGCAAGTTTTATATTTGCAGTTCCATAAAATAATATGTAGAAACTAGTAGATACTAAATGAATCTAAAATAATAGATAGTGAAAAACAGCATTCAGTATTCAGTATACATATGTATGTCTCATACATACATACATACATACACTCACGCCTTTTTCCCACGGGGGTAGGCAGAGATTACGTCTTTCCACTTGCTACGGTCTTTACATATCTCTTTCGCTTCATCTACTTTCATAACATTCCTCATACATGCTCGACGATTGCGGGTACTTCTGACCTGGCCTTTTTTGAGGACACTTTCGATTTGTTCGAAATATGTTCGCCTAGGTCTTCCTCGTCCCGTATCTCCACTCACTCCAGCTTCATAAATCATTTTGGTCAGTCTACTTTCATCCATCCGTTCCACATGCCCAAACCATCCAAGCATCCCTTTCTCTATTCTTGTCACGATATCCTCTTTCAAACCACATTTCTTTCTAATCACTTCATTATACAATCTGTCACTCAGTTTTACTCCTGCCATACTCCGCAAAGCTCTCATTTCTACTGCATTTATTCTGCTTTCATGTCGTTTCTCCCATACCCAACTTTCACTTCCGTACATTAATGTTCCGTAATTATGTATGTCTCGAAGTATATAAAGCCCTATAGAGTTTTCATATTCTGTTATAGCACCTTAGAATTGTTACCGTGAGTTTACATTCGCTTGCAAACGATATTACAAGTGTAATTTTTTTGTATGGAATTTGTATAGCGTCCCTAGCGAAAACGTAATTAGCTTAAATAACAAATTTACGATAGAGCCATACTACATACGATAGTAATACATTAAATTAATTTAATGTAAAGTTTTAATTAGCCTAAAGTTAACTTGAGGCTTTAAATAAGCTGTGTAACAGGTTTTGTATGCACTTGTGTGCTGTTTGTCTAATTCATGATATTTCAATAGTTGCTGTCAGATGCTTGACTCGTTCTATTGATATATGTATACTTCAATACTTCTGTCGAAGACCATATAGTAAAACGTGCTAGCCGCATCTTATAAAAATTACAACAATAGTAACAACTTGTTGTACTGGTGTATTGGGAAACAATAAAATTAAAGAAAAAAACCTTTTTAACAACAAGCTTTTATTATTTGTTTATAAAATGAACTAAAAAGTTAAAAATAAATTATTAACACTAAAACTTAGTAACCATACAGAATTATTCAATCTCGTCCCCCCTCTTTATCACAGTCCCCATTTATAAATAAAAGCGTGTTTCATTTAATACAACACAACATTTTCCTCAAGCTATCACAATGTAACAATGTAATGTTTTTAAAAAGGTTTTTTTTTCTTTAATTTTATTTTTAACTTTTTAGTACCTCTACAGGCTTGCTGAGAACAAGCCCTTTCATTTGATACCCATATTGTAGGAACGAATAAAAGAAAATTATTCGCCATTTTTGGTGTTCCGCCGTATTGGATCAAGAGTGACGTAACATTATTTTTTTCTAGTTATTCTTGGCAAGCCCTTTTATTTGATACCCATATTGTAGGAGTGCATTAAAAATAATTGGTCCGCCATATTGGATACGCCGCCATGTTGGATTTAGAATGACGTCACATTATTTTTTTCTAGTTATTCTTGGCAAGCCCTTTTATTTGATACCCATATTGTAGGAGTGCATTAAAAATAATTGGTCCGCCATATTGGATACGCCGCCATGTTGGATATAGAATGACGTCACATTATTTTTCTAGTTATTCTTGGCAAGCCCTTTTATTTGATACCCATATTGTAGGAGTGCATTAAAAAAAATTGGGACGCCATATTGGATACGCCGCCATGTTGCATTTAGAATGACGTCACACAGTTAATCATACTTTGTCATCCGAACTAAACGTGTATACCAAATTTCAGCTCAATCGGAAACCGGGAAGTGGATCAAATTTAAGTTGCAAGATTTGATTACAGACAGACAACGGGACAGGTGAAAGTAAATAAAAGCTTGTAAAAATCTGATAAGTGAAGTCTCTATCGAAAATTTTTACACTGTTTATGGTATTAAAGTCCAACTCTTTCAATAAAATTCGAGGATTATTGGTCGTCAATTTGGTTTTAAGAGTACGACCCCAAGTCAAGTTGTTCTATTCAATGGGAGGTTATTACCTCAATCTAATAGAACAAGAAGTAAAAAGGTAACAATAAAAACCAGAGTACGTATTTATAAATTTAATCGATTACTGCTTATTTATTATCCATTATTAAAATCTACAAATAAAATATGAGGTTAACACTAAACATATAAAGCGAGATTGACCCTACATGACGAGTGACTGGAATATTTAAATTCATTACGTTATTAGACAAATTTCGTTCAGATACCTGTCAATATTTTTTAAAGGAAAATTTGCCAGTGTTCTTAAATTATAAGACTCAATTTCCAACCACTCTTCACTTTACAAAGTTTTTAACACATGATCATTTCTTCTACACCTTCAATGCTGTTTATCAAAGCTTCTTCGTTCTTTTTACTGTTCTCAGTGGGTGGTACCTTCTCGTTAGATTGCGTTGCCTTCATTCCCATGGTTTTTTTGTGCTGACGGTAGAACCAACTGGAAACGGGAGAAATTTATTACTCTCTACATTTATAAAACCCTAAATTTTAAAATAAAACGATTCCTGTTCAAGTATATTGTAAGAGCTAGCCGCTAGCTAGCTACTAACCGCGTACATGCAAACTCTGGAATGAGCTCCCAGCTGCGATGTTTCCTGAGCGCTACGATATGTCTAACTTCAAACGAGGCTTAAAAAGAGTATTTCTCTCCAGGTAGGCAGCGGCTCAGCTGTGCCCCTGGCACTGCAGATGTCCATGAGCGATGGTTACCACTTACCATCAGGTGGGCCATTTGCTCGTCTGCCACCGTATGGAATAAAAAAAAAAGGAAATGCTCTAGGTCATTCAGTATATTATACTATTTAAAAAATCTTATCACAGCACTATTTCAGCGTCGCAGTGGACGCTTCCAATAGATTAATTTCGATAGTATCCCAGTGATAGAAGGAAACTAAAAGAGTAAGTTGCTGCAGTTGTATTTCGCACTATTGAAATTTTATCCGATAGAATGTGATCTTGTAATTAATAACTTCTTGAGTTGAAAGATATTGTTATTAGCAAGTGTACTAATTATAGTTGCCAAATTTATAGCAATAAGGTCGTATCAAAGCTTAAGAATTGTTTACTTATAACAAACAAAAATGTTCGTATTCTAAGTGTTAAAGGAAAACACGGTATCACTTGTCTGACTACCTGAAGAAAATTAAAGGCAGTATCGTCAAAACAGCGCTTATATAATATACTATGCCAGCGTCCGTCTTCACGGTCATCATGTATGTCCACGAATATATAGGGCTGAACACCATGTAAGTCACAATCTCTGCTAAGTTGAAAACAGCTACCATTTTACCTGAAAAGATGTGGAGTTAAAATGGGTTAACAACTTAAATGGGTTGCGACTACTAGTTCTAAGGGTTTGTTCGTGCAGAATCGCAAAAAACTCATATTGCAGAGCAAGGAATGTTCTTTTATAATATTTGAATTGTTATTGTGCTATTCTTGATAAATACGATTTAAAACAAATAGGTGATTATCTAAATGTTGAGTTTCTTGATGTAACTACTCGTAATACGTCTATGTTATGTAAATACTAGGTGTGTGGCGAATACCCTATCAAGTCGAAACCTACAATTGTTAACATAATCATGTAGGGACACAGTATATGCGTTTAGCTGAATTCGCATTTCATGGCTGCTCCGACGCAGCGACGACACGACAGCAACAACGACGAACGCACGCCAGTCGTCTTCCGTCGCGCCCCACGCTAACACGTTAATCTGTCGAACTTGTAACACTCAGCGTTTACTTGAGCATACATATATTTGTGAAGAATCTTGTGATGGAAATTAGTCAAAATACACGTGATTTAGTGACAAACTCATCTATTATTTTGCAACCTTCTGCGAGTCAAGTGTGGCGTTGTAACACATTCCGATGAGGCGACGCAACAGTGTACAACGATCCCGCATTGTCAGATAAAAACTTATACAAATTTAAATTTTAATGACACTATAAATTTTATATGACTATGTTGTAATATGGGCTTAATATTCTTCTGTGCACAGGTGAATTTAGACAAAAGCCAAAACAAGTACATTCACAACGATAGCCAAGCAACCCTGAGAGTGCTGTTTGACTATAAGTTGGAATACAGATAGAATACTAATGAACTGGGCTAATAAAACACACGTAGTTGGGATACCTAGATAATGTATAGTTGGCAAGGCATATGATCAGTAGGACTAATGGCAGAGTTTAGTCGGTAGGTTATTCCAGTCGAGCCACCTCGGTCTGTTGTGGATATATGGATGGTGGGTGGATACCACATCCATGAGAATTATCAGCTTTTCCTCTTAAGGCGGAAAAAACAAAAGGCGGATTCAATAGCTATAACGGAATACTAAATACCTATGGTGATAATTAGAGATCGGATAATCGGATGCATATTTACCTAAAGTTAGTTTAAGACAAAGTATGGAAACGGCTTTTTATTGTTTTGTTAAATAAAAATCCCGGGACTGCGGGATTGGATAGCCGCATGTTTATTTATTTACCTAATTTAGTTTTTGACAAAGTATGGAACTGTCTTTTTATTTTATTTCCATAAATAAAAATCCCGGAATTCCGGTACTGTAGAACATTTTAGTAATGCAAAACTAGTCGGTAATATGAGCTTATAAAAACCTATTTAATTGATTATTGTTTTAGTCAAACTAGCTCACTACTTTCGTATAACACTCTTTATGTAATAAATTGTACATTCATAAATCGCACGGGGAACTGAAACTAAACTTCATGTAAATACGTATGCATAGTTGTATAAATGAACCCGGAGTCTCGGTCTTTTGAAAATAAATACCACGTGCTAATTTAGTAATTTTCAAACAATATCACTACGTTAAATTTGCAGTCCCGTATTTTCCCGGGATTTTTATTTAACAAAATGTATTTCAAAAAGCCGCTTCCATAATTTGTGAGCCAAAAATTAACTTTAGGTAAATATGCATCCGATTATCCGATCTCTAGTGATAATAAACCATTTATCGGAATTACGATAAAATCAAGAAAACAGAGTCAATTGAAAAATATCCTTTTTCTTCAACCTTATCTTATTCTTTGGCCATATCGCCATTTACAAGGTCTTTGGTGTTCTGTGTCTGTTTTGTTTATGACATATTTGACAGTTCCATATTTTCATTGATTGTTTTCCACCTATAATTATCACTGTGGAAAGCAAAATAAATGAAATGAAATGATACTGATAATGATTATACCAACTTACCCAATTCATCACTCGTGACTAGCTTAGACGAGATCGACCTCATTGCGGTGTAGGATGTTGCATTGAACGTTTCTACAGCAATGGCTGGAAAGAAATGACAATGTCACGTAAAATAAATCTTAATTATAAAGGCAGAGAGCTTTCCCGATGTTGTCGATAATTAGGCGAGTTAGCTGTTTGTATTCTGTAATCTCACTGTCTGTCTGCTTCGATCTGTATGTAATGTGCAAAATCAATTTTAATATGTCCTATTTAAAAAAAGATCTTAATCAATAGATGGAATTTGATTCGGTAGCACCTTTTAAATTATGCGTTTAGTTTCAGTCCATCTACTACAGTACCTCAATATAAAGTTATTAATTCGTGGACATTTATAACCAAATTCAACTTTCAGCTCACCTCCTCGACAATAGTGGTGGTCCTCTAGAACATCTGTTTACAGTTAATGGAAAAGTTATAGATAACATAACTTTTTTACCATTAGTAATAATTATAAGTAATACGTTATAGAATAATTATAAAAATAGGATAGTTAATTGGAAATATAATTACAGTTATTAGAAAAAACAACAGGTTACTTGTTAAAAAAAATCATAACTTTTAATTTTTTTCCACGATTTTAATATTATGAGGACGCCCTATTTTTATTCCATTGGGATAATTTTTTAAATATACACTATTTTGTTTATAAAAATGATAATAAATCAGTAAAATTAAACATGCTTTTCGACGATAAAACATAATTTATCGTGTTTTAATATGTGCATATTATGGAGACTTATATAATAAGCATTAGAAAGTACAAGCTTTTTTGAATAGCAAGCCACTTAGGCCAGGACAGTCAATCACTCGGGTATCGCCTTTGATTTGTTATTATTTTATTAACCACGGCACATTTTTTTCATTGTCGCAAACCATTTCACAATGAGAACGTTACAGTGGATTTAATAGAGAAATAATTAATAGGGCTCCACAAATACCTCGGCTAATTATGCGGTTTGGCACAGCAAAATTGGGACCGCATCAAAATTTCAGGTAAAGTTTTTAAAGGACGTTTGGTTTAAATCATTTAGCTTCAATTTATTTAAATGTGTCGAAAAACTCTTTAGACATATCTTTTCGGTTAGAAAGCAACTTATTATACACTAACTGACCTCGGACATGATCCTCTGAATAGAGATACATAGAGGCAGAGGAAACATCACCACATATTCTCATGAAATGCAGAAGCGCGGTCGATCGACAGGCAAATCTTTGCCACTTCCCAGCATACCTAACTAAAACATGTAGAAGCGCCTAGAAGCTGTTGGCGTTCAGGGAGGACCACATGTTGGAGTAAGTGAGAAGTCAACCAGCACAGGACATACAATAGTCCATCACACACTAGCCTCATCAATATGAGCCTAAGTACGGAAAAACCCCAGCTAAACCTAAGTAACAAACACTAGCCGACCTGTCGAATTTCCTTTCGTGACATGAGCTGTCAACTGCGGAATATAGCGGAATAAGTTTTGGAAACTGATTCTATGATACAAGCCGTTTCAGGGCAGGCAAAATAATATTTGCGGGACATATATTGGATGGGACTGAGTATGTGCTTATCTGAGACCTGAAAACCTAAAACTTTGACTTATTATTTATAACTTCAAAATAAAATCGAAAACTTTTGAATGACACCCCTAGTGGGCAAGTTAGTCAGTAGTTAACACACAAAAAGTACGAGTTAGCTGTATAAATGATAGCGCTTATAATAAGTTGCGTAGTATCGTCGTAAGCTGTAGTAGGGCTGTCGATTCACGCGATTAAATATTATTTCGTCACCTTATGTAATAAAATTTTGATCGTTTTTAACGGTTGAACCGTGGTTGAACCTATGCTCACTTGCAAGTTACCTATGTAATAAATATTGAAATTTAAAAATAGATTATACGTCATGTTTAAATTAATTAATTAATTATCGCTATAGGTCGCATTTTGTGCTTTATGGTTTTTGAAAAGACTTTGATCGGTGTTCCTGACATGACAAGAATTGTCATAGAAAGATTTTTGTTTGAGTTGGTATAATTTTTAATTTGTAAAGAATTTTTTTTTAATATTATAATATACTAGCGGCTCGTTCCGGCTTCACACGGGTAGACATTACTCTTCGCAGCGTATGCGATGAAAAACATTTTATCATTTTGATAAGAATTTCTAAAGATTTCTGTAGTCATCTAAATATGTTACTCTGTGATAATGTAGCTTTCTAATGAAAAAAGAATTATTTAAATCGGTCCCGTACTTTTTGAGTTTAGTCGTTACATACAAAAAAACAAATCTTCCTCTTTATAATATTAGTGCAGATATCACATTTTTCTGGATTTTGATTTGCTGTAAGAGCTAGTCGGAGGCTAACAGGCTTACACAGACAGTAGTTGTAGAGTGCTGGTATTTTATTAATCACTAGCGGACCCGACAGACTTCGTCCTGTCAAAAAGATTTGTACAGTGGCAGTTTTTTGTTCTTAATTATTTTATAGATAATGTCGCATAGCCAACCAAATTGCAAAAAAAGTCTAAATGACCTTTTACATTTTGTGGCTATTCAATTTTGGAACGTGACATTAAATCCTCCAACGATGTATTCTGTGCTCCAACGCACGCACGCACACTGTTTTGATAGATATGATTGAATTTCAACTATATGTAGCGTTAATAAAGCGCAAATTGACTCTTTGATGTTGGGAACACACCTTCATTGCTTAGACAACAGTGAGTGCTTGCAATATGAACTTTATACAATAACAATAAAGCTCAACTCGACTGTACGTTTTAGTTAGAAAACGTTTGCATGGGAAAATAAAAGGGCTGTTTTTAGAGTTTTTCGATAATTATTCGAATTTTTCCCTTAAAAACCATCCTTGAACTTCAACGAACATTTTAAAAAAGAATTGGCCAAATTGGTACCGGCGTTGTTGAATTATGCGCTTACCAACACATTATGCGATTCATTTTTATATATAAGATTATGATAGAACTCATATACATATGTATATTCCCACCGAGGGGCACGAGTCTACTCCTATTACCTAATGATAAGGCGATTAGGGCCTTACTCCACCACGCTGGCTCAGTGCGGTTCGGTTGATTACATACTTCTTTGCTCACCAGAAACATCAAAAAAATGTACATATAAAATTTCAAAAACGATAAACAAATTTAAACTTGTCAGGGTCGACTGCAGACCCTCCGAATCATCAAATTCGCAGATCAGTGCCGAGACCACAGCGTCACTGATGCTCATGACTTTCATTCGGATTTCCAAAAAGTTATTAATATAATATTGTTAAAAACATGAAGAAATTCACATGTGTCTAAAAAATATGTAATATGTGTTTTGCAAACTCCTATAAAAATCACAGTGTATGTTGCCAACATGTGACATAAAATGTATGAAGGTGATTTTCACCTTGTTATAGGAATTATTAGTGTAATTATGCAATTGTAAAGTATTATTTTCTTTTTTTTTTTTATTGCTAAAGTTGACAAACAAGCAGGCGGCCCACCTGATGGTAAGTGGTAACAGTCGCCTATAGTACATGTGGTTCCCACGAGATTCGCAGCAAATCTGCAAACCTCATAAGAACCACAGTGTACGTTGCCAACTTGTGACATAAGATGTAAAGTCACAGTACCCAGTAATTTCACTGCCTATCTTACCCTTCACGCCGGAACACAGCAAAGCGAACCCTGCTGTTTGGCGGCGGAAATAGGTAAGACGGAGGTACCCATGCAGACGACCCTGGTACAGAGTCTACCTCCTAGATTTATTAATGTTTTCTTAAAATTGATTTGACGTCGAAACTAAAATTGACATATTAATTATTTAATTTAATATTTAATATTTGATTTTGTGTAATGAATGATATACTTTTTATGATGATGTTGAATTTCGCGCGTCTACTTCTATAGAATTTTACGCCTTAAATGGCCGAGTATAGTGATACTACAAAATTGTTTGTGCCACTCGTATACTACTACCTATGTTTACAAATAAATGATTAGATTTGATTTGAATTATAAATTTTATAACTCATAATTGTAAATGCAATTATTGTCGAGAGCCATTAAGAAAATATAGACACTGTCTTTTAATATATTCAAATCTGATCTATTAGCCAGCAGCAAATTATCTTAAATGCAATAATTCTTAACATATTTATATGTTACCACAAGATAACGTATACACATATGTATACAGATTAAAAATATGTACACACTTAATACATCAACCATGACATATCGATATTAAAGTAGAGCAGCAAATTATTTCTAGATTGACTTGAGACATTTGCAGTATGAACTATATACACCAGATCGATCACTATCAATCACAGCTTATAAATACTTTACCGGTGTGTTAACGGAGAGGCGAAAATTGTTTCGCCATTTGACTGGAGCGTGGTAACTTGAACTTTGATTCTGTACGTTTGGGTTATAAATTAGCCCTTTCAACGATTTGTCTTATTGTAGAAATTAAGGACAGTTAGTCTTATTGAAAAAAAGAGGCCATCTCGAAAATTTTAATTTTCTTATACCTTACACTTATTAGATTAGCCCAAAGTAAGCGCTATACGCCATGTGTTATGTGCGATCTAGGGTAACGGATAGACATACATATATTACACATATAAATATTTTTGATAGAAATGTATATTTTAACAACCATGACTAAGGTGGAAATGATTGTATTCATCACACGAACATCTGCCCCCACCGGGACTCGAACCAGGGATCTCAGAGATGGCGACACCTTGCAACCGGTGTACTATTCACGCGACTATGGCGGTTGTCTAAATATTTCTATTGAATGTTTTGAAAATTTTAAATAATACTGATAATCTTGAACTATTGCAGTGCCTCAAGGAAAAAACTGTTTCATTCTTGCATGTTGCTAGTGATGACTTTATGGAACCGAATCCTGGCCATTTACACTGTGCCTTTAAGAAGGCTTATTCTGCGTGAGGAGTTATTCTGTGTGATCAAATCAGAAATGACGAATTCCATAGAACTATGGTCACTGATGTAGTCCGAAAAATTGCGAAGCTTTATTCGCAGTAGGCATATTACTCGAACGGGAGGGATGGACACATTGCCACCACTGCGCATCCGACCTCGACTCGGCCCAGCACACGCTGGAGGAGTGCCCCGCGTGGGCCTCCGAGCGCCGAGTCTTGGTCGCAGAGATCGGGCGAGATTTGTCTCCGCCGGCATTGATTGCGGCAATGCTGGCGGACGAGGGAGGTTGGAGGGCTGTGGCCTCTTTCTGTGAAGCAGTGATGCTCCAGAAGGAGGCCGCCGAGCGGGGTCGGGAGATGGCCGATCCCGCTCGAAGGAGGCGGCGCCGGGCTCGGTAGCACAGCTGCGGCGCCGCCGCGGGTCACCGGCAGGCGCGAGGAAGTCGCAACCGCTACGACGACCCGGGATGGACCACGATGACGACGCCCCCCGGCCCCTTCCGTGGCCGGGGGGCGTCGTCGGTGGAGGAGACCGGGGAGGTAGTGTAGCCCCGAGGAGGGCTCCCCTGTATCGATGGGGGAGCGGAGGCTGGGGGTTCCCGGAAGTAGCTTGGTAGTTCCCGGGGGTTCCCTACATGCCTGAGGAAGGCCCATCCCTGAAGTTTTTAGTGGGTAGGCCTCCCCCTTCTGGGGAGGAGAGCCCCACATAACCGCCGGCTCGCCACAGCCGGGGTATGCAATTTAATGCATTTTCCTCAGGGGAACAAAAAAAAAAGCTTTTGTGAATCTCCTGCAAGGTGCACAAAAGATTTGGCGCAGAAATCACGAAAGACTCTGGATGTTAGTAGCACAGAATTTATCTATGTGGTCATCCTTGGGGAGGCCTATGTCCAGCAGGGTGTATTTCGACTGACATGATGATAATAAGGTATTGGTTACAGTTTTTCGTTTTTATGAAAAACTGCTAACATAATTTTCGATACGGGCGTTACTTGGACTGGATCTTCCACATGCTGTGTTGACGCTTTAACAAATTCGATCATGGTCCTTCTTCTTTCACTTTGTTAACCCAATATAGAATTGATTCACTGCTAATTAACATACAACATGGAAATCTTTAAAGGTTGTCTTGCAATTTGGCTTGTATATAATAAATTATATTTTTTTTTTGCTTATATATTTATATATTTTATCACCATTTCGTCAGATGACTGTACACCGTTACCAAGTTGGCTTGAGTCAAGGCAAGTGTACATTGGAACCATTTACACCACATAAATTTTGAATTATGATTTTTAAATAAAATGCAAAGAGAGGCATGAATAGAAAAAATAAAAAGTATTTAAAACGAAAGCCACGTCTTATATTGTGAATCTTAACACTTCTGTTTGCGACGAGTGGACCGAAGTAATCTCACTTCTTGAATAGAAATGGCGGCCAATTTACATTCAAATGTTGTGATCCTTGCGAATTACCAGGCTGATATTCGGACCCCTTTTTATGGGAATCCGTATAACTATTTTAGGTTTACACACGTCTATGTGTGTGGTGTAATGGAGTGTGAATATCTACTGTTTTGTATGCAAAGAGAAGGGTTAAGTGAGGGATGGTATACTAATAATAGTATTGGACATGTTGTCTCAGCAATATGTTTGTCAAATACTAAATGTCTACTATATATATATTTTATTTTTAGATTATCTATTAGCATCGACTAATTCAGCTCGGTCGGGCAGCGTTCTAGAAATTACACAGCAAATTTTCGACTTATCTACCGCAGAGTTTCAAGACGAAAGCTTTTGTTTTGTATGCGATTTGTATGCTGGTGATGACACATGGAACTATAATACCTGGGGGGCAATTGCACTAACAAATCGCAGCTGAAACGAAATCAAATCGTTCCACTCAACCAATCCGAGAGCTAGAATATCACGTTATCGAACAGATGACGTGATATTGTGGCGTTCGGATTGGTTAAGCCGAACGGTTCGGTTGCGTTTCGCTTGCGATTTATTAGTGCGATCGCCCCTCAGGTCCCTTACAATGGACCTTGAAAGGCGGTTCAAAATCATTCAAAGAGCGATGAAGAGGGTTATACTCTGAGTTACACTGCGTGATCGAATCAGAAATGCTTACAACTATAGCAAGACCAGAGTCACCGGTATAGTCCAAAGAATTGCAAAATTTAAATTAAATTTATTCAAATATGACTTTATGGCAAGCTCTTTTGAATCGTCCAAATTTTTTTTCGTACCACCCATTCAGGACATAAATTTCAGCTGATAAGAAGAATGGACGCAAGAAACTATCAGCTTTATCAAAAATAATAACAACATTTACAATAAATTATGTCGTTATCACCAAGGATTGGCATCATTTAAATAATCATTGACTTTGTAATAGCCCTTACTCTTAGCGTCTTTTTAATATGTACCTTGAACTTATGAAAAGGCAATACAGGGGAATTGAATCTTAAGTAGCAGTAGGCAAGGCACAATACTCGTTGGGCAGACGACCGTTGAGGTGGAAAGGTCCTCAAGTGGCAGAGATTTGCCGGGAACCGTTAACTCTGTAAACTTCTCAGAAGGTGAACTGATGATTTAATGAAGATCGTAGGAAGCTGCAGCGAGCTATCAGCTCAAAGCTGGGAAGCTTATCTCCAGAAGGCAACCCACCAGTCCTCCAAGAATCGAGCTGTACTGACTAACTGTATGCAAAACACATTATTTACAAAGTACTCCCATAAAAATACATGACAAGGTAATACAATTTAAATTAAGATAAGCATACAAAGCTTTAAGTCGACAATCACAGCGGTTCAGGTGCGTTTCCCAGACGTAGTTCTTTAGGCTGTAGCTAGAGATCTGTGTTTACTCATCTGATGGTAACAATCAGTTCCTGTAAGATTCGCCGAACCCCACAAGAGTACCGCATAGCAAATCCGTAGCCAAGCATACCGGTTTCAAGGTGTCGCTATCTCCGAGGTCCCGGGTTCGAGTCCCGGTGGGGGCAGATGTTTGTGGGATGAATGCGCAGCATTTGTGTCTTAATCGTGGTTGTAAAAATATATTATGTCAAAAATATTTATATATGTTTAATATATGTATTCGTTACCTTACAGTTCTTCATATGGCTCATAGGCTAATTGGTAGGAATGTAAGAGATCTAAAACGAAATGAGGTTGCAGTTGCTGCTTTTGCGGTAGAAATACCCAAGAAGGTATCTACTATAGGTTTTACTAATAAATATGATTACGAAGCCCAAGTAAACCCTGAAATAATTTCTCTTCACTGTTGTATTTACTTACGTACTATATACTCGTATAATTTACCTGTGATCGAATGCACTCTGATCGAACGAAAATGTTACTTTTATACGTCGCAATCTATTTCCGGAATACCGCATGAAAAACAATAAACGTAAGTATTTTTGTAATTATGTACTTTTATATAATTACTTTATTTATTATGACTATGTTTAATTAATGACACTGAATACAAACGTTATAAATTTTTGATAGATCACCGTTATTTTGGCATTTAGCATTAGATCTACTAATAGAAAAAATCTATTTTAGTTTACTGCGTTTAATTTGGTTCTGAATGGCCACTGCAAAAATTTATTGTGAGAAAGACTATGGTATTTTACGTATACGTAAAGACAAATCATATACAAAAATCTTAAATTCTAATATAGTTAACAAACTGCCTATGACGGGATTTAAGCATTTAGTATCATAACATAACCCTTTATTGTATTCATAAAATACACACACAAAAAAAAAGAATATAACTAATGTACAAAAGGCGGCCTTATTGCTAAACAGCAATCTCTTCCAGGCAACCTAGGACCAGGGAAATATTAAAAGGAGATTTAAATATAGGATGGGTACAGTAATTGGACAGGACAATAGGCTATAACTAGTTTAAGTTAAGGAATCTTGACAGGAAGTGAACACGGACTTGATTCTTAAAGGACTCCAGCGTTCGCGCTCCCCTAATACCCTCAGGGAGAGAGATCCACAACCGGACGGCATAAGCCGAAAAAGAATATGAAAAATAGTCGGTACTTCGGGGCGGTATATCCAGAGTCAGATTAACATTAGAACGCAAGGCACGACATGACGAATGGGATCGAAAAGAGACCAAAGATTTAAGGTAGGATGGAGATGTTGGAAGATACAAAATATTGTAAAGTAGGGATAAAACATGTAAGTCTCTGCGCTGGCGAACAGGTAACCATTTCAGTTGAAAGCGACAATTGGAAACATTTTAAAGATCTATATACGTCTGGATAATTTAATAATTTGGTTTAATTATTTGGGTACTTCATATAATCTCACTCTTCACCTCAGATGTCCCGTGTGACGTCTATCTCACCGAACATGAACTTAGAAATGCTACTTCTGTAACCGAACCACTGATTTGAAATACAGGCTAGACCTAGTATTGCTGCCCAATCTCGGGGGACCGAGGGATGGAGTCCGCCGCCTGTACGAGGGCGTCGTGCGATCCGTGGCTATGTATGGGGCTCCCGTGTGGTCGCAAGACTGCGCGAGGTCCCCCCGCTGCAGAGCTCTACTACGGAGCCTGCAGCGGATAATGGCCATACGGATCGTACGAGGCTACCGTACAATCTCGTACGAGGCGGCGACAGTTCTGGGACGCTCCCCCCCATTCGACATCCTGGCCGACATGTACGCGGCGAACGTATGCGTCGCGGCGTGTCGACCGGGGGGGCGATGGGGGAGCGCCCTGGAACCCGCGCACGAAGTGCCTAAGCGGGAGTGGCACCGACGGATTGTGGCGGCCTGGCGTGCGCAGCTCGAATTACGGATCTGCGCGCGCCAGCGGGCCGTCGGTGCCGTACTCCCGCACTTCGAAGCTTGGCTCAACGGGAAGGAGGAGGTCACCTACCGATTGACTCAGATACTCACCGGGCACGGCTGCTTCGGTGAGTATCTGTGTCGAATAAGACGGGAGGGATCGACACATTGTCACCACTGCGCATCCGACCTCGACTCGGCCCAGCACACGCTGGCGGAGTGCCCCGCGTGGGCCTCCGAGCGCCGAGTCTTGGTCGCAGAGATCGGGCGAGATCTGTCTCCGCCGGCATTGATTGCGGCAATGCTGGCGGACGAGGGAGGTTGGAGGGCTGTGGCCTCCTTCTGTGAAGCAGTAATGCTCCAGAAGGAGGCCGCCGAGCGGGGTCGGGAGATGGCCGATCCCGCTCGAAGGAGGCGGCGCCGGGCTCGGTAGCACAGCTGCGGCGCCGCCGCGGGTCGCCGGCGGGCGCGAGAAAGTCGCGACCGCTACGGCGACCCGGGATGGACCACGCCCTTCCGTGGCCGGGGGGCGTCGTCGCACAGAGAGGTATTTGACCAAAAAGCTGGCCAAAATCACTTTTTTTCAAATAGTGCTACCCCTTCAAAGCATTTTTTTTTTTTAAATTAGTATAACCCTCCATACAATAACAATAAAGACAAAGCTCTAGCGCCGCCCAACACGACGTAAGCTCAGTCGGAAGTTACCGTTCTGTTAAAGTGTACGTGTGATTGTTCGATGCGCTCAGATTTTAGTGTTCGAAAATATCTCCTATCTCGTGATTGAACGATTTTATGTTGGTTTTCACTATGGATTCTGATTAACCAGGTATGTATTATATTAGTACATAATTTCAACAGCTAATTTATTATATTATTTTAATTATATCCATAAGATGTAACCACGAAAAAAAACTCGTATGAAAACACGTTTTGAGAAATTAAAGGACTTTTTAATAAGTTTCTCATCATTTCTAAGTCAAAATTTCTATTGTATGTTGTAAAGTAGACCTTATAGGATGTAATTAAAAAACAAAACAGCCGCCCGAATACACCCGCCTATTTTTCGTGATTTTTTTTCTGTAAACATATAAACTTTTACTTAACGAAATTTTACTTATATTTTATGTATTTTTGTTATAGGCTCGTCTGGAGTGAAGTTTTTGTCTCGAAATGACTTGTTCGATATAATGGAACGCTCAAACACCTCAATTTTTAACGAAAAGTTGAATTTTATGGAAAAAGAACTGATCAATCAGTATGATGAAAATGATCAAAATATTGCTAATATTAAGCAAAAATTGTCAGTTATAAAAACATCAATTTAAACAAAAATGGACAGCTGCTTGCAAAACAAAGGCCAGATTCCTTGAAACCAATGCGGAGTGGCTCAAAGGATACAAATGGAATATGCGCCTTACTGCTGAGGAGAAACAAATAGTCGAGAACAGAAAAAAAGAAATCCAAGATAAGTTCCGCGAGCAACTTGGTCTATTAGTGGATATACCAAAAGCAAACTTTGGCAACACCAATGATGGGAACACGAGTAGACGCTTTTTTGTTAACTATAACATATCTGCAGCAATTACCGGAATAGACTTAAATTTAATTTACAGATTTAAAATTATTTTAGACACATTGTGCTGTGGTTTAAAGATAAACATAGAGAGAAATTTGAAAATTATTGTCAAGAAACGGCTAAATTGTACGTTTCTTTATATAACTTTTACCCTATGTCTCCGACCTTGCATAAAATATTGCGCCATGGGGCTGAAGTAATAACGGTAGCCATTCTTCCAATAGGACAATTGTCTGAAGAAGCTGCAGAAGCACGCAACAAACATATTAGAATGTTCAGACACAACTACACCAGAAAGTTTTCCCGGGTAGCTTGCAACGCAGATGTTTTAACAGGCTCCTCTTAACCTCTGATCCTGTCCTGACGGGCATGAGAAGAGGAAGATTAAAAAAAAATACAATTTTCAGCTGATTTTGTAAATTTATTAGTAGAAAGTGACATTTCAAATGTAAGTTTTGAAGATGAAAATGAAGAATAAATGATTGTATATATTACGTATGCCTTTTTTTTACCTTATTCAAGCAAAACCTTAAATAAAACATTGTTAGGCAGCCATTAAAAGTGTAAAATATTTTTTGGCCAGCTTTTTGGGTCAAATACCTCTCTGTGCGTCGGTGGAGGGGACCGGGACGGTGGTAGCTTCCCCCGAGGAGGGCTCCCCTCTAGAGAGGGGAGCGGAGGCTGGGGGTTCCCGGAAGTGGCCTTTGTGTTCCCAGGGGCTCCCTACACATGCCTGAGGAAGGCCATCCCTGAGGTTTTTAGTGGGTAGGCCTCCCCCTTCCTCCTTTCCTTCTGGGGAGGAGAGCCCCACATAACCCCGGCTCGCCACAGCCGGGGTATGCAATTTAATGCATTTTCCTCAGGGGACCAAAAAAAAAAAAAAAAAAAAAAAAGGCTAGACCTAGTATAAAAGTCAGGGGACTAAACCACTGCGATAAATTATAAGCCATTTACATTTTAATGTAACTGACATAGCAATTGTAATCTATTTTTGGGACTTGAATAAATACATTATTATATTATTATTATAATCAAACAGCAAAATGACTCTTACAACTTATTTTCCACCAAACTTATTTTTTTCTCTAGCATCCCATTTCTTGAGAATAGTATATTTAACTCACCTAAATACATTTCTAAGCTGTTCCTCGCAAGCCCAGTCGCCAGTGCTCCGACGAGCTTGCTCGAACTGGAAATTAGACCCAGTACTGAGTCATCCCATTGCCAGCGACGACTGAATAAGCTGATGGAAATCAGTGCTCCTGTAAAAATACATATAAATAAAATATATATTACTAAAGTGCTTTCCTTGGGGGAACCATTCCATTTCCATCTCCATTGTCTAACAATGGGCGTTGTGACTGAAATAATGATGATGGTGCAGTTGCCCAATCACACTGCAAAAAAGCAGCCATTCCACCTGATAGTACGTTGACTGCCCAGATATATATCTACCTAGAGTTATAGTTTCCTTATGCATCCTCTGTCACGTTCATTACGGGTAGTGTAAACTAGTCTCCTTTATCGAAGGTATGGAGGTCTTCATTTTGACAGAGATAGAGAAGAGTAGACAAAATACCGTCGATGTTATTTTTCTAAAAAATGAGTAATTCTTCAATGTTTTGTGTATCTTTTGGACGCAAATTCCTTTAGTATATATTTAGATTCCTTCGAAATTGTTGATTAGAAAATACTATCAGTAGAACATATTAAATATAATAATTTGTATGCAATAATAAAAATTGAGTAAATAGTATGCTAAGTAATACAAAATACGCCATCATTTCAAGCGACAAAACGTTCACCCTCATCACCATGAAGTTGGTCAGTCCATAACAATGCATTTTTCCTGAAAAATTCTGCCTCGCACTACCAAACTGTGGAATGAATTATCGGTGTATCTGTACCGATGTGATATCCAAACCTTCAAAAAAAGAGCATATTGTCATTTAAAAGGTCGCAACGCATCTGGTGTTTATGGGCGTGTGTCTATGGGCGGCAGTGATCGTTTACTAGCAGGTAATCTGTTTTATCGTTTGCCTCCCTATTACATAAAAAAGTGTATTCTCTGATGTATTTCAGATTTTTCATAAAATATCGCCAAAATTAAGACAAATGCTATAAATATTATTTCCTGTCAATCTGTCCAAATTGTTTTTCTAGGTAATTAGTGTCAATCTTTTGAACTCAAAAGATATATGAAAATTTTTTAACAAAGCAGGACACAAAAAAATGCATTGACTGAAGCCACGGCTTCAGTCAGTTTCAATACAAGACGAATTTTGTTTTGAAAATTCCATTTCTGAAAAAGCTAGTTACTTGGTCCAAAAGTTTTAACCGTAGCAATTGATGTACGACAAAAGTGGCGATAGTAGAAGAATGAAAGAAATCTTACAATTTGACGTCGACCAATCATAGTGCTTCTGTATCGAGTTATTTTTGCTAACAACATGTTGATTTTGATAACATGTTTATTGAAAAGATTTATTGGAAAATTAGTATTTTATAGTATGCAATGAAATCTTTTTATAGTAAATAATAAGTAGTGAAAGAAAGTTTGTAAGTAAGGATAGATGTTTATTATTCTTTCACGTCAAAGATACTGAATGGATTTTAATTAAACTTTACAATAATATATAGCTTTTATATCAAAACAATTGACAAAATTAATAAGCCTTCGACTTAAGCCAACATTAAAATTGTCATAAACTTTTTATTATTTAGAAATATCATTGTTGGCGACGACTCCACTGCTACTCTGGTAAATAAGAAGTAGGATATAAAGTTATGGAAGTGGTCTTCTTGAGTTCTGATAGTTTGTTTACAAAACATGACGTAGTCATGCATGACTGTATTGGATCAAAGAAGACTACTTCAAAACTCTGTAAGAACATATATGTTAATAGATAGGTAACAATAGTTAATGTAAATAGTAGTAATATCATATAAAAATTTAATTTTATAATACTTGTTGTATTGTAAAATGTTTAAATATAATACCTACCTCCAGTAGAGCTAGTGCGCGAACAGATAAAATTTGTAAAGTTGTTGCGACTACCTACGAGTTAGTGCTGATAAGAATTTGACAGCCAACCGCACGCTCGCTACTGTAATTTCTTGAAATACAGCATATTCTTATTTTACTATCTCCTTTTCTTCATGCTAGCAATCCATCGCTTATAATTATGAATAAGTAAAAATAGTAACATAACGCACCCAGCAAATGCATGCAGATGTAGAAGGTATTGTAGAAGCTGAACATCAACGCGTCCCAATTGAATTTGTAGCGAGCGAACAGGTATCTTACTGAAAATTCCCCTGAAAATAGTTAAATTATTGGTGAGTAATATAAAATACATTATTGTATTATACAAAATATGGCATTAGTCTTGACATCGCAAGTGGGAACGACTCCAACTTACAGAAGACCGCAGCAAAGTGTTCATTGGAGTAGCGGCCACCATTTTTTAAACTGTATATTGGCAAACGAGCAATCTGCCCATCTTTATGGTAAATTATTATAGTCACATATAATATATGAGATCCAAATCTATAAATTTCTATAAGAACCACAACCAAATTGTGACACAACATGTAAAGTTATCCAGTAAATTAACTGCCATATCTTACCCCTTAAACCACAACAAATGAACGAGAGCATTGCTGTCTTGCGTCAGAACTAGGTAAGATTCCGGTACCCTAAGAAGATTCTGGTATGGAGTTTGTCTCTGGTAGTCTAAATTAATCTAAGTAAGGTTTTTTCTCGTATTCTAACGTACCTAACGTTGTGCGGGGAATGAGATCAATGACCTGCCAGTGAGACAACCGCGTTGTAGCTTTGACTTTTATCAGATATACTAAATGAGGTGGAAAGCATCATATAACATAACAACCTTTATATATCTGTAAAGGAATTCGAAGGTGTATGTGTGGAGGAGCAATCTAGATTGGGCAAGCACGATTGATAATGGCATAAGAACTCTAATAATGGAGGTAGATGGAAAAGATAAGCTGGTTAGAGATGGTATCTAATGGAGTTGTGCTGGATAGACTGGGAGAAGAACGGTAGTTACTAAAAATTTTAGAAAATAGAAGAGGTAGGATGTTCAACTACGATGATGTTTTAAATTATTATCTATATCATACAAGGAAACATGGAGAAAAGAAGAGGAAGACCAAGAATAGAGAATGAATGGAAAAGGCTACACTGATAAGACCTGATAAGAGAGAAGTGACTCTAAAAATAGCCGAATATAAAAAAGGTAGACGATAGTGGGCCTTAGTTGATTTTTATTATTTTACAGACAATATTTTGATAGCCTCCTTTAGATATTTTCTGAAAACTTATGTTTGATATAATAATAATATTTATTTAATAAATTCTATAGTTAATAATACATTTTTTTAACTTAACTTATATGTATACACGTATTATATAACTGTGAACATACCTGAACTAGGATTAACCTGTATCTCAGGCTTGTAATTACAAAATAAAAATATAGACACATAAATCAAATGCAAAATGTATAGTATATCTGATTAATAACTAAATTTAAACAAAGTAAGAAAGAGATAAAAATATAAATAAAAATACAAATTATTTGGTATCTAGTAATAGTTTCTCTGTATCGTCATACGACATAACTTGAAGTGCTTCTTGAAGAAGTATTTTAGCTTTATGATAGGTACAATTAAACGTACATAGCTTGGCGTTTAATCTATTATATAGAAAAGGTCCCAGGAATACATAAAATCTAGTTAAGAAAGTATGCTTAATTCCTATATTTTGATCGCAAACAATATCCCTTCGTCTTTTGTTAGTATATTCGGTGCTAAAGGGAAGCATTGAGTGCTGTTTAAGGACTATATTCATTATAAATAGTTGTCCCACAGTTAAGATTTTACAATCCTTATATAGGAGGTGCGTGGGAAAAAGAAAAGAATGAAACGTGATTACTTTTAACACGGCCCTTTGTGCTCTCTCAACCATTAGAATGCATGTTTTTGTTTTCGGTCCCACGCTATGAGATTATGCAGGAGGTAATTATTGATTGACACAGTGAAAGGTAAATCTGTCTAACTAGTTTAAAATTTGCTATACACCGAAGTTTCTTAAAAACAAATATTAATTTGCGAATTCGACTACATAAAGCATCAATATGGTACTTAAATGAAAGGCGGTCATCAATGATAATGCCCAAGTATTTTTGTTTAATCAGTGATATTAATTAATGGACAATTACACCTGTCGCTTTCTTTCTTCCAGTAGTGAGCATAAAGAGCCGGAGTAATTGACAAGGTATTAGGTTTACGGAAACAAAAATTTATGTATTTAGTTTTATCAACATTCAAGGTTAGTAAATGATGATGAAGCCAATTTGAAATATTGAAACCTTGCTGCGCATGCTTAAATACATTCTCCTCTGAGTTTGCAGAGAAAAGTCATCAGCGTACGATATGATTTTTCCAGAACATATATTTAAAGAACAGAGGTCATTCACATAAATTAAAAATAATGTCGGGCCTAAAATACTTCCTTGAGGAATACCAAAGGGAGTATTATTAATATCAGTACTGATAACATTATTAATTTTCACACATTGAGTACGACCGTTTAAGTAACTTTTGAACAATTTCAGTTGAGTGCCTCTAATACCTAATGATTCTATTTTTTGTAACAAGATAGGTACAGAAATCGTATCAAAAGCCTTTGCAAGGTCAAGGAATATTCCTAATGTCCGGTTGCCCTTATCCAATTCCTGGACTAAATAATTAGTGAGGTGATGCACTGCGTCTGAAGTTGATAGTTTTGATCTAAATCCAAACTGATTTTTCGATATCATTGAGTTTTTATCTAAGTAATCTACGAGCCTTTTATTAATATTTTTTTAATATCTTAGAAATATCTAGCAGAATAGAAATAGGCCTGTAGTTTGAGATTTGATCTTTGTTACCTGATTTGTACACTGGGAAAACAATAGCCTTTTTCAGACACTTAGGGAATACTCCGTCCGCCAAGCACTGTAGTAAAATGAATGTGAGTGGGGCTAACAAGATGTGTTTAAACTGTTTTAGAATCTTATTAGATATGTTATCCCAACCTACCGCAGAATTGTCCTTCAAATCAATGATTATATGTTCAACCTCAGCCTCGTCGGTATCCAATAGCACAAAAGACTCCAACGTATTAAATGAAGAGATCTGGTTATTTCGCGACGTAGGGAGAGAACGATTTTGAATACTTTCCGCTAGAGATTTACCTATATTAACGAAAAAGTCGTTAGCACTATTGACCGAAGATTGCTAAGACGTAAGTTTTAATAGTAAATTAGAGGATGACTCACGCTGCTGCGATAAACACGTAATGTCCTTAATGTATTTCCATATCCTTTTACTGTTCGTACCTGCGTTTTCTAATTCACATTTGTCGTAATTAGATTTAACTTTTTTCAAAAGATCATTACAGAAATTCCGGTAGCTTTTGTATGACCTTTGCAATACAAAGTTGAGTGGATCCAATTTAGCTTTCATATGAAGTTTGTCTCGGTTTTTCATACAACGTATGAGTCCCGGCGTAATCCAAGGCTTGATGTTATAGTTCCTATTACTTATTCGAAAATGCATCGTATTCTTTATTATAGCTTGTTGTACGTTGTTTATCAAGTGCGACATACAAACATCCGCGTCATCACAATTGTACACTAGGTCAAAATTAATGCTGCGTAAGTCATGTTCTAGTTTACTATAATTGATTTTAGTCTTGTATAAATACGTCTCGCACGTATTTATTCTTATTTTCTTATCAAATAATTTACAGTTTAAGGTTAGTAAGTACACTTTTATGGTCTGTTATTGATGAATTGGTGACAAGGGTGATCGAAGCAAAATTATTTTTTAACATTGTATGATCCAGGCAGGATCCACTTTGATGAGTTGGAAGCAAATGTGCCGGAAGCAAACCGTGAAATGAACATAAGTTTAAGTACTCATGAGTAGCAGAATCGTTGTTAGACGGAAGAATATTAATATTTAGGTCACCTGTCAAAATTATGTTTTTAAAACTTGAAACAACACATTACGGAACCATAATGTGTTGTCTAGCGATTCTGTAAAACTATTTATGTTAGTAAATGACGGTAGAAGATATAGGCCATATATTGCTAATATTGCGATGTCGAATCCTATTTTAATTAACATCCGATTACAATTTGACATAGTAGGTTCTTCTACCGATACGTTCAGATTATCCCTGGTATAAACTACTAGCCCATCATTTTGATTATAATTTGCACTACTATTGTATAACTTATAACCCGGCATTAGCGGCAAGTTACAACTTTTACTCAGCCAGCATTCCGTTAAAATGATTTCATTACAATCAACATTTAGTCTTTGCAAAAAAATACCCAAACTTTCGTAATTCTTAAAAATACTACGTATATTTTACGTTAATATAGTTAGTGGATTAGTAATGTGAGAAAGATATTGTTTGCATGCCTCAACGTTACAACTTTTTGACTCAGATACAGAGAAATTATCCAATTCAGACATGATACTAACAGACATATTATAAAACTTGAAAAAAGAAAAACACAAAAAAGTACTAATAAATTAATAATTATTGGCGCTCTTAGGCGCCTTCATAGTCTATAGGATTAATGTACCTTTTCTCTGCGTTTTTCTTGGCAGGGCATTCACTGTCGCCAGTTTTATGATCTCACGGCTTTTTAAAACAGAGGCATGTGGCACATCGTGATGGACCTTCTTTTTTCGGACAAACCTGTACACCATGACCTGTGTCTCCACAGTGACTGCAGGTTTCCTTTTCTTCCTGGCATGTCTTTGCTGCATGACCATATTGTTGGCACTTGAAACACCTTGTCACCAAAGTGTAGTCTCTAACAGAGCAAGAAGATTATTTATTAACTAATAAATAATCTATCCTGGGATATTAAGATCTTGCGTGTATGGGCTGCTACTTCAATTATGTAGTTACAGGTCTTGCTATCTTTTTTACCCGACTTATGGCTCAGTTTAATAGAGTTCAAAAAATTTTCAAGCGATATATCCTGTATCTTGCCGGCCAAGTTTTGGTGGAAAATTGAATTGAAGACTTCTGTCTCCTGCATATCAGAGGGTATACTGAGTACAATAATTCTGGGCTTTCGTTTGTGCGGTTCATCAACTGTAAAACCAGAAGACCTCAGCTGTGTGGATTGCTTAAGTTTTTCAACGTCGTCCTTGGTCTCAGTGCTGATAATTACACCTCCATTTTTTGTTTTACGTAAACCTGTTACGTGCAATTTTAATTGTTCTGGGCATATAATTTTCTGTACCATAGACTTTGTTTCTTCGCTGGATATTGATTTATTCGCTGGGAAGATAGCTACGGATTTAATACCAGAAGGACGGATAAGAGTATTAGGACCTTTTTTTACCATCTCTGCGAATGAACAAGTCGGTGAGTCTTTGGTCGGTATTGTAGATGCCTCGATACTTTGTTTGAGTTCCTGGAGTTGCAGGGATAAATTATGTTTCTCTTTTAGGGCCTGAAGTGTCATATGCGTTTGAAGAGACTTAAGCTTGAGAGCTTGTTATTGGACAGCTAATTGGGAGGTCCCGTGGCTCACATTACGGCAAAGGTTGCATTCTATTTCTTTGTTCCGAATCAAGTTTTCCTTCGCAAGAAATAGCACAAACATCATTTAAACATTGCTCTATGCTGGTCATTCATTGTTGTATCTCGAGAGTTGGTACCACCTCCGGGAGATCGTTTTTTTCTGAATCAGGCTGAGGTGGACTTAAAGGCGTCGGTGGCGGAGTGCGACGAATCAAACCGCTTCGGTTAAAAGGGTTGCTATTCATATCACACAATATATAAAACACGCATTTGAATCAGAAACAACTAAGTCGTCGAGTCGAGTAGGTCACACTGACATGAGTAAGATCTCTTCTGCGTTTTGATTAGCTAGGTCACACTTTTGCAGATGATTTATTTTTTATAATTAATTATTGACACGTCCGATCACATTGGCCTGTGTTCATTCATTTTGTAATAAATACTACTATAAGTAACTCAAGGGTTTAAAGTTTGTTATTCTTTATCATTTTGTATTTGAAAGATGATAAGACAAAACAAATACTTAAGGGAATTTTTAATTAAACTCACTTTTATTAAAACTGAAAATGCTTTACATTTGTCATTAGTCATTAGGATAAACCATTACGTTAGCTTTTTCTATAGATATGTAATCTATCTGTATATGATAAACAGAAAGCTTCTATTTGCTTGTATTGAATATGTATTGTATTGTATTGAATGGTTTCGAAACGACTGATCCGATTTTTAAGACCAAACTGAGGGAACGAGGGACTGAGAAAAGTTAGATAATTTATAAATTTAAAAGTTTATAAATTATCTAACTTTAAAGTTAGATAAATATAAATTAAATATTCTCCAAAAATACTGAACCATTTTTGATAAAATTGGTGAGTTGATATAGATAGATATTGGGATTAACTAAGATAAAAATGATTCTTCATTGAATGTAGTATGGAGACCATACGATAATTTTTACCCCAGTAAACTATATATTTTCAATGAAACATATCTAATATTAGCTTGTAAGGTTTCTTAGACCTATATCACTAGACAAATTCACTTGTTTCCACAAATCATAAACAAAACAAAGCACACTTCAGACGTTATAAGCTTAGTAGCACCCTCAAACATATTCAAGTATATTATTATTTAAGATTAGACTGAACCATACCACAATACGGTCCATATATGAACGCGATGGACGCGAGCACCAAAATAGACTTTGTTCTTCGGTTATTTGGTCCTTTTTTAAACGCCACCTCCAGTGTAGCCTTCACGTGGTTCACGTCAAAAAAGGATTTGAGGAAGCCCCATACGCCAGAGGATTCGTTCTGTAATTACATTATGTTTTATCAGCTCTACGAATGTAGGTGTTTTGCCGAATATAAATAATTTTTAATTACATTATGTTTATGCGTAATATAAATCTAGTGTCTGACATTATCACCGCGACTCTTGGTGGTAGTAGTATGCATGAGGATTCTCAGCCCTGGGATTATCATCCCAAGGTTTTCCCTTAGAGAGTTATGTAGGCTTTTCATAAAGCAGACCAACGATTTGGTAATTGTGACACATCGGTGGTGAAGCATTCCTGAAAGGTTTAGATATTTAGGGGATTCTTAGGGGAGGTCGACGTCCAGCAGTGGGCATCTTTCTACTGAAATATTGATCAACGATTGAAAAAATTTACGAGCAACATGTAATTATATTTAAAATCATTGATTGTGAATTAAATGTGAGTGTAATTTACTGATTATAATAACAATAATATTAGATAATAATTACTAAACAAAAAAAGCAACGTAAAAGCAAACCATAGCCTGAAAAATAAACTTTTTTTTCTACTAGATCATGCTGGAACGTAAATCTTGCCAGTGTTTTTATTTGAAGCTAGATCTAGTACATACACCAATAACGTCGAGGTGTTGCATTGACAAAATTCTTTAACGTTATTCTTTAACGTTTAAAACGTTGTTTTTTTTTTGTCATTTTAAATCATAAGTATTTATTTTCTTGCATTTTGTTGGGTATTATAGACTTTGGTTGTATTTATAATTGTTCAGACAGAGATAAGACCCTGCTGATTAAATAATCAAAATGATTTCTACGCGATGAAACTATATTATATATGTTATAATATTTTTCCAAACACTTGCTCATAAAGTGAGTCTTATTACATTTCTTTTAGGGTCATAAACTGAGCCATAAAACACACGTGCGTAATATAATTAGACAATAGTGCGTACGAGTAATAGAATTATCCCTACAAAAATAATTAATTTAGTTGTTTACTGCTAGTTATCATTATTGTTTCAATTTAACCGAGGAACACATATTTTATTTTGAGGCTATTTTTTAATTACCCTATATACCGTATAAGTCGTTTTAAATCTACACGTTTTTGCTGCACTCTGGAACTGTATTAGACTTGAGTTGTGGTTCTGAAAAGTGACGGATGATGGCATTTTTGAATAGTGACTACCATAGTTTTTGGTATATAAGGCATTCTTGGAGAGATCGAAGCAGAACCCAGGTCTCGATGGAACCAAAAGTTTTCTCATGGTTCACAAACGCATAGTGGCAGATTAAATTCTTTAGTCTTCTCTCTAGCCTGCTGCAGCGTATATATGTGGCCTATAAAAGCCTTTTCAGAATCTGGCTTATTAGGAGTTAATAATAAACATACACGAAAATATATAAATGACAAATGCAATGCTAGTACTCGTTTATAATAGCATAGCGAGAGACTACTATTGTTATTACAAAAAAATATAGTTATGTTAATAGAAATATAGTAACCTTAGCATATACCATGCTAACGTTTTTAATTTAATAATAATCAACGAATTAGATCAAATTTTTACTTCTTTAAATAGATTGTTATTCGAGACTTTATTGGAGTATTTTGTGTATGTATAAAATAAACAGACAAAAATACTCACAACTGGTTCTCTCGGCTTTTCTGTTACTAACATTTCAGGATCCTTTATATTAATAAATCCGTACACTATACTAAATAAGTACATGACTGAGCTCAAACAGAACACTCCATAGTATCCCAATTCCTGGAGCAGTATCCCACTAATAGCTGAGCCTATAGGCGCGCCAGCTGTAAGGCAGAGGTTCAGCACTCCAGTCCTAAATGTCCTGGATTCCTCGTCGGATATATCAGCGATATAACTAAACGCACCCATGTACGTAGTGATCCAACTACCAGTTATGGCTGGAAAAAAAGCTTCAAAAAACATCGTCACTTGTGCGGGAAGCTCGTGGAAGTAGTACACATTTACAATATTGCTAATACACACTAATAGTTCCCCCACAATGGGGAGAAGAATACATATTTTTCTTTTTCTTGTTCGATCACTCCACGCGCCGAGAAATAAGATCAGAAAACTAGGTATTGCTGTCAGAATGATAGTCTTCCAGCTCTCCATGCCAGCAATCAGCTGTTGAACTGCGAGCTCTTCATCGCGATGATTTGTTCCCTCTCTGGCTAAAAGAGCATCACAGACGGCGTCTCCGTAATTCTTGTTTACTCTGCATGCTTTGTCCAAATTTAGATTTTGTGTCGCTAATTTTGAAAGGACGCTAGGTATGACGTAGCATGCTAAAGTCGGCTCCAATGTTATGTTGTCCTTTAGATGTTGAAATTTTTCTTTAAAAGTCCTCTTCTTAGTTACAGCTGTGTCTTTCTTCAGAGGCTCGGCTTCAGGCAGGTCCATGTTGGCTAATTGCACCTGTCCGCTTGGTAGCGATAACTCAAGTGGCATAATGATATCAACAAGATTATTTGGTTACTTGATACCAGGTTATTAATAAATACACTATCAAACAACTACTTGAGTGTGCAAATAATTTGTTTTCACTATGATGCAAGCAATTGGGCTTTTCTATTGTTTCTTCTAACCTTTTATAGGGATGGTTCTATTTTTTATATATCAATTTTGTAATAATAATCTTCAAATATGTGTAAAGTTATTTAAACTAAATTAACATTGTTTACAATAGTGCCGTGCAAGGGAGCTCGCTGAATTAAATGTTACAGTAAAATAAATAGCCATTTTATTCCTAAGTAACCTCTTCCTTACGAGGTGGAGTGCTGTGACGGACCTTACTGTAGATTTGACTACTCGATAGACGTGTGTGGGATAGCCGGGAATACCCACTAAGCCACTTAGATGTCCTGTTTGTCCATTGTTGGGGTCAACCAGGGACTAGGATACCCAATTATTCCGGACCACCCTAGGACTGTCCGATCACGTTTTGGGCCCGATCTTAGCGCCTTTGGAAGATTACCCTGAACATATGGGTAATTCACGGATGGGGGCCTGTAATATCGTGCATCAGCAGCTACCTAAGCACGCAGCTACCTCCTTCTACCTCTACCTCCTACTGCGATATTTCCCAAGTAACCCCCACGATGTTATTGACGGAATTATTGTTATATGTACTATACTATCATTTCCAAAAGCGCGCTTGGTATCAACGCAACTTATTTCAGGAAATAAGTTGTTGTTTACGGGTCTATTGTCATTGATGACTAATTATGTTTCATTAACAATATCATAAAAGATTTTTAAATAGTTCATCGATTCGTTTTCTTTTAGAGATTAACTAACACCAGCATATACAATAGAAATAATAAAATCTGCAGTTACTATTTTCTTTAATTTAGAAATAACATGATTTTAAAATTTGTTGAATAACTCTACTTCATAAATACATCACACGGTGCCATATCTGTTTGCTATGTTATTCTAATGTACACAAGTCTGGTAGCGATATAATGTGCAATTATGATTCGTAAACCATGCAACCATCGGATGCTGGAGGTCGGAAGCACCATGCTATTTAGACATTCTGTGGTAATGCTCCTGCTTCTGATTCAGGTTGCATTAAAATTCTATGCAATATTAATTACAATCAAGAACGAAATCTTTTTACATATTAACTAACTTAAATATAGTTAACTTCTGTTAAAAGTACAGGCACTTATTTAAGTGAAAACAAATTTCAAATAAGGTAACTACAAAGAGCTATTAACTTTATTAAGTAGAAAAATATAACAAGTATATTTTCAATTCTTGTATTCCGACTGTCAACTGATTTTAATGAATTTTATGGAATATATTATCAGCTACATCCATAATATGTCTTTGAACAATTATTATCCTTGAACAATTTTCTAAGTGGTCCGTAAATGGCACAAAACTTCTGTATCAGCAAACTGCACTGATCACTGAGGCACTGATGGCCGTAGCAACTATCCATAGGACACATTGGAAAAGTATAACAATAAATCAAATTCAGTAACTGCCAAAGCAATAGAAGACGCCTTATCCAAAAACACATGATATAACATCCATCACTTCAAGCAGCATCATTATCGATCATGCCGGTCGGGTCGCTCCCGTCGGCATAGAGTCCAATATAAAGACTTATTTTAAGAAATTAGTATATCGACTTAAGCGGTTCAATATATTTATGTTTCATTCAGTATAGAACCATAACAATTTCATAAAATTTTCAAATGTATAAATTAAACACGAGATATAAAAATAAACTTGCTGTTCCAACGTAAGGGCTGCAAAAAAACTGCAGGCTCTTTTATGGGATTATTTTAATGCATTTCCTTTTATAACACTTTTCACCATGGGAGAGCCATGCTTCGGTACGAATTGGGCCGGCTCGACCGGAGTGATACCACGGCCTCATAGAAAACTGGCGTAAAATAGCGCTTGCGCTGTATTTCGCCGAGTGAGTGAGGGTACCGGAGGCCCAACTCACCCTTACCCCCTTATTTCCTTTTAAAAGGCCGGCAACGCATTTGTGACTCCTCTGGGGTTGCGAGTGTCCATGGCCAACGGTTATCGCTTACCATCAGGTGATCCGTTTGCTCGTTTGCCCTATCCTATAAAAAAACAAAACAAAATTCCACAAAGTGTTACGATTTGCGTTTTTACAGATTTATGTCATTTGTCAAAAATATTTTTATGATTAAATGTTATATGCCGGATTATTTAATGATAACAATGCTTGGGTTTAATTTTAACGACTCAATAATTACGTTGAAATATGTTTTGACTATAGACATAATGAAACTATATTTTTTATAGATACAATGTGAACTTGCTTAAATTGGTAAAGGAAGTTGGGTTCAGATTATTTTTCTGAGGCATTTTTGAGGTATTTTTCCAGAGTCGTTAATTACATATTGGCGACTTTGTAAAAATACAGGGAGAAAAAATCCCCTTGTAGAATTGTGAATCAATGGCGTAGCATCTTTGACATGCATAGGGATTGTAAAAATCCTACATCAAAAATAAATTTTTGATTTTATAATTTCCGTGGTACATGACTGCGGTGACACTCAGATTTTCAGTTAGAAAAAAAATTCGGAACAGTACTACAATCGCGATAATTCTGTTATATATTATCTATGAACCTATCCATATCTGCAATGTCACATTGCTTTCAGTAACGTTATCTTACTGAGAACATATTACGTGTTACTGACAACACATGTTACAACGAATATGTAATTATAAAAGTCAACACACATAACTGAACATACAGTTCTGGCAGAGTATTGAAAATACGATAACAATTTACAATATTCTCTATGTGATTTAAATGTTGGTGAGATTTTTGACTTCAACAATCTTAAGGATGACATTAGGTTCCCGATCAGAATGAGATTCACATATCATATCCGCCATTATATTCACCTTTTCAAACAAACTTAATTCTACAACTAATACTAATTCTATAATTTATGTTGTAATGTCAGGATTGATTTCCTTCAGCTGCTTTTATATTTTTTTTTGTTAGTGTATTTTCCCTGTGTGAACTCTTAGCTCTTGCTGTTGTTTAGTTGTCCTTATTTAGATCATTTCCTAGTTCATGTTGTATATATCTGTACTAAGTTTTGCCACTACTTCAAATTGCAGGGCTTCGGCTCCCCCCCCCCCTTCAGCGGGTAGGCGAGAGGGGCCGACGCCGACGAGGTCGTGGAAGTATTCTCACGAGTTCCCATGACCGATGATTTTTTTTGTAATCTTTTGATATGTCGCCATTTTGGAAACTGCTGCTGGGATCTCTTCCTTCGAGTCTCGACAAAATTATGATATGGGTAGAACTACACTGATATGGGTATGGCGACACTTTGGTGAATTGAGATTTATTTTTGTTTTAACGTATTATTTACACCAAATACTGGGATATTTTATCCGTATTGCGGCGAACTTCAAACGACCGACAAACAAACTTCTTGCTTATTTCTCTGTATTGACTTTCAACGAACTAACACGAGTTCTTGATAAGCCGTCCGTACTGGAAGTGATACCGTCAAATGTCTTGAATTCGTCACTTCCGCCGTAGCGTGTTCTTCATTCAAATCCTGGACACATGCCACAAATGAGAAAAGAGGCGAACTTCCAATGAATTCGTCAGTACATTATTACACAGCCGAATACTGTTGCATATGCTATTTAAAAACAAATGTATGTATAATATAATATTAACTAATACGATTCATAAACTTTTTCTAGCCGTAATTGTATGAGAAATTTGTTTGACCTTGCATTTATTATACAAAAACTTACAACGGATCGCAGCAATTAAATATGGGAGATTTAGTGCAGTTCAATTAATTTTATTTCTTGTAATAAACTGAATGAGAAATAACGAACGAATTTTAATGCTTTTAGATTTTATTGTTATTTTTTAAATATAGAAAGTAAAAAAATACCCGTTGAAACTTTCCGCTAATGATTTTATAACGTTTCATTAAAAAAATCTTATGTTTATTATAGAGTATATATATTCTTAGCATTATTCGTGTTTATTTTCGTGAATTATATATATTATAATTTATCTATAGGCGTGAGAATTTTCTTTATTTTATAGATCTATTATAATGAACCTCGAAAACTATAACAATCCTTATTTCCTTGAAAAAAATTTACTAAATTCTGATAATTGTATTTTTTTATGAAATTTTCAGTTTTTAATAGAAAACATATTTTTTAAAACTGCGGTAAAGAAGATTGGCAAGAAACTATACATTGTTGGTACCATAGTTAGACTAAGTGTACGGCGATAAAAATATCATGTATTTCTTCGTTTTTAATAATGTAACAAAAAAGGTAATCGCATCATATGTCTGCAACTGCTAAATAAAAAGATAAACTCATTTTAAAATAGAGCATAGAGGTAACGAAACGTTATAAATCACTTATGTTTTGACTTTTGCAACGCTTTGTCGATAACTATGTATTATCAAAACGTTGTAAATGTCAAAATATGTGATTGATTTTATATTGACATAATCTATGCACGACACGAACATACATTGCATGTGACCACAGACAAAGTACATAGTAGATACTACGTACGTTAACATAGTATACTAATCTGTGACGTTAACTTGACTTTGCCAGTTGACATAATGGTGACAGATTTTTCATTTATATCTAAAAATACAGGACTCGGCTAGGAATAGTAATATTACATTCATAAATTCTAGTGATACTATCGGTACCCTAACTGTCATTAATCAATTATCAGAATATGTATTAATCTATAATCGATATATCTGTAACGAATGAAATAGTTATTTTTCTTATGCATATTGCGTTTTAATATTGCTTGGCACATAAATACGTTTTGTTATCAATATTCCCTGAAATTGTAACTTCAATTTTTCTTTATTTACAAAAGTTATAGATTTTTCTCAGTTAAAGAAAAATAGGTAACCAGTTACCGTTTACAAAATATGAAAAAAACAGAATCGTACATTTAACAATGTAATGGGTACCAGGCTTGCCAATCTTCTTTAATAGTTAAACTTTTATTATCCTTAGAAGTCCAAAAAAATTGTATTAATCTATTCACTATGACTGGGTTTTATTTGTTTTTTATTTATAATGCTTAAATGTACTAGGTTACTAAAGGTACAATTTAATTATCTAGTATGGAGTATCTGGTTTTCAAATTGGTTTTCAATTGCAAAGTCAAATTACAGAAACATGATTCCATAAGTTGGAAATCAAATGGCAGAGTATCGCGACACGTAAAAATAAATAGAGGAATATTCTTCTAACGTCAAAGTGCAAATACACTGCAAAGGCAATTGTAAGACAATAAAACCCTATCCCTGTACTGTAAACACGCAAATACGATATATAGTTGTCGTTGTTGCGCATCGTCCTACTCTATCTTTGATACATACAGAGAGGTTAGAGCGAGACGTGTGGCAGAGCGACGATGATATATTGTACATTCGATTTTAACAATACATGCCGTGCAATCTTTTGTGTGTGTTATAAGTTAAAGACGCTAGCAATGTATTAGGGATATTACTAATATACATAAGTGGGTAAATAAGCTTGGCAACCAAAAAAAGAAGAAAATGGCTGATGGAACATTAATAACTCGGAAAATGCAGTCTAATTACATTTTTAAATGACATTGATGAACCCAACAATAATATGATCTATTGTTAAGTTTTTATGAATAAACTGTTAGGTTTTCTCAAAAATTGCTTGAAAAGTAATAAGTTTATTTCATTATAAATATTATATATCGCAATTTTATTATAATCACCACACTTCCTGGTAGTTATAAGGATATATTTCAACTCGCGTCCCTCTTATACCTTGTGTATGATATTCATTCAACGATACTCCATACCATGGTACGTGTTTCTCACAACAACCCAAAGGCCAACTCAAAGCATGCATCCTTTACAAAAGCTGCGACACGAGCACTGCCATTAACGCAATTATATTCGACCCTATTGCACTATTAGTTTAGTTTGTACTATAAAATCTAATCTGATCTATTAGTTAAATGTACAAAATGTTGTTATACATAAATAAAAGTCTTGGCCTTCTAATGATATTGAGAGGCAAATCAAAAGATAAAAGCACATCGGCGTATCGGCAAAGCCACAGGTAGAAGCGAACTTAAGAACTGCCTATTTTATTTTTAATTGCCGAAACAGAATAATGAAATTCACATTCTTAGTATTACGACAAAATTAGGTAAGGTGATAGTTATATTCTAGTCTATCAATTAAACTTAATTAACACCAGTTAGTCTCCATCACTAAAATAATTTGAATGGTGTTTTTGCAAGTTTTGCAATAGTTAAGTCTACACGGGAGTGGCGGTGGCGTTGTCTCAGCACTGGTCTACGAATCGAGTCAGGATCGATCCTGCCAATAGTAAATCCATAATGATTTTAGAATTTTATGTATACATTTATATGGAGTTCCTACGGTGAGGGAAAGCATCGTGAGGTTGGCATTGCTTCCGGCATTAATTGCGGCAATGTTGGCGGACGAGGGAGGTTGGAGGGCTGTGGCCTCCTTCTGCGAAGCAGTGATGCTCCAGAAGGAGGCCGCCGAGCGGGGTCGGGAGGTGGCCGTTCCCGCTCGAAGGAGGCGGCGCCGGGCTCATTAGCACAGCTGCGGCGCCGCCGCGGGTCGCCGGCTGGCGCGAGGAAATCCCGCCCGCGGATACGGTGACCCGGGAGGGACCACGCCCCTTCCGGGGGGCGTCATCGGTGGTGGAGATCGGGGGAGGCATTGCAGCCTCCCTCGAGGAGAGCTCCCCTGTATCGGCAGGAGAGCGGTGGCTGGGGGTTCCCGGAAGTAGCTTGTTGTTCCCGGGGGCTCCCTACATGCCTGAGGAAGGCTATCCCTGAGGTTTTTAGTGGGTAGGCTTCCCCCTTCTGGGGAGGAGAGCCTCATATAACAGCCGGCTCGCCACAGCCGGGGTATGCAACTTAATGCATTTTCCTCAGGGGAACAAAAAAAAAAGGCCAGTGTTGCCTAAGGCTTTATCATTCTAATATAGGGTAGGCTCGTACTCCTCAGCGAGGACTTATATGGGATGTAATGATGATGACTCAACTGTCATGGTTTTAGTGATGCTCTACTATACTTATACTGTATACTCCACTAAGAAATGTTTTTTATCAAATTAAAAATGAATTGTAGTAATATCATTAGTTAGTTAAGTCTCCTGCAGTACCATAATGATAAACTTGCTAGATGAAAAGTTTTCTTTTAAAAACAGTATCGAATGTTCCGTCCTTACCGCAAACCTTCCGGAACATGTCAAAATAGGAATGAAAATATTCGCGTGTGTACGTTCATTTGTTACGTGACTAAAGGCACTCAAAGGGGCTTATTATGTTCGACAGCCTCTGAAATGGTAGTTCCGAACATTTTATATTGGCGCGATAGCCATCTGTCGTACAGAAAGAATTTTTACATGGCCAGGTTGTTCAGAATAGACCCTTGTCGGTTGTCAATTTGCTTCATTATATGTTTATGTCTATTCTTTTTACAGATACGAAGTGTTTCGTGATAGATTGCGCTTGTCATAAGAATAGCGCTAGCGCTAAAGTAGTCTGACAATTCAAGACATAAGTATTTGAATTCTGAGCGGTGACGTAAATATCTCTATTTATCCATACAAATATTATAAACGTTTGTATGGAAAAGTTTGTATGGATTGTTACTCTTTCACGTAAAAACTACTGAATGGATTTTAATGAAACTTTTCAACAATATAGCTTATACGTAGAATAACTCGTAGGCTACAGTTTATAAAGATATACGTCACGCTAATATAAGCTACAAGAATTATTAATCCTGCACAGACGTAATCACTGGCATCCGCTAGTTTAGTTATAAAAAAGCAATGAAATTAATAAATAAAATTAGTTCTTTTTGCGAAGTTTGATTTCATCATCATCATCATCACTTATACTCATCCCACCTAGAGGACGATTTTTAAGCCATAACAATGTAATAATTACGTTTTGATCGTTAAAAAATTGAAATGTCATAGTTTTGACAGATAAACTATGAAATGACAGCTGTCAAAACATACTTCTGAGATTGTTATAGTGTAGGCCATAGTCAAGCTGGATTGGTCGACTTCACATATGCCTTTGAATTTAAGAAACTTAAGCAGGCTGCTTCACGATCGTTTCTTTCACCGCACGAGCGTCAGATAAATCTACATATCAAATTCGAAACCAAAAATACATTAGTACATGGCAGGTTAATCCCGGGCCTCCTGGAATTCCAGTGCCGATATCACGCCGCTATCGACATTCCGAACAGCTGGAGCGTATGATAGGGAAGAGATAAATAATAAATCTTAATATATATATTTCTTGTGTGCGTGTGTATGTGACTGAACTCCTCCTAAACGACTGGACCAATTTTGATGAATTTTTTTGTGTGTATTCCAGGGGGCTTGAGAATGGTTTAGATTCACAATACGGTCATATAGATATTGTTTTTCAGCTAAATTATTTATTTAAAAACATTTGAGACAACGTGAGACAACGTGACATTTGAGACATTTGACAGGACAACGTCTGTTGGGCCAGCTAGTAAATATATATAACGATTTCTGATACTCACACACCTATTACCGTTTATGGAATAAGTTACCTACTAGTCTGAGACTAGCCAGTTCTAAGGATTCATTTAGAAAACTAGTACGAAGACATTTTTCGGTATGTTTATGTATTTTATGTATTTTATTTTATTTAAATATTATGTATTTTATTTAAATTCATTTCTAATCCTACTCGTTGAAAGCTATGAGCTACGAAGTAGGATTAGAAATGAATTTTAATAAAACAAAAATTATGTCCAACAATACAAAACACCCTCTCATGTATCTCGACCACAAACCGTTGGAATACGTCGATAGTTACATATACCTGGGCAAACAAGTTTCTTTTAGTAAACAAAACAATGAATTAGAGGTTGAAAGAAGAATTTCAGGCGCATGGATAAAATTGTGGAGTCTAAAAGAACTAAAGAACTAAAAGAACTAAAGGGGACCTTGCCTATGAATTTAAAGAAAAAAATAATGGACACGTGCTTGCTCCCGTCTATCACCTACGGTTGCCAAGCGTGGAAATTCACGACACGCGTAAAGAATAAAATCAGATCCTGCCAACGTAGTATGGAAAGAAGTATCACACATGTGAGAAAAATACAAAAAATGCCACACAATATTATACGGCAAAAGACCAAAGTTACAGATGCACTAAATTTCTCGCAAAAGTTAAAGTGGCGTTGGGCGGGACACGTGGCCAGGATGACCGAGGACCGATGGACTTCTCGACTGACGTCATGGCGCGGCCCTGCCGCTATAAGAAAGAGAGGAAGACCGGTAACTCGTTGAGAAAGCGACATAATAAAAATTGTTGGAAAAACTGGATGACAATAGCCAAAGATAGGGATACAAATGGAAAAGTCTGAAGGAGGCCTTCACCCTTATTTAAAGAGGGGTTCTTGCATGCCTGCATGTTAAATAATAAAAAAGAAAAATAATTAATTAAACTATTAAATATAAACTGTAATCTAATTCGCAAATGAAATTTAGATATCTAAAAATCAAATCCTTTATGTAAATTTAAATTGTAATCTAATATTTTTATGCAAGAAAAAAAGGCTTTTTATTTTATTTAATTTTTTATTTTATTATATACAATATATATATAAATATATATCCTTTGTTATAAAAAAATGTCATCGTACTACGTGTGTGTGCATGTAAAACCATAATGTATCTACTATGTCTATTTATGTATATGATCCTATAATTTAAAGTATTTAGGTGTATTAAAATTTAAATGTCAGTACAAGTGTTATTTTATTATATTTATTTTGTGGAAATCGCACATCGTCCACAGTTGTTAATACATTTTGCAGGTTGACTGGTTGTAGAGAATGCCTCTGGCAATAAGTTCGTCATTTCTACAGTTTTTCGTGAATAATATGCAAAAATTTTAAATAAATAAATAAAAATATTGTGTAAAATAAAAATATTAACGTGAGTAAGGCACAAATGCTCACATTTGTCACACAAATATCTGCAACCACCGGGTCCACACCTTGAAACAGGAACTTCCGTGTGCCGTTGCCAGATCTACCACGCGTCGCCAGGTTGCGGATAGGGGAACGCCCTCCAGATATAGGGGGTATCGGCTTGCCGGCGCGGACAGAAACTGGCTAGGCCCCTATGGAGGGGGGCGGCGGATGGTCGGGTTCAACATGGCGGGCTTTAAGCGGCTAGTGGCGGTTGTCGGTCCCATTTTGGGTAGGTGGATGGCCGGGGCTATCTGGCGGTCACCGTCGTAATGGCTTGGAGTGGGCGCTTGTCACCATACGCTGACGGGGTTGTGGTAGTGTCCGCAAGGGTTTCCATGGCCTCGTCAGGGCGCAATGTAGCTCTCCTTCAGGATGACGGGGTCGCGCCGTTCCAACGTACAGGGTACAAAAACTAGAGGTTCGTTTATGGGCAAATGTATAATCTATACTTCTATACTAATATTATAAAGAGGAAAGATTTGTTTGTTTGTTTGTTTGTAATGAATAGGCTCCGAAACTACTGGACCGATTTCAAAAATTCTTTCACCTTTGGAAAGCTACATTATCCCCGAGTAACACAGGCTACTTTTTATCCCGGAAAAATCGACAGATCCCACGGGATGCGCAATAAAGGCTTCGCTCAAAAACTACTGCACAGATTTTCATGCGGTTTTCATCAATAGATAGAGTGATTCTTGAGCAAGGTTTTGCGGTATTTTTTATCTCGGAAAAACGGATAGTCCCACGGGAAGCGCGATGAACCTTCGCGCCATAAACCGACTTCCACGCATATGTAGCCGTGGGCAAAAGCTATGACCCTTAACCCTCTATAGATCCCGAAATCCACGCAGGCGAAGCCGCGGGCAGAAAGCTAGTTTTTTTATAATAATGTACGATTCTGCATAGTGTAGCTGAATTGCCTTTTCATAAGTTCAAGTGTTAAAAAGACGCTAGCGAGTAAGGGCTACTAAAGATAAATGATTATTTAACTGATGCCATTGCTTGGTGTTGATCTGAAGACATTACATTCTAAAGTGTACATATTTGTGTTTCCGTATAAATTGTAAACACATATGTACGTTGTACTCGTATGGTAACGACATAATCAAATCAACGACAAATCTAGAAACAAAAATAAACTTGCCGTTCCAATGTTCAGACTCCATAAAACTAGCTGTTCGTTCTTGGGGAAATGTATATCTATGTTTGACAAACTTCCGCAAGGTGTCATTGATTTGCCTTTATATAAATTCAAAAACCATATCAAAAAGACACTCATGAGTAAACGTTATTATAAAGTAAGTGACTATCTTAATGATCACACTGTTTGGGAATAGGGACACTATTCATAGAGCCTTTGGTAACAACGTTATTTATAATATTGTATTATTTTATATGTGTATGTAAACATACATACGACTGTAATCGTGTTAGGTGTGATTGTATCTTGTACTATATTGTATTTTTGTATTGTATTATTGTGATTGAAATTTGAAAAGAGGAGATAAAAAATAGACCTTCAGAGTTTCTTGCCTGTTCTTCTCGAGAAGGCTCTCCCAATTTCCGAACAGGTGTCGAGACAATATATTTTTTCTTTTTTTTTTTTCCTTATTCGTACGTACGGACAAGGTTTTTGTTTTTTTTTTTATTTAAGCTTTTTTTTTTGTTTTGTTTGTTGACGTCAATAAGTGCCTGTAAAGGTCTATGTTGAATAAATATTATTTTGATTTTTGATTTTGATTTGATAATTTATTGCAAATGTTGTCATTACTTTTGATAAAGCTGATAAGTTTCTTAAGCTGAAAAATACGTCCTGACAGGTGGTACGAAATAAAATTTGAACGATTCAAAAGAGCTTTCTATAATGTCATATTTGAATGAAGTTAATTTTGATTTTGTTGATTTGATTTTCAACGTACTGAAAAATTATAATGTACCTATTAATATAAACTCACTTGTGTGTGCTTACTTTTATGATCACGTCTACGATATACTCCGAAGCGGCTGCGAATGATGAGTTTATTCCAAAGTATACATAAAATAAGCAAGCTTGTGAGATCATCGCCTCGCAGGTAGGCCTTATGCTCTACTTTCAGGCATTTATTAGTATTACTGGGCGAAATTGCTAGCATTACGAAGGTTAAGGTGGTTTTACACGGTATGTGGAAGTAATTTCATCCAAGACCAACTACGAGCAGTCACGCATCGCAATTTAAGCCACAGATAAATACAAAAATATATGATATTATATCATTTTTAATCTATTGAGTTTGGATGCTATTGATATGAAATAAGTTCAAATAATATAACACTTCTATTTTAAAGTAGCATAGAATATGCGACTTAATGTATTCGACTCTAAGAGTCAAAATCGTAATAAAGAGAATTGTTTTAACAACGACACGGTAATAATTTTTTACTACTGATTCCAAAATATCTAAATTTAACCTAATTATGATAAGAGTTGTAAAGATTTGAGAAATAATAGTGAATTTATCTACGCATTTATTTTTTTTGCAGGGAAAATTTATAATACACAAAATAAATAATATCATTACTCTCAATTTCATTATTCTAAAACTTTATCAAATAATTATTCTATCAAACTTAAGCTCCTAAAAACTCCAAGCATCACTTCATATTCAAATATAACTAATATAATGACAGAACTCTTCTTTCTTATAAACTCCTAAAACTATATTTGTATTTTGAGAAACAGCTAACCATAAAGACAAAATTCGAACCAATACATTTTGATACATTGTTATTCTCCCTTTGAAATTTCACATCTTAATGTTCGGCGGCTTTTAACAAGTGTTTAAAATTGCGTTCTAGGAATTTACAAATAGTGTTATTATTTAAAATGTAGTTTTCTTTAAATGAATGCCGAGTAGTCATCTGTCAGTACGCACCGTGGAAAGCCACCTTTACAATACACGCTTGTGACACAGATAGCATAGCACTATTGCGAGTACTCAAAGAAATTGACGCAAAAGCTGAGACATTTTGTTTTTATTGTTTACTGTGGCAATAGAACGGCTTTAATCATCGGTATTTATGCGATAAAGAGCTCTTGCGCTCTTATGTATAAGAATGAAAATTGAGAATTAAGAGGAAAATTGTAAAAATTCAATTCAATAGTTTGACATTGCTATCAATGTACAGTAATATATACTTTTTTGAAGACAGAATGATCTATTTCAGATCCCAAGAAGGTCTGTTGTCTACCTGCATTGGTGTACAGTAAAAGCTCCTTATTCGTGGGGGATACGTTCCATAAATATGCCGCGTATACAGAAAGGTAATTTGTATAGGACTATAGGGGATACATTCCAAGGTGACAAAATAAAAAAAAACAAATTATTAGATCCGCGAATGATGATTTTTGCTGACGAATAAAGGAATTGAGTCGCATTTTTTTGATCCGCGAAGAGTGAAAATGCGAATGAAGGAAGCGCGAATAAGGAGCTTTGATTGTATTGACTTTTCAACTAAAACTTGCTCCGGAACATTTTGGTTCCGATATCGGTCTGTTTGAGATCAGATTGTATTGGTTGAAGCCACCTCATGTGGGTATTGGCCATATTGTCAGGTTAATCTTAAGTTTTAGCTTTCGCTATGAGATACGAAAGCTTATCTTTTGAATCCTACATATAGAATAATTAAGATACTATAGACTAAAAGATGTTTTTTTCACATATTTACGAGTAGTCATGTTTATCTCTATCAGGCTTGTCGGTCTGGGTTATTCCGTCTTACCTACTTCTGCCGTAATACAGCAGTTTAGGTGAAGGGTACTACCATGGAAGTTACTGTCACATTGCATCTGAAGACGATTTTTTGAAACAATAGAAAACCAATTCGCATTCGAAATCGTGAGATTCGTGTACGAATGACTGAATTCACTATTCTGAACTTTCATTTCGTGCGTTGTGCAACGAGTGGTTCAACCCACTCGTTTTTTATTTCTACTAGTAGAATATCCAACGCTGAAGTGACGTTGACAGTGATAAATTTACTCTGGTTAATGTAAAGCTTGTAAATAGGTACATAATAATAGGTAAGTATTGTTTGAAAACATATATTTTAATTTTTGTTGTTGTGCTGCGTGAAACGGAATCTAATTACGAATTTGTTTTCAATGACAACACTGAATTCGCATGATTCAAAAATCTATAAAATTGTAAGCAGTAGAAAATAATTTCGCGCACGATTTGTATTCGTATTCGAATTTCATATTTACGTCTAATGATTCAAAATGCGTCATATGTTGGCAACATTACACTTTGGTTTTTGTAGGGGTTGCAAATTTGCTGTAAATCTGTTATAAATGACATGTATTATAGACGACTGTTACCTCTTACCATCAAGGGGGCTGTTTGTTTTTATAAAAAAAATGAAATATGATATTTATTCATAATAGTTTATTCAATAGACTCGATGAAATAAATACAATGTTGAGCAAATCAACATAGAAACATGAAACATCCATCGTATAAAATTTTAAATACAAACATTCAATTAAAACAAATAAGTAACGACAAAGTCAACACTATTCGATAACATTACAAAACAAAACGCAATTTTATTTTGTTAAGAGACGTAGTTTAATTATCTAACAATTAACTTGGCTATTTAATTCACATTTCTTATACGAATTTAATATTGTCTAATTCCTTTCCGTACATACATTAATTACATTAAGATAATTTTATATTTATATGGGTCTTAATACTAGTAACGTTTATATTTGTATCAAATTGTATTCCTGAAAGAAAGTGATAATACAACAATTATTTATATATATATAAAATAATATAATTACAACACATAGTCAATACGTTGACGTGACGGATCAAAAAAATATGTGTCGTTGGTCTGTTTTTTTTTATGAATGTCGTTAGAAGCGACTAAGAGAATTTATCGCAAGTATATCTTGAGAAATGCGCTAATAGTTACAATTGGGCTGTACCCTTATTATACTGTAAATTATAAAAATTGTTTTCTCTTTAGCTTATATGTGTTTTGACGTCATAAGCGTCCGTACAGGTTTAATTTAAATAAATATTATTTTGATTTAGTCGCACACTTCGACTTTTTTTTCGTATATATACTGTATATTACACCTCTTCCTAACCCTTAGGGAAAGACAGGCGTGTTTATATATACATACAGCAACGCGTCCGTATCCATCACATATTGACTTTAGACAAATTTAGACAGTCTTAAAGTCTATATGTAAAATCTATCAAGTTTGAATTTGTAAGTTCTGTATAAAAAATAAAGTAAGCTGTTAGTTGTAAAAAAAATTAATAAAATATATTACACCAATAACAAATTCCTTTTAGGAGAACAATCTAATTTCTAATTAATATATATAGTGCCTTTGTAGATTGACTGATTGAATTTTTTTATTACTACCCAGAACTTAATCATGTTAAATACACAGTACTAAATGTTACGTATACAAAAAGGCTCTAGACGATAAATTTTTAAAATCAACTACCTAACATCACAAGAAAAAGCATAAGTTTTTTCTAGAAGTTTCCTACTGACAGCCTTTGTTATTTCATTCTAAGTTTTCCTTTAAAGATAATATCTTGTTCATAGATTATTTCGGACATAGAGACATGAAAATCTTTTAGATCATATACATGTATAGATATTACTAGTTCATAATATTGTATAAGTATACTTTATATTTATGAATGACATTTTAAACTAAAACCTTTGTCACCGTAAACCAGTGAGCCTCCAACTAGCTCTTCCAAACTAAAATCAAAATCCAGATAGTGATATATATTACTTAGTCTGGCCATAAATACTGTTACACTTAAAAATAAAAAAATATTACATTTGAATTTCGGATCTGTCATTTGTATACGGTTGTTCATTGTGTTTTCTCATTTTGGCGCCAATACATTTTATAATATTTTGCGATATTAAAATGGAGTGGGGTGATAAAGAGAACCGAATCGCTGTGATTGCATTACACAAAGTAGGTATGGAGCCAAATGCAATTTTTAAAACTCTCCATACCCTTGGTATTAGTAAAATGTTTGTGTACCGGGCTATTAATAGGTACAATGAGACTTCCTCTGTTTGTGATAGAAAAAGATCTGGCCGTCCACGTAGTATTCGTACGAAAAAGGTGGTCAAAGCAGTAAGGGAAAGAATTCGAAGAAATCCTGTCCGAAAGCAAAAGATTTTATCTCGGGAAATGAAGATAGCACCTAGAACCATGTCACGTATTTTAAAAGATGACTTAGGACTTGCAGCCTATAAGAGACGCACTGGTCACTTCTTAACTGATAATTTAAAGAAGAATAGGGTGGTAAAATCGAAACAACTACTGAAACGGTACGCAAAGGGAGGTCACAGAAAAATTTTGTTTACGGATGAGAAAATTTTTACAATAGAGCAACATTTTAACAAACTAAATGACCGTATTTATGCTCAAAGCTCTAAGGAAGCTTCCCAATTAGTCGACAGAGTGCAACGTGGACATTATCCGACTTCAGTGATGGTTTGGTGGGGTGTTAGCTATGAAGGAGTGACTGGGCCATATTTTTGTGAAAAAGGTATCAAAACATCGGCACAAGTATACCGAGATACCATTCTTGAGAAGGTAGTTAAGCCCCTTAACATCACCATGTTCAATAACCAAGTATGGTCCTTTCAGCAAGACTCGGCGCCGGGTCATAAAGCTCGTTCCACGCAGTCTTGGTTAGAAGCGAACGTTTCGGACTTCATCAGAGCTGAAGACTGGCCGTCGTCTAGTCCCGATCTTAATCCACTAGATTATGATTTATGGTCAATTTTAGAGAGTACAGCTTGCTCTAAACGTCATGATAATTTGGAGTCCCTAAAACAGTCTATACGATTGGCAGTGAAGAATTTTCCCATGGAAAGAGTGCGTGCTTCTATTGATAACTGGCCTCAACGTTTAAAGCACTGTATTGCAGCCAATGGAGACCACTTCGAATAAGCTTTATATACTTTTAATTGATTTATATTTATGTACTAAACCAACATAGTGTAAAATTAATAAATGCTTTAAGCAGATAAAAAAAATGTTTTTTCTATATTTCAATATTTATGGCAAGACTAGGTATATAATTTTTAACGTATCTTTTAAAAATTGAAAATTACACCAACTCGACACACAATCTCCAAGAATGACAATTCTTGTCATGTCAGGAACACCGTTCAGTCTTTTCTAAACCATAAAGCACAAAATGCGACCTATAACGGTGTTCCTGTTACACCTTTTGTTAATTATTAAACTATCGATCACACAATTTATACGAGAACATTAGATGTAATTTCTATATAATATTATATCTTAACATTATATATACATATCTACTTAGCGTAATTCTTACATTTTTTTCTGCACACTATATTTGTATGTTTGTAGCCGTGACGACAACATAATGGAAATAAATTTAGTCACAATAGATATTCGTTGTTCAGACAGTAGAAACAATATTTACAATAGACTGATTTTGATAACGTGCAACAGAATAACACTAGTTACAGAATGTTAGTTTACCTGTTTACACAAGAATTAAAAGTGGAAAATTTATTCATGACATTAAAAGTAATTGGGTATTTTATTACATATATGAATCAAGATTTATATATAGAATAAAATACACAATCAAACAAAAACTTACTTATAAATTTTATAATGATAACTTATAGATCAAATTAAAATGTATATTTTTCGTAGTAAATTTCCAAACAGTTTACATACAAGTCACAGCTTATAATGTCGAAGGGCGGTCATTCAGCCACTATCCGTGCTTAATTAATAGTTGTGACGTAGTCACCACCCTTATATTTACATTCACTTGACGGAGCAAACCACTCATCAGCTGGTGTACATCATCGCAGGATGTTTCTGAAACCATAAAAAAATTAATCAATAGTTACTTAATGATACCAACACATGCTCCGAATTGAGCCTATACGAGCTATGGGTGCCAATAGTGCTTTTTTGACGTGAAACGTCTTTAAAATCGCGCCGAAACATACGGGTAGCAGGTTTAAAAAGTGGACCGTAACGAAAAGGTCTATATCATCGTAACTTAATAATTAAAAAACTATTAGTCTTAGTAACAAAAATGTGGTGTGAATATTTCACTTATATAGTCAGCTCGCTGTTGTGACACTGAGTATTTTATTAAAATACTTAAAACACCGTCAACCTTGTTTTTATTTCAATCTTTTACTTTAAAAGCGATTTCCCTAACAGACGTTTCACGTTAAAACCAACGGCCGTGTGCCCCGGCACAGCCCCATCCGATTTTTTTTGTTTTTTTTTTGGACGGACCTATGCCGAACGCGCAGATGGCTATGTTCAGCTTTGCAATGAGTGTGTTTGTGGAAGGCGCACGAATAGGAATTGCGACGCCTTGCCTGCTAACGACACCGGTAAACCGTTCCGGACTCGTTAGGGTCGAAACAAAGGAGTCGACGCAACTTGAGCGCGCCATCTAGTGGCTCGGACACTCAAGGTCGCCGTGTAGTGGAGGGTGAGAATCTACCCGGTACGTGACCGGGTATATGTTTGACGAAGGATGTGTGGCCCGGGTCTTCGCGCTCGCCGACGAGCGGGGTGAGTGAGCGAGAGACGTGGGTGTGTGGCGTGAGAGACGACGCGGTTGGTGGCCGGCGAAAGTGATTCGTTAGCGTGGGTGATAGTGTCGGGCGGGTCGATTAAGATGCTTTAGGGCGGCGAGATCTAGCCGAGACGCTATATATCAGGGTGCCAATAGTGCCCCCTTATTTTTTGTTCCCCTGAGGAAAATGCATTAAATTGCATACCCTGGCTGTGGCGAGCCGGCGGTTATGTGGGGCTCTCCTCCCCAGAAGGGGGAGGCCTACCCACTAAAAACCTCAGGGATGGCCTTCCTCAGGCATGTAGGGAGCCCCCGGGAACGCCAAGCGACCTCCGGGAACCCCAGCCTCCGCTCCCCTGATACAAGGGATACAGGGGCGTCCTCCTCGGGGAGGCTACAATACCTCCCCCGATCTCCACCACCGACGACGCCCCCCGGCCACGGAAGGGGTGTGGTCCCTCCCGGGTCGTCGTATCCGCGGCCGTATCCGAGCGCCAATAGTGCTCCCTGGTCGGAACCATATACGGGGCAGTATTTCTCCACAAAAGCTTTCGAAGCTTTCGACGATTACTTAAACATTTCCTACCCGGTCTAATTTCTTATTATTCGCTAAATGTCATTTGCACTAGATTTTGTCTGTTTCATTTATGATTAAAGATCTCGTTACTTTAGATATACAAAATTTGACAGTTAAGATCGACATACTGGACAAAAAATCGATAAATTTCACAAATACTCTTTCGGGTTGACAAGGATGGATTCTTTTGTCGATCGATAATTTTACATTTGCAAACCATCTTTGCAAATTACTAGTATTGAAAATTTACTTCCAATTATAATTTGGTTACATACTATCTTACCTTTGTATAAAACCACATAAGGCGATGACTGATGAACACAACGCGACCAACAGAAGCGACGAACACAGTGCTGTGGACAAAAAGACAATAATAAAATTAAACCACATATTCAAACAATACTATATTATTGCAAATGAGTCCAATATGAGTTCGAAGGACAAGGCACACGTCGTGGACTTTAATTTCATACTAATTTTCAAATGCATAATTTAAACACAAGAAATAAAAATAAACTTGCTGTTCCAACGTACAGGCTTCAAAAAATTAGAGGTTCGTTTGTGGGCAAATGTGTAAATTTTTATAACAAGATCCCACATAGTGTAGCTGAATTGCCTTTTCATAAGTTCAAGGTACATGTTAAAAAGACGCTAATGAATAAGGGCTATTACAAAGTCACGTCCTGAATGGGTGGTAGGGGAAAAGAATTGGACGATTCAAAAGAGCTATCTATAAAGTCATTTATGAATAATGTTAATTTTGATTTTGAATTGTACGAGACAGGCAATTGCTATTTCCGCCGAAGCATATATAGTGCCTTTTCAAAAAATAAATACAAGGAAATTATTAATGGTTATAAAACAAATAATAAATGTATATTATGTATATATTTCTTGATAAGCACATTTAATTAGTGCGTAGTGGAATCACAATGTGGAGCCTACCGCACGCAACCAAAAAGGCGAGGAGAATACCCGACGGTCTAAGTGGGTAGGCCTGGCACTCTTGCTACACATGCTCGCCGCTCTAACCAACGGGTACGGTGAATTTCAGGCATTTCCATCCGATAAAATAAAGGCACATTTAGTTAACATTAAATGGCAAAACAATAGTACACTTTATATTAAACTATGGGGCCCGACAGACTTCGTCCTGTCACAAAAATGAGTAAAGTGGCAGTTTTTTTTCCTACTTATTTTATAGTGAGGGCAAAAACTTCTGCTGTACAGAATCGTCACTCTGGTGCTAGGGCGTTGCGAATAAAAAATAATTAAATAAAACATATATAAGCAATCAAAACTATTCAATTTTGAAACCTGACATTAAATCCTCCAACGATGTATTCTGTGCTCCAACGCACGCACGCACACTGTTGTGATAGATATGATTCAATAAAGCGCAAATTGACTCTTTGGTGTTAGGAACACACGTATACATTGCTTAGAATAGTGAGTCCTTGCAATATGAACATTATACAATAACAATAATGCTCAAATTTATTGTACGTTTTAGTTAGGAAACGTTTATATAGGAATCAAACGGTCTGTTTTTAGGGTTTTCCAATAATTATACGAATTTAAACGTAAACACCATCCTTGAACTGCAACGAACATTTAAAAAACAAGAATTGACCAAATTGGTCCAGTCGTTGTTGAGTTGAGCGCTTACCAACACAATTTGCGATTCATTTTTATATATAAGAAGATTTAAATTTATATTAAAAGTTACATTTGTCACGTTAGGGCAATTACTGAACAAGAATGTTATTGTTTTGTCAGGCGCTTTATATACAGCACGTCGAGAATTAATTTTCACATAAATTTCCTAGAAAGTTTTTTGTTTGAAATTATGAAATCGCGCCGGCGCTGGATTTTGTTTATTTGTAAACACGATACTACGTATTCTTTTTACGAATACAATAGCAATATTCCCGCGCATGTTGGAGATAAATACTTTATTGTTAAGAAAACTAGTACCGATTTCCGAGATAATTTTCTTGAACAAGTGTTTTCTATATAACATATTTGGGGAAAGTATTAAGTTAATATTTACGTACTTAAGTAGACGTAAAATCTTAAATAAAAACGGCGTATATATAATTTCTTTTTTGTATGAGAATGTTTGTGTTATTTTAATATAATTATTTATTTTTAAACTAAATATTTTGAGAATATTTCAAGAGAATATCGAGCGTAAACGATCAAAAATATCGGTTGTTGTATAAGAGCGACCTTTAACATTCATTTTATTCTGTTTTTTAGTAGTTGTTATACTGGCAACGGATCACATGTGAAAACTTAAACTAACTACCACGGAGTATGAGATACAGCCTGGTGACTAACGGGCAAACAGACAGACGGACAGCGGAGTCTTTGTGATAGGGTCCCGTTTTAATGCACACCATATTATAGTATAAGTATATATCATATATATTTATATAAGTATGTGTATGGGAACTTCTTTATATACATAATTTTATGATATATATATATATATATTATATATATATATATATATATATATATATATATATATATATATATATATATACCTGGTAAGTCGTCCCCGACCCCGACCCCCCAACTTAACCCTTTTCAAGTTATAAGGATTTAAAGACTTTTTTGAAAAAATGTCAGATTTTTGTCTATTGGCCCATTTTTTTTGTTTATTATAATTCAAATATTTAGTTTTATACTATTTTTGTGTAGCAGATTAGTTTGTTCATCATAATGCAAAATAAAAATAGAGTTACCTCAACTAAATAGGTTGTAGATAGAAGATTGATAGTTATAGCATCAAACAAAAATCAGTACAAATCAAACTTCAACCAGCAATAGTAAAAAAAAAAATCTATGACACGTAGGCTGCAGACACCTTTAAAAATATCTACGTTTCATTAGCTATTCAACAAGGTATAACAAGGTAGGCTGCTATTAGATTTCTTGGAATAATCTTTGATAAAAGTCCTAAAAGGAGTAGTGAAATTAATGTAAAATTTATCAATTATGTGACAAAATAAAATAAAACAATTTAAATTAGGTTAAACAAATGTATTTTATTTTATCTTTCGTGTTCAACATGTCCACCTCTGTTTCGCACACACACTCGCATTCTGTTTCTAAGTCCACTTTTAACCACCGATGTTGTTAAACCTCTTCTTATTTGATCTGCTGCCATTAGAATCCTTTTCTTTTAACACGTCTACAGACTCAATTGGGTGGTTTTCGTCGTATACTATGCTTTTCATGTGCCCCCATACATAAAAATCCATGGGGGTCAGGTCTGGGCTTCTCGCTGGCCACGGTATAGGTCCACCTCTCCCGATCCACTTATTGGTATAGTTTGTGTCTAACCATTCTCGGACACATCTGCTATAATGTGCCGGGCAACCGTCGTGTTGAAACCACATGTTTCTAATAAGATTCAGGGGTAAGTCTTCAAGCAAATCTTTCAATCATCAATCTTCAAGCAACTTAACCAGTTGGGGGGCGGGGTTCCAAGGGGAAATCTGTCAGAAATGGTGGGAACACGATCCCCTAACGGGGTTCGCACGACTTACCAGGTAACCCTGTATATATATATATATATATATATATATATATATATAATTCATATCGAAATGTTTCTAAAATAGATTATAATAAATAAGATAACTTTTACGGGATCTAACCGAAGTTTTTCACTTTCGGTAATAAGTAGATTGGTTTCTTTTTCGTTTAAATAAAATTGTTAATTTATTATTTAAATTTAGACTTTATTTAGTATTATTTTGTAATTGTTCAAATATTTGTACATTTTTACCGAAACGGTCAGATATTGTGAAGTTATGTCAACTATATGATAGCTATATGAATATTTTCAATCATTGTTCAATCTCGTATATCGTTGGAGGCAGCCATCAATATAAAAAGGCGTTTAGCATCAGGACTTTGATTTGTCGAAGGCTCCAAACGTTTATTTCTATGAAGCATTAGTCACGCCTTCCTGATTCCACTTTTACGTCGGTTTTATTAACTTGCTCCCAAGAAATCATGAAGAAATCGTGTTCAGAGAGCTTATTATTCTATAGGTGGAGTAAATACGGGAGTATTTAACAATATTCCGAGTAAATGCTTATATATATTTATTTATTTAAAATACGTAATAAAATATATATGTAAAAATACGAGGGCTGAATTAAACAAACGACGACGACGACACGAGAAAAATTAAACAAACGTATATGGCTAAATATGGGTTTATTATTTTTTTCAAAGTATTCTCCGCGATGATCGATACACTTTTGCATACGTTGAAACCAATTTTTATTGCATTTTTTCCACTCTGATTGCGGTATCTCCGAAATGTGCTATTTGAACGCGCCTACGGCATCTTCACGGGTCGAAAATCGTTGACCACGTAATTTATTCTTTACATTTGGGAATAAATAAAAATCATTAGGTGCCAAGTCTGGGCTATACGGTGGATGACACATCAGTTCTATTTTTTGACCCTCCAAAAACGTTTTTGTTTCGCGTGATGTGTGACAGCTGGCATTGTCGTGGTGTAGAATGGTTCTGCGTGGCTTGTTGTTTTTAAGTATTTCTATAAATACTTCCGGCAAACAAATGGTCTACCGTAATTGACCGTTTTACGATTCTCCAGTGGTATTGTAGCCACATGACCATTAATACCAAAAAAGCAGGCCAACATTTGCTTTAAAGTGCTTTTTGCACGAGTCACTTTCGTAGGGTTCGGCTCATTTTGAAACACCCAAACTATAGATTGTTGCTTAGTTTCGGGATCGTACGCATAGATCCAAGATTCATCATCTGTGTAGATGTTATAAACAGATTTTGAGTCACCTTCGTTAAAATTTTTTAACATATTCTTGCACCATTCGACGCGAGCTTCTTTTTGATGCTGAGTTAAGTTGTGCGGTATCCAACGCGAACAAATTTGTTTTACGATCAAATGTTCATGTAATATTTCATTAATGCTTGTCATACATATGCCCAGAGTAGCCTCTATCTCGCGATACGTAACATGACGGTCTTGCATAATTAGTTTTCGTACAGCTTCAATGTTTTGTGGCACAACGACTGATTTCGGGCGACCTTCCTTAACTTCGTCCGTGAGCTTACTCCGTCCACGATTGAACTCACTAAACCAGTGATACACAGTGGTTTTTGATGGAGCTTCAACACCAAAAGTGGAAGTTAATTGATCTACGCACTGTTGTTGCGTTAAACCACGTCGAAAATCGTAATAAATCATAGCACGAATATTTTCACGTGTGAGTTCCTTCATTTCAGCGATATGACATTTTAAACCCATCAGAAAATAGAGTTTGTTAAGGATTTTAAGTATTTAGGTTTAAAAATAGATACACACTTTAATTGGAAACACCACGTTAATGATGTCTGTAATAGGCTAAGGTCAACATTAGGAAAATTTTTTCAGCTTAAAAAGATAGTCAACAGGAAAACCATGTGTGTAATATATCATGCACTTGCAGATTCAATTATAAGCTACGGTCTGATAGTATACGGTCGAACATTTAACACGTATTTACAGAGTATCAAAAACATCCAGAAAAGACTACTTAAGTATTTAGTTAGCAAAAAAGTAAAAAATATGTGTAACAAAGTTTATGACAAACTGTTCAGCATTTGTAATATTTTACCAATAGATTATAAAGTCAAATATTTAATAGGGTTAGAATATTATTTCAGTGGAGAATTTAAAAATATGGTAATAAATAAATATAATACAAAAAGTGTAAGAGAAAAAAAGTTGATACAACCAGGTGTGAAAAATTATTATGGTCAAAGACTGCCAAATTACTTGGTACCTAAAATTTATAATAAGTTCGAACTATTAAGAAAATGTCCGAAATTTACTAAAGACTTTATCAATTTTTCTCCATTCTTCAGTATTCACAAATCTTAATTCCACACAACCTTCTGGTTTCTTAAGGGTACCTAATACCTTTGGTTAATCAGACCAAGAGTCTGAGGCACTCTTATTGACCACAGGGTTGTCACTTTGAATTCCGATATTTTGATTATTCAATTGTTTATTCTGTTTCCGAGTTAGAACACACATCACCTTTTCATTCATCTGTTTCAGTTCATCACTAGATATTCGAATGCGGGACAATGCATCTGCAGCTGCATTGGCCGCCCCTTTTACATACTCAATAGTGTAATCATATTCTTCTAATAGTAATCTAAATTTTGTTAAGCGACTAGAAGGGTTTGTCATGTTAAAAAGATAGATTAATGGTTTATGGTCGGTTTTTATTATAAACTTGCGACCATACAAGTACGGCCTAAAATATTTAACGGACCATACAATAGAAAGTAGCTCCTTCTCTATAGTTGGATATCTAATTTCGGCTTTATTTAAGTTGCGACTTGCGAAAGCTATTGGTTTATTGTCGCAGTTACTTAATACAGATCCGATCGCAAAACCAGACGCATCGGTTTGCAAAATAAAAGTATTTTCACTGTCGAAGTTTGGATATTGAAGAAGTGTTGGAGAGATTAATGCCTTTTTTAGGAATAAAAATGATTGTTGACATTCTGAATTCCAATTAAAATCTACATTTTTGCGACAGAGTCTATTAAGAGGTAATACTATCTCTGCAAAATTAGGGATAAATTTTCTATAAAAGTTGGTAAATGCCACAAATCTTTTTGTTTCGTCCACATTTTTAGGGACAGGATAATTTTGAACAACTTTAGTTTTCTCTGGATCTGGCTTTATGCCTTTAGTTGAAACAACGTGACCTAATAATTGAATTTCTTTCCTTAAAAAATCACATTTGTTTGGATTTAATTTTAGATTAGTTTGTCGAAGTCTTGTTAAAATATCTATTAAATTTTTATTATGCATATCTAAATTTCGGCCAAAACAAATTAAATTGTCTAAATAAATAAATAATTTGTCGTATGCTAGTCCAGACATAGCGACTGTCATTAATCGTGAGAATGAACTTGGACTAATTTTTAAACCCATAGGAAGTCGTGTCATTTGATATTGACCAGACGGGGTTGTGAATGCTGTGTACTTCCGGCTCTCAGGACTTAAATTTGCTTGGTAGTATGCCTGGGATAAATCTAACTGAGAAAAATACATTGCTCCCGACAAAGAATCCAAAATATCAGTAATATTAGGCAACGGGAATTTGTCATCTAATATTCGGTCATTAAGTTTACGAAAATCAATCACTAACCTCCATTTTTTAGAATTATCATTAGATTTTTTCGGAACTAATAGAATAGGACTAGACCATTCACTCTTTGCTGGTTCAATTATATTATCAGAAAGCATTTTTTTTATTTGTTTTTCAATTTCAGAACGCTGTGAGTATGGTAAGCGATATTGTTTTACGTATACCGGTTCCGCATTCGATTTTAGTTGTATTGTTTGGTCGTACAAATTAGAAGTAGTTAATTTATCATTAGATAATTGAAACACGTCTGAAAATTTTGCGCAAATATTTTCGATAGATATACGTTCTTCATTATTTAAATGATTCAAACTCAATTGGGAAAACAAATTTCGTACTCTATCTCCACTTACAATAGTATTCTCAAAATTGCATATGTCGTACTCTGATAGTTTGTGTACCTCTGGCCTAAAGTAGTTAAGATTTACTTCCGTTTCGCGAGTGTTTAATATCTGAATACTAATTTTATTATGTTTTGGCTTACATATGGTACTAGCTATAAAAACTCCTTGACATAACTCTCCTGGCATAACAACACATTCATAATCAATGATACTGTCAACGACATACATTTTTTCGCATCTTGGTGGAATTGTTAGAAAACCTTTTTGACCTAAAGATCCGGTAACCATAGGCAACGTTATACTATTACCATTATTATTATAATTTAACTTTAAAGTATTATTTTCAAAATCTAAAATAGCTTTATACTTCTGCAAGAAATCTCTACCTAATATTCCTTGTTGTTTACACGGCAGGTAATCGATAATATAAAATTTGTTTTCGAATACCTGACCATTTATATTAAGCATAACATAAGAATGCCCGACGGATTGTACTTTGCCCCCTATTCCTTTTATGTAGGTGCGTTCCGTATGCATCGGAATGTTCCATCTTTGTACTGTTTCATATTTCAGCACCGACATCGATGCACCTGAATCTACTAGAAAACTATATTTGGAATCTTCGAATAACAATTCCACTGAGCTGCTATAGTCACAAACTAATACATAATTATTATCGAAAAAACTGCATAGATTCATTATTTGTTGTTTCAGACTTATTTTCCGGATTTAAATCGAATGTTTTTAAAGACTTAGAATTGTTTAAGTCTCTGTTACTTTGCATGTAATGTATATTATGACCACGATTAAATGAACGGTATTTGCCGCCGCGATTATTCTGTATTTGTCTAGTATTATAGCCCCCGCGCGGTTGAATCGAAGTTCGACCTCTGGTTGATTGATTATTTGAAAAATTCAAGTGTTTGTTACCATGTTGAAATTGCATTTGAGGTTGCCCGCCTCGTCTTAGAAAATTTCCTCTGTTACTACCGCGGAAATATCTACCCAAACTTGAGCGTCCACGATATCCAAAATATACTGTAGGTTCTTGGTTCGAGCGACTGTATGACGCTTCTTCGTCCTTTGCTGCACGTATTGTGTCTTTTAGTGACGAATAATTACGCGCTGACAATATCGTACTCAGTTGTCGATTTCGCAAACCATTGGTGAAGCTCTTAATAGCAAGCTTCTCATTTAAAGGTCTTAATATTTTGTATGCGTCTTGATTACCGTCAGCTTGCGATATCGTCAAGTTAACGAACAACTCTTCGACTTTTCTGCCGTAATTTTCTAAACAATTGCCGTTTTGTCGCATCATTACTAACTCATTATGAATAGAAGTACTCGATTTCTTGGTAAGTAAATGATCTCGCATATCCTGAATTAATAATTCACAGTTATCATATGACGTTGATAACCTTAACTTGGCATTTTCATTTACTCGCGTTTTTAAAATAAATTGTATAAGCATATTTTTACCTTCCTTATTTAGTGTAGAGCTATATAACTCTATAGAATCGATAAGGTTCTTAGTGACATTTTCATCACCAGTCATGACCGGGATTAGTGCTACCGCAGTTTTAAAGTCAAAGACTGACATTGTTGGAAAATTTACGTTTGTACACTCAGGAATATAATTTTTGGAACAAAAAGTTTCTATTTGCTCATATAATTGTTTAATTAAATCGCAAAATGACTGTAAGTCATCTAAAACTTTACCATCTATTTGCTTCGTTTGTATCTGTTCTAAAATAATCAACATACATTCATCGAAATGTTGACGCAACTGAATAGCCTCAGACAGCTTTTTCCGCAAAACATTCTTTGTTCGTCTAGCGTAACTTAATTTTACCAAATAATCTTTTATAATTTGAAGCTTATCACAAATATTTTTTATTTCATCAGCCAACGAAAATAGAACCAGATATTTTAATTAAAAAATACATTATTTACATATTAATAATTATACAATATTATTAAAAATACACATTAAACAAAATTCACGACACGAATTAACTCGACACGACTCGATGAAACTAGGTCAAAGTGTACGTTTTTGCACTTTTGAACAGTTCTATATGTTTTTATTGTTATGGCTTTATCAAACTTTCACAATTTGCACTCACTTGTACCTGAACTGGGCGGTGACACTCGTAGCAAACACGAGCCTCCTGGATCGGTCGTCGAACAGAACGCCTCAGAGTTTGCGCCAATACTTCATTCCGGATCCATCCATGATGACATCTTCTATATAGCATGTACAGGCCAAAAACTCCAGCAATTGCTATCATAGTGCAAATGAGCACCAGGACTATGCTTATAATGTTCAGGTGAAATTGTTGATAATTTGAACCAACAGCATTTTGGTTCAAGAAAACGTCTTCCTTCTCCACAGTAGACCGGCACATTTTATAATTCTTTAAATGAATTAAAATTTTAAACTTTAACCAATCCAATATAAAGTAATAAGTCGCGCGGCCGAACTCCAGCAACCCGCGTCGGATGGCAGGGTCGCCATGTAAGGTAGGGAGCTCGGGACAGTAAAGTAAACAAGTGAATTGTTTCACGTATGATTTATTACTAACTAATCATCTGACAAAATCTATCTTATATAGGTTATAACTAGTACTTAAATATTATGTGTAGATCTATAACACCACAAGCGGTCCCTACCTTACAAGCGGTGCTAAAATCAAAGCTACGAGCTGTTTTGCTCGATAATGTAGGTTAGATCAAGTCTGTGTAAATCATAGATATATTATAGAGTAGCGTACGCTAGGATATAATACATCTAGTGTGTAAATTATATTGATTGTCAATTATTATTTATTAGGTATATCACAGTGTCGGCGCGACGGCGGTGCGGTCGGGAGATGTGATGAGATTAACGTACCAGTTTAAATTGCATTTTAAAAATTTACTCGTACTGAATTAACTTTTATAATAAAAAAACATTTAATAAATAAGCTATGCTTTAAAGTAAGTATTTTGCTTTACTGTAGTTTACGTATATTGAGTTATATCTTATGCATGCCCCGGCTGCACTCGGATCGCGCGTAATGTGGTTAGATATTATAGTAAGTAGGTTATATTTATGGATAAAGAAAAGAGCGCATCTCGCCCATAAACATAATGTTTGGCGAGTTTTATATATATTTTTATAAATGTAAACCTATTTGTTCAAATAAATAAAAAAAAAAAAAAAGAAACAAAACACTAGAGTAAATAAGGAAAAAAAAATAGCGGCCAGTATTTCAAAAAAAGAACGAATTTTACCATGGAGGTCATATATTGCGTTTAAAAATGTTAAAATCCCAGATTCCGGATACTTAAGCAGCAGCCCTCGTATATATAATAATAATATAATATAGTATCCCTACTAATGTTATAAACGCGAAGGTTTGTATGGATAGATGTTTGTTACTTATTCAAACTACAATAATATAGCTATCTTCTCACAGGAAAAGATATTTTCCCGTGGCAAAAATTATCCCTATATCCTTTATTTTTTTTAAATTGCAGCTTGTCCGTTTAATACGGATATTTGCTAATAACGTCAAATTATTAAAAAAAATATGACGTATATTTGGCCGTGTTGGGGCCAAATTCGCCTGCGTCCTTTACAGTTAGAATATTCAGAATACTCTTACTAAAGATTTCATACCAAACCATCAAATGTTTCCACGCGTTCTTAATTTAAATTATTTGACAATAGAAACTTTTTAATCTCAATTTCGACGACAAAATTTATTTGAAATATAGCCAGAACAGGAGTAGAAATAATTATGGAAGCCAAACTTATAAACGTACGGAGCGCTCATTTTCTTACGAGAAAGGGGTACATAATCGCGCCATATTATTCCGGCTAGTCGTGTAGTCTTGTGGGCGGGAGTTTTATTTAATAATCGTGATCATATGAAGAATAGATTCGGCAGAGAGGATATTAGGGGCTACAGCGGGAAATATTACACTTGGTGGTCACAGCTTTCGTACAATGAGCGAGTTATTACGCTGTATGCTTGTCGATTGTTCAGATAATACTTCTATCGAATCTATGGGAACAAAATGTTGTCCTGGTTCTTATGAGTGTTCAGAATGGTATAATAGCAATATGACATTTAGATCCTATCGCGTATATATGCTTTCGTCTATATTAATATTTATATATGTTATATATACATAGATCTCGTAGAAGCTTTATATGATTATGATTCTATTTACATATACGAGTACTTACATTGCTACTTGTATATATTCTATCACACGTTTCAGGGCTCTGTAACTCAAAAAGAATACGGAACCGTTGTCCGTCTAACAATAAAAATCTTTTTTCTCGGGAAATGTAAAGTTTATATTAAAATTTGGCAATTAAGACTATTATTATTTTATTAGGTATATCTGTGGTAGTTGAAATTGATAAAAATGAACCTAGATCAGTGCGACCAAAATATACTACCAAATATTTGAATCTTATTTTGTAGCATTTCCTAGGGGAATGTTAACTTATACTATACTTCCCACAGCCAGAGCAGTTTTTTTTGTACGGATCAGCTCGTGTGGGAGCCCAAATCACACATGACTGCTTGAAAGTTTGTCTCAGGTTATATTATAATAATAATATTTAGCTCTTAGGTTTCAGGTCTCAGGAGGTAGTCATAAGGTCCGCTGTTATTTACTTCACTACACTATTAAGCTTTCGAACCCTTCCATACAAGCTGTCGGGCCGTTATGGTCAAGGCTGAGTTTAGTCAGTAGGTCATCTGGTCGAGCCACCTCGATCCGTTTGGAGTGCGATGTAATTATTGTGGTACTTGCTTGCCATGGTCTCCATGAGGATTCTCAGCTTCTTCTCTCCAGAGGGGAAAAAAAAATGTTTTCAATTCATTTGTCTTACACATGCACGCTACACAAGTGAAATTGTCGTTTGGTCCTGCTCTACTTACTCTATGAACAATCTAACGATAGTATATAATAAATCTGTTATCTGTGTAACGTATTTTTTTCAACTGTCACATCGAAAAGTCTATTGTCGATGCCATTGACCAATATCAGCAAATAAATGATTAAAAATCAAATAATACAAACGAACACCATTAACCAAATTGTTAAATATGGCAAACTTCAATGAAATGAGTAATCAAAATTAATGGAGAATGATGTAAAAATATCTGTACCTATCCTGGCGAACTTCACTTCGTTCAATAGTAAATAGCATGAGCTGTCAACTGCGGAAAATGGCGGAATTTTAAAAGTTCCTGAAGTTCCAAACAGCTGAACCAAATTGGATAATTATTTTATTATCATGCGCCCCATTGTCAGTACGAGGTGTGTATAGTGTGGATAATTTCTCGTACATTAAAAAGTATTTTAACGAGTTTTGAAATTACGCCATTTTTTGCAGTTGCATTTCACGTTTATATACAGGTTAATATATATATACGTTAATAGACAGGTAAGTGGTACGGAGTTCGTCGGATCACCTCGTAATTAGTAAATACATTTTGTTAATTGCGTAGGATATGTGCCTGGGTTGAAACACGATTTTAATATAATGTTCGATGCATTACTCGTTCTTTTTATTAGCACTGCCACATATTTACGCGAACAGATTATTAATAATTTATTATCGTAACTGTAGTAAACAGTTGCATTAAATTTCAAAATAAGTAATGTACGTCATTTCTATAATCTGGAAAGTGAACCCAATTGAAAGCCGAAGAAGATTTTCCGTACACATTTTTATTATAATTTATTTCCGTGTTGATTATTATATAACACATTAAAAATATATTTATAAAATATGAGTCGCTTTCTATATTTGACCTATATAATTTCCATCCAAAAAGGAACCTCCCTATCGTATCGCAAATATACACAATCATATTAATCTCAGAAACATTATAAATAACCCTGCGTCAACCAACTCTGAATTAGCCGAGAAATTATTTGCTATAAGCACATTATCATAAAAGAATAAATTCGAAGTTGGTACGGCAAACATCGATACTGCGTCGCGATAGCAAACAGAGGGAACGGATACGCCATAAATAGTGTTATCTTCATCTTATCCGCAAAACAAGCGAACTGTGCAAATATAGCAACGGTTGTGAGTTGCAGACACTTGAAGCCGTACGCCACTTCAATAAGGATAAATGGTACGGATGCTCCGTTGAATATTTTCCCCTCAGTCGTTCGGTAATTATGTTCTCCTGGTATATACAGTTCGGTTGATTGACTGGCTAATACGATTTTATCCACGTTTATGCTACACTAACTTACTTTCTTGGGCTTTGCTCACGTTATACCGGATATTCTTGATAGGAAATATTACTTTTCAACACACTTCCTCATAAAGTGGCTCTAATCCCATGGCAATTAGGCACATAATGACACCTATAATCAACCTGTGACTTTTTCATTACTATTACTCACGAGTGAGTAATAGTTTTTTTTTAAATATTATTGGTTGAGTTACGCTTACATTTGCGCTAAAAAGCTATACGCGAAAAGCCCAGGAAAAAAAACCTCATTTTTTAGTCTATGCCCGATACGCGCGCATAGGAAAACTAATTAATTTTTCCCGCCATTACGAAATTTATTAGTCTATGGCCGATGCGCGCGTATAGGAAAACTGATTAATTTTTCCCGCCATTACGAAACATTTTTCACAACTCGTCTCGTTTTCCCTTTTGAAGTTATTTAGTCAGTTATTAATTAAGATGTCTGCAAATACAATTTATGAAGAAAAATAGTTAATTATAATTTTACTAACTGCACATTTACTAATTGTTTCTCTAAATAATTTTTTTATCTACTATGTAAAATGGTTTTTTATTTAAGTATTATTTTATTCAGAAGTGTGTTGAAAAACGTTGTATGATACACGTGTGTATTGATGATTACCGTCCTCGGCTTCTTAAGACCCTCGCCTGGCGGCTCGGGCCTCAATGCGCCTCAGCGGTAATCACCAACATTACACACTTGTACCATAATGTACTATTTTATTTAAAAAATCCTCCGGTTTTAAATTATCCACATATATATAAAAATTGTTTTAACAATATCTACCACAATAGCAACTCTAACTGTTATAAAGTCCCAGGGAGATGTTTGCCACCGCTTGGCGAAAGCCCGACCAAATGGTTGGGTAAGGTCGGGTGCGAGGTAGTGGCATTGCAATGTGGACCCTACCGCATGCACCCAAGGATGCAAGGAGAACACGGCCCGGTGCGACATCATGCATTTCCCCGCGAGATATTTTCCACCGGACTCTACCTTGTCTTAGCTAGAGACCAGAGTGGAGTTTCAAAAGGAGATGCTTAAACATTTGAAGTGTAATAATATATTGCGCTCGCTGATGCAGCACACTAACATTTCTACACGCTTAGAAACACCAATATTTGTCTGCATTTTGCGGGGTCATCTAGAGAATTATGATTGGTGATTCATGACCTGCCATATTTAAATCGTTATCGAGGCGTTGAGGAGGCAGGTGACCGGATTATAAAAAAATAGTTCATAAACGTTTTTATCTTTAGTCAGAATAGTTCCTAATAGTCTTCAGTTACATTTTTCATTGTGCAGATGGAAATTAGACCCAGTTATTTAAAAAGTAATGCAAAAATATATATTTTAAATACAAACGAACATAATTAACACCCTGCTAATTTGCGAATGAACAAAGAATACAAAAATATTATTTTTCCTTGCAACAAAAGTCGCGACTGGCAGACATTTGAAGGCGAACGCCACTTCAATAAGTATTAACGCTACAGCTGAACATTTTCCCCTGAGTTGAGTCGTTGGTAATTATGTTCTCCCGGTATGTACAGCCAGTCAATTCATGCTTTATATTAGCGCTACGAAAACCGTTGCTATTGCCAGCAACATAAGAGCTGTCTCAAGGTCGACATGTAAAGTTTAGCACGTTGCCTTATGTACAATGGCTAATTGACTAGCTAAGTCCTTTTTATCCCATAAGCTAATGTACGTAATTCTAAGGAAAACTATTTTTGTATTTTGTTCTATTATTCGTATATATTAAACTAGCGACCCGCCCGGGCTTCGCACGGGTGCAGTGAAAAAATGGTTATGGTGGGTTATCCCTAAGAGATAGACATATACCATCGCGGACTTTTTTGTGGATTTTTGTAAGTTGTACAATACTGTAGTACATTATTTTGGTCTATCTCGTAGGGTTCAGCCAGCGTTTGCAATATAAGCGCAAAAAAACGTGCTTATTTACGACATCACATTAGAAACCTTTAAATTTATCAGTGTTTCTCTACTATATTATGCATTTATTATACATACAAACCTTCCTTAAGAATCACTCTATCTATTAAAAAAAACCGCGTCAAAATCCGTTGCGTAGTTTTAAAGATCTAAGCATACATACGGACATACAGCGAAAGCGACTTTGTTTTATACTATGTATTGATAAAGAATCAAAAAAGCTATAAAGACTTTTGTCTATATGTCTAGAAAAGCGTTGATAGGTCCGTTTGTAAGTGCGAGCTTTGCTTAGCTCAAAGTAAGCACTGTAAAGCTTGTGTTATGGGATCTAGGGTATCGGATAGACATACATATATTATATATATATATATATACATAAATTTGGTAGAAATATATTATAATAACCATGACTAAGGTACAAATACACGCATTCATCACGCAAACATCTGTCCCCACCGAGACTCGAACCCGGGACCTCAGAGATGGCGACACCTTTAAATCGGTTCACCAACCATTCGACTTCGGAGGTCGGCAAATATGCAAATATGTTTTTGGATTATGTAAAAGTATATAATATGCATGCAGTATGACGCATTTGTCAGAATAACAGTGTTATTATCGTCTGGCTAAAATATTGGATTAGAACTAAATTAAACTAAACTAGATTAAATTAACAAATAGTGAATTTATTTAAATTTGGAACATCACACAACGCCGCGTACTAGGAACCACGCATGCAGTTATCCACATAAAAAATTGCTCCAATATTCAGAAGCGTTTCCGAAATACCTAGCACGCCTGTCACCTCATCTGCCGCTAACATAAATAATACAACGCAATAACAACAGGACTCGGCTAACTGCGGCTGTTATTGCCCCCCTGCACCCGTTCCCACCTGCCCCTGTCTCCCCCGCGCCGAAATCCCCACAAGCACCTAATGCGACATTCTTACGTGACAACGATTTATCCAACGTGTATTGTGCTCACTTAATTTATGGGCGCGCTTAAAACCGTCCCTGGACAAAATTATTTTCTCATATTCAAATAAAAATTACATGTGACATTTGGGTGGGGCGTTATTGCCGATGACTGTACCGGGATGTTTTGATTCGCCGAGTTCCGGAAGTGTGACGTGATGGTATTTTTTTTTACGTTCAGCGATTCGAAATTTGATTTGGTATGGTATGATTGACAGTTATAGGTTTAAATGCAGGCGAGTAACTAAAGCCTGCCGAGATTATGTCAATATTGCGACAAACTGTCACTGTTAAATAATATTTAAAACTGTGTTTTTTTTTAATTTTTCAATTACTTTGAAACCCCAAAGTGAAAGTTTAGGTTAGAATGAAATCACAGAATTAAGTTATTTTAAATTAAAAAGAAAAATCCCAAAAAGTATCAGATCTTATTTTTCACAGAATTTTGTACATTATTGACTTAAACTTTGTGATAACTAAATTTCTTACCTTCTAAACTAGTAATTTTTCTAAAGTAAAGTTTGCTTTCTTGATATTAGATAATAATAATGAAAAAGTAAGTATTAAGTGTAATTTTTTGAAATCTCTTGACTGTAATATTATTTAAAGAGGCTTCATGAAATTATTTTGTATTTTAGCGTTTGAATAATTATTTTAAAAACGAATTTATTCACACAAAAAGCTAGACACTTTGCAAGAGCCATCAGCGTCTTCTTCATTATAAAAATGTAGATTCATACGGTCTGCTTGTAACTGACCATTCCCGTAATACATTTGCTGACGAAATATAGTAGCCCTTATTACGACTGAATACAAATGCTTTGGTTCTTGAATTATAAAAATTGAACAATTTATTTATTTTGATTGCATATAAATATTTCGGTATGTCTCTAAAATTAATTGATTTCTAAGTATCAAAAATTAAACGTCAACATTGTAAACATAATTATTTTGCCACTTCTAGAAAAGTTTTTTTTTTCAATATAGAAATACACATCATTTTAGCTAGGACCTCCTCACTGTCAGTGCTGCTAGCATCCAGCGCTTTCTTGCGATCCTCACTAAATCGCCTGCTCATTTTGTAGTCCTACCAACGTTGAGGTGTTCAGTATCTGGTTGTCTTTTGAGGACCTTTCAGCCCTAGCATGTTAGTCAGTGCTGCGAGCAATGTACCTTGCCAACTCCCACATAAGGTTCACAATTCTTCGGGTTATGACTGTGGTTCTGTGAATTTCATACTTTTTGATACGATCACGCAGAGAAACTCCGAGCATAGCCCTCTCCATTGCCCTTAGGGTGGCATTAGCCTTCTTATAAGGTCCGTTGAATGTATACAAGTATATGTACAAATAACAAAGTTATTAGCAATTTTTTTTGAATATATAAATCAGGCGACTTTACCGCCAATCAAGGAATGATCATATAGAAAGTACGGGACGGAGAGCTATCGTTGCGCTAACCAAACAGAATAGGAGCGAGGGACGACGTATTCATTCTCTCGCTATTATTGTGCAACTAAATGAGAAGTAATTACATTGGTCAGCAATTATAAAATTTGGCGAGCCACCCAAAAGCAGCATTTAAATAATTTGGTCAGCATACAAAGATTTTGTTTGCAATAAAAAAAAAAACAGGCAGCAATTCTTGTTCCGCAACTAATTTTGATAATGGTCAAAAATTAAATCATACATAGGCAGCCAACAATAACATGAGTCTGCATAATAAACATTCAGTCCGCAAAATAACTACTTGAGCGGCAAGATTTCATGATTGAGCGGCAGAAAAACATGTCTATAAGTAGTATATTTGATTGGTATGTTAGGTTAGGTTAGGTTAGGTTAGGTTTTTTCTTTTTTTTTTTTTTTTTTAAGTTTTCCCCATAGAGTTGGTTAGGTTAGGTTAGGTTAGGTTAGGTTAGGCAGTATTTTTGCTACTCTTATATGCAGCACAAAATGCATTTTTTGCTTACACTCTGAGTGCTTACCAAAATTTTATTAAACATGAGCAGCTGATTGCAGCTTATATAATTAATATGCTGTACAAAAATTAATTACAGCCATCCAGAATGACATAAATTGCTGATTGATTTTGAAATGTTTGCTGACCATGAGTTGCTGACCAATTAGCTATTTCTGCTCACCGATTATATTTTTCTGCTCACAGAAATAACAATACTATGCTAACCATTTAATTGACACCCCAACTAAATTACACCAATTGCGAGAATTTGAACGGTACAGTTTCGATGCAACAATGCAGTACCTACCTCCTGTTTGTATTTAACATGATTGAATGTAGCAATAAAAATTTAAAATGTTATTAAGTTAGATGTACTAATATAAAACATGATTATTTAATACTTATGTAGTATAAGTTAGAGTAATCTACCTAGCTCTACCTTCCTTATGGCCAGTGCCTGATTAACCCTTAGGCTAATTAGGCTGCAGCCTAGGGCGCGAGGATCGGGGGGCCTGACTTGACTCGAATCGGTTCTTTTTAGGCCGACCGTAACACATCTGGTGGGGGCGCGTTCTTACAATTAGCCTAGGGCGGTGAGAATTCTTGATCAGTCGCTGTTTATGGCTATACTAGCCTTATGGCTATGAAGGTAGTTTATTTATTAGAAGTTTACTGGGTACCTAGACTTATTAAGTTGGACATGTCCTACTTATATATGACTATGTTTTTTTTTTATAGGATAGGGCAGCAAACGAGCAACACCAACAATCAACCAACACCACCAGCAACACCAGGGGAGTCACAGATGCGTTGCCGGCCTTTTAAAAGGGAATAAGGGGAGAAGGGGTAATTGGGTGGGCCTCCGGTACCCTTTCTCACTCGGCGAAACACATCGCAAGTGCTATTTTACGCCGGTTTTCTGTGAGGCCGTGGTATCACTCCGGTCGAGCCAGCCCTATTCGGGCCGAAGCATGAATCTCCCACGGTAAAAAATCGTTTAGAATAAAAAACAACCGGTTCAATGTATATTTAAAAACAGAATACTTCACACAAAATTTAACGGGCGATGTTAATTGACAATTTATATATCTCTGAACTGAATCACTACAAAGTAGCGTTTAATATGAATAATATAGATGGAGTCAAAGTAAAAGTACTCGTACATATTCCACCTAATTCGAGTCATGATTAGAGATAATGGTCAAACTTCTTGGCGAGACTTTGGTGGTTGGAGTGATTTCAGTCTATATAATTTTTCCTATATTAAGTAGATATATATGCAGGGTTACAGGTTAAGTCGACCTAGATCCGTTAAGGGCGTGTAGTACCCATCTTTTCTGACATATTTCACTATGGCCTATAAAACTTTGCCGATTTTTTGTCATTAATTACGATATTTTGAAGTTAGTGCGTCTAATTATTATTATTATTTTATTACATGCGGATTAAGATGCTCTATGAATTTAGTTCCTCTACCAAATTCTTAAGTAGGTTAACTAAATACGTTCTGGACGATTGAAAGTTCAAAAAGTTTATAATAATATTGTCAATTTACTTTTCTTTACTGAATATCTTTAAAAAATGTATGGCACACGTTTGGCAGAAATGCTTAAAATCATCTACGTTTCATCAGCTATTCAACAAGATATAACAATCTAGGGTTTTATTTATTTCGTAGGAAAATTTTCGTTTCATAAGCGATAGTGGACATGGAGTAGGTCGACTTAACCTGTAACCCTGTATAGTATATGTATAATGGGGTAGACGACTCCAACTGATTATGACCGTTTTTATACTATTATTATCTGACTTGAGCAATTTATGTCTCATGAAAGTATGTCAATATAGAAATTTCAGTTTAATTATTAATTTATATTGTTTTTAGATTTAAAAAAAATGAGCAATTATTATTTACGTAATTCTAATGAAACGAACACATTTCTAACATTCTCACATTAAATGTAACATTTTTTTATATAGAAAGTGTACCTATAAACGTGCAAATAACAGAGTTATTTCAAAATTTGTTTATACGCTCATACAAATTAGGCGAGTTTACTTAGTTATGACGTCACGATTGCAGTGTTTTTAGTATGGAGCGTTTTTGAGCGACCCGCGACAGCGCCGCAAACATGTCGATGTATCTTCAAAAGTTATAGGCGCAGGTGTACTGTTGGTTCTACAATATTTCTCACTTAAAAGAGTATCTTATTATAAGTGAATTTAAAAAATTGTCGTCTACCCAATTTTTCTTATTTACAACTTTCATTGCTAGTATGACTTCAGTTCTTCGTATACAAGTCATATAACTTTGGTACTTGGTGTGACTTAGATCTGTATAGTTTTATGTATACAATTTCGATCTTTAGTGGAAATTAGGGCTATATTAATTGGCATTATTCGAACATTTTATTACAAATAATAATTGCGTGATTTATATGCACGTCTTCTAAGTGAATTAGAGTTAATTTTACTGAAACTTAATATTGGCTATTTTAAGTTGATTTTCTTAAGAAATACATAAATTATAAAGTTTTGACTACACAGTACAGTTAATATATGATTCCAAAAGGTTCGAATTCGGAGCGTGTGAACCCACGTTATATCCTTAAGAATTGTTTACCCAAAACAATCACACATAATATGACCGCTGACAAAGGGAACGGACGACGTAGTGCCAGACTACAATCTCTACGCTTTTAAGCGTAATTATAATCCGGAATAAAGTGGCTGGTCCGACGTAATTACCTCGACGCGGTCCCGACCGACTCAGCTGTGGGACTGTTATTGCATTCAACTTAGCACTTAGCTGATTCGATTCTCAATTTTCTTTGAAGTGGTAATGATTGTTATCTTAAGTTGATTTGGTTAATTAAATACCTATATTATTTTTTATTACTATCTTAATGTAACGAAGCTTAGTATGTAATAACTTGCTTAGTAATAGTAATGGGGTATAAGAATAGAAAATACAAATTTTCATCATTCATTTACTTTTTTCTTTACTATACATATATATTTTGACTACCTTCGTGGTTGAGTGGTTAGTACTACGAATTCGAGGTTTCGCAATCTCTGAAGTCCCGGGTTCGAATCCCGGTGGGGGCAGATGTTTATGTGATGATGCGAGCCTGTTTGAGACTTTAGTCGTGGTTGTTGATATATATTTCTATAAACAATATTTATATATGTATGATATATGTATGTCTATCCGTTACTCTACATCTCATAACACAAACCTTACAGAGCTTACTTTGGGCTAGGCTAATTGATTTAAGTGTAAGAAATATTTGTTAATTATTATATATACGATTAGGCCTTAAGCCATCGGACGGAACGAAGATGGAACGTCGCTCATCGGGGGAGGTAGTTGTCTCCCCCGAGGAGGGCTCCCCTGGATTATCGCAGGGGGGGGAGGCTGGGGGTTCCCGGAAATCGCTTGGCGTTCCCGGAAATCGCTTGGCGTTCCCGGGGGCTCCCTACATGCCTGAGGAAGGCCATCCCTGAGGTTTTTAGTGGGTAGGCCTCCCCCTTCTGGGGAGGAGAGCCCCACATAACCGCCGGCTCGCCACAGCCGGGGTATGCAATTTAATGCATTTTCCTCAGAGGAACAAAAAAAAAAAAAAGGCCTCCCCCTTCTGAGAAGGAGAGCCCCACATAACCGCTGGCTCGCCACAGGGTATGCAATTTAATGCATTTTCCTCAGGGGAACAAAAAAAAATGCCTTAAGCCACGTTGGCCTAGTACAGATCGATCACCATTACATATACCTTTGAATGTTTTTGCAGGTTTATGCAGGTTTTTTTTGTATATACACCTCATGGTTAAGTCGGCTAAGCATTGTCCAATAATATATATTAAAAAGTACAGTAAAGATATACCAAATATAAAGTTACATTAAAAAATACTTATAAATGACATTTTAGTTGTGTTCTTATTTACTTATTTACAATAATTCTTAAACAACTTGATCGCAAAGACAAATACTTGCATCACGGTGTTTTTCTTTAGCGTAAATGAACACATGAAATGTACAAGACGGTAATACAAGACATGACGGCACGCAGTTATTCTAGATCTTAAGAAAGAACGTAGGGTATTTATTAACGCGTTAAAAGGACAGTGAGGGGTTGACATAGGCGATGATAGCTTCAATTTTAAGTGCGTCAATTTAAAAGCTAACTTGGCAATTTATTTTTTAAGCTTTTAGTTAGATATTAATAAATACGACATTAAAATTAAATAAGAATTAGAATTAAAGAAAATTAAAATACTTAAATGATTTTAATAAAAGTTGATATATAGTCTGAGACCCGGATAAGAAGATGTAAACATTTTTACCATGGGAAAATATATTTTTCTGTCGGTAAAATTTGGCAAAAAAAGCTGGCCGGGTTTTGATGTAATTTGGTATGAAATTGATTGGAGACACGGGAAAGAACGTAAGCTAATTTTTACTGCTGGAAAATATATTTTCACGGGATAAATCGGGGTGAATCCGCGGGCGAAAAGCTAGTTTTCATTTATTTATTGTAAAGCAGTGTAGATCACATTTCACTGTAGCTTCTGTAGTACTCAGTCTGTCATATTATGTTACTGAGACGAGTCCCATTAATCCAGAGATTACTCAAGCCCTTGCTATCATCCTGAGGGAATAGCCCTGACCTCGATCCGCGATTGCGGGAGAGTTTTAATCCTAAACAGCACAAAAAATATATCTACTTCATAACAGTGAAGTTATTGGAGGTTAACATTATATTTTCTTTTTATTCAATTTATCCACTTTGCCCCGTCCCCTATTGCATAAGCAGCCTAAGCGTGGTACTCGTATATTATTACATTTTTTTTTCTCGCATTTTAATAAATAAATAATTTAAAACTTTTAAAAGATTTGCTTGTTAAATATATATAATGTCAATGTGTCCTGTGATATTAAAACCTAATTGTCAACTTTGTTAATAATAATTAATTTAAAATTAATAGTCCATAGTCCGGTTCTCATTACCACCAAAATCGATATGCAATAGTCCACAAACTTTTTGATTACAAATGACAGTTTCTGTGCATCTAACTGGGTGTAGTCTTTAGCTGCATTTTTCATGATGCACATAGAGATTAGACCCAGTTGGTACACTCCACGCACACTTTCATTAAATTTCGCTTAAATGGTCTCTACGCGTTGGATCTGTATCCCCGCGTAGGCCTTATAAAGAACCATGTCTTATAAAGACGCGTGATCTAATCTACATTAATTTAAATTTAAAAAATAATGTCATAACGGCGACAGCTTTTCGATCGCTGTCGCAGTACACCCTTAGCCGTTCACCAATGTTGCTCTCTTCGCACCAATATTGATCTGCGTTTTTGGGGGGCCCATTTAGTGAGCGGCGAGTCACCACCATACTTAAATCAATTAGTAGTCTGTGAGAAGATATGTGACCGAATTCTCTTCTATAGTCCGAATTTCATTACCATCAAAATCAAAATGCAATAGTCCACGTTTTGACCACTAATGACAATAGTTTCTGTGCATCTAACTGGGTGTAGTCTTTAGCTGCATTTTTTATGGCGCAGATAGAGATTAGACCCAGTTAGTACACTCCACGCACACTTTCATTAAATTTCGCTTAAATGGTCTCTACGCGTTGGATCTGTATCCCCGCGTAGGCCTTATAAAGAACCATGTCTTATAAAGACGCGTGATCTAAGCTACATTAATTTAAATTTAAAAAATAATGTCATGACGGCGACAGCTTCTCGATCGCTGTCACAGTACACCCTTAGTCGTTCACACCAATGTTGCTCTCTTCGCACCAATATTGATCTGCGTTTTTGGGGGGCCCATTTAGTGAGCGGCGAGTCACCACCATACTTAAATCAATTAGTAGTCTGTGAGAAGATATGTGACCGAATTCTCTTCTATAGTCCGAATTTCATTACCACCAAAATGAAAATGCAATAGTCCACGTTTTGACCACTAATGACAATAGTTTCTGTGCATCTAACTGGATATAGACTTTAGCGGCATTTTTCATAGTGCAGATAGAAATTACACCCAGTTGGTATACTCCACGCATACTTTCATTAAATTTCGTTTAAATGGTCTCTACGCGTTGGATCTGTATTCCCGCGCACGCCTTATAAAGGACCGTGTCTTTCAAACATGTGTCATATAAGTGACATTAATTTCTAACAATTCCTCATTTTGACGACATCCGTAGCTGCTTTCCGAACTTGATTTCAAGGTGTCGGGTTCGAGTCCCGTTCGGGGCAAATGTTTGTGTGATAAATGTGAACATTTGTGCTCTCTATGGCACTTAAGGTTTTTATTATTATATATCTTAATTTATTAGATATTTTTAGAAAAAACCCAAACTTTTTAACGTTACTCGTTATATTATACTTTGAACTGTAAAAAAACAAAGGATAAATTTCAAGAGGGTGTTTTTCTCGTACGACAAACGATTTATCGTATCTTATTTCGTTGCTCTTGCTACGGGGGCAGGGTCACTTGAAGCAAGGTTCATGATATAGGTTTCGGGCAAGAGAAATTCACCGTCATAGCAAATAGATTTAGATAGCGGTAATCTAATGATTAATATCATTAATTAATAAAGTGAAAACACGAGTTACGTTAACCTGTGACATTACGTGATTAAAATCGCATTTTTATACCATAGTGAAAGTATTCTAATTATAAACAAAGCTTTGGTTAGATTAGGTACGAGTATACGTGGTTGCGCTACTTTTAGCGAAAAAGTACATACTCGATTAACGATTTTGAAGAAGATTAACGGAATAATTGAGAAAATGGTAAACAAAATATTGAACTGCGTGCTCGAACCCGCGTCTTCAACAAATCGTGTTTACGTCTTAAGCATTCGGCCACCGAGCACAAGATTGCAACTGAATTCAATTTGGACTGGTTTTCCAACCGAATAATTCAACTGTATTCTTCTCTTTGTTAAGCCAAAATAGATTTTATATACTGTTCATAGGTAAGAAGCTATATCGATTTTGATTGCATTTTTCTGATGTATATATTTAAGATTTTTAATAAAATGCAAAGTTAGAAACATAAAAAAGATTAACGAAAATGAAATATCCGTTTAAGTATCTTGAATAACTTATAATATCCGTATATTGTAAGTTATTTCGTTAAAAGATATTTAAACTTCTTTAATTGAGGAATTAATCAGTTATTGCTAAACTATGATAGTAAATTACGAACTAAGTATAATCAAGTACAAATTTAAATTTAGATGTAGACTTTCACGAAATTGAATTAACCGAAGATACCTAGTCACGGAATGATCTGTTATTAGTAGTAACTAGATAATATGATTCTAATCATGTTAATTCGTTTCGTTTTAATTCCATATGTCGTTAATGAAATTAAGTAATGTTAACTTCTTATCGAATATACAAAGATAATAATACTTCTTCCATTAGAGTACTTACTATTACTTCCTAAATGTATATTCCAAACTTCTTCCAAATGTCATTAAACCATTTCAAATCCACACCATGAAATTGTTTACTGGTTTCGAATCACGAAATATTGTGATTCTAAATAATAAAATAGTAGATAAATTGGACAAATATTTTTTGTTAGCAACATTTAACATTCTTATTATCCGTAGTAAGGGTCTTTTTGTTCATGTTTTGTATAGAGAGAAGGTAAAGTATTTTTAAAATCACGATAGTTATTATAAGAAGTTGATTCGAAGAAATAACATTAACAAGATAATAGTAAAAATTAGGTGAGTTCTCTTGACCGTGAAGTAAAAGTGTTAGAGTAAGTCTATAAGAAACAAATATGTAATTAAGCTGATAATACCATTATTATCAGCTTGGGAAGGACTGTGAGGGGTAGAATGTTGGAGGTACTTAAGGGGATGTAGTTTTCCTCTGTATATACAGATAGGTAGAATTCCCCTACATGTGAATAGAATTTCGATAATGGAATATAATTTCTCTTGTATAGGCATGTAGGTAGAATACCTCTATATGTGAAGTTATAGTATGCAAAGCAGATTGCTGTTACTCCATTAGATTGTTGTATGTATTAGAAACCATTGTTGTTTACATATATATTAGAATACATATACTTGGATCACGGACTAACATATAACGACACTTCGCACGAATTCAACATCACCGTTCATTAGATTGCCATTGTACTCTTAATTTACTTTTATTCAAATCATTTAAAGGCCAACTTGACTTCGCAAATTCCGCCACAAGTCTCGACCAAAAGCAGCAGTCCCAATGTTCCCATAGCCCGTCCCTCTTAATAACAACAAGGTACACGCAGCGTTAATGTTAATTACACTTTTTCATGATCTCTTAATTCAATTTAGCATCTTGGAAATTCAAAATTATGATTTTCGCGACACCCCTCGAACTGAATAATGGATGCCCCATAACACGGTTCCATTTGAATTTATTATGAAACTTATTTACTTTTACGGCTTAAAAGACTTTAAGGTTAAAAGACTGTTTTTATACTGTAACCGTAAGACCGGAAAATTTCTTTTATCTTTTTTTATGAAGTACTAAAATAAAGGCGGGAAAATTTCCCGTTTAGCATTTTAAACATTTTTTTCCGATAATTAAATTTACCAACCTACTTATTGAGTACTTTGAGAAGAGAGGTTCAAGATTGAATATTAAGAGGTTTTTATGGAAAACAAATTTAATAAGACAACATGTTTTCGTACTTATTTGGATACTGAATGTTCGTAAGTAAAATATTATATATTTTAATATGTTGGTAGATTTTCAAAATGTCACGTCTTTGTTATCGCTACAAAGCCGCCTTTAGGTTCTTATCCCCTGCATTACAAATTGAGGTGATTATCGCAAAAAGTGATATAATAAACATTTATTCATAGTACCGTAATTTATTTTTTTTGAAATGGCGTCAGTACGTACGTCTCTTTAGATTTCGATCGTTATAATAGTTATGATGGACCCTGATGGTTATTTGGGGAATATATTTCATGTACAGAATAGAGTCTTGGACTGTTTCATGAAAACCATTTCAACCTATTGTTTACTTATCTAAAAAGCTGCTAAAAATATTTTCCTATCGAAATTACTTTATTCTCACATTTGAATTTCGCGCCAAAACACCACTCTTTTATTATGACTCGATTATGACGTCATTTATCATACAGAGGTTACTTGCTCATTGATACAGCGTGTGTAAACGTTCGGTTATATTTCGTAATCTATATCGAAAATGAGTGCAATTATCAGTATTGTTCAGTTCCCCTGTGCGAGAATAATACAAATAAGATACCTGACAAACTATTTATACCTGTGCCTCATGATATAAATATGCAAAAAAAAAATGGATGGTACTGGCAAGACGACACTGGAAAAATCAATCAATAAAGTCGATGATTTACTTTTGTGAACATCATTTTGATGTAAGTATGCATTTGCACGATCTAAAATAAAAACAATACATTTAAGGTTACATTGCAACCAACCATGGGTCACTTAAAATCAAATTTAAAGAAATTTTGATTCACTTCTCATGTGTGTAATAATACTTACGTTACGCGACAGTTTTTACATTTCTGAATTCCGATGAGATAAAATCAGGGTTTTTAGCGATAAATTCTGCCACCATCATGACGTTGATACGTGGCAAATTTGAACTATCAGCTCTTACGAATTTCTTTGCCATCGTAAATAAACTGAAATTTTACTTCAAGCAAACGACTAAAATTTTAAATCACAGAGAATATGCAAGAAATAAACGAGGTTTCGAAATCACAAACAGCGTAAACAAGTAGTAGGTGACAAGTGACAATGATAAATGACGTCACGCGCTGTGATTGGCGTTTGTAGTCACGTGACTTTCACATTAAAAATAATAATTGATTATGTTAAAAATAAAGAAAAGTTATGATTCTTATCTAATTATTCCTGTTAATAATTAATTCTAACCGCATACACTATCCCTGTACAAAACAACATATCATTTTATTACTACAGTCCAAGACCCTATTGACCTCTTTACAGATTAATAAGTATAGATTTTAGAGCATTATTTTTTTCTTTCTTTTGGCTTTGTACGATTTGTGCATCAAGTGCAACAAAGCTTGGGAAACGTATAAAGTACCCAAGGAACATTTTAGCAAAAAAATAATAATAACCAGTAGAATAACAGCTTGAGACAGGCTGTAGTAGAGCATAATTGTATTCTTTTATAGAGTAAGGTTTGTTTAGGGCTGTACAAAGCCGAAATTATTAATTTTGGTTGTTAAGTAGCACGAAAATAGTCCAAAATACAGTGCGTGGTATAAAAAGCAGCTTTAAGCAAGTTTATAAGACTAGGGCAGTATATCAACTGAATAGTGCTCTAGAATTATTTCTTTTTGCAGCCTAGTTCTGTTGAATATTGCTATTTCTGAATAACGGTGTATGCTTACGCTGTAGTACAGTAATCATATAAGGCTTGATAATAGTTATCTAGGACACTCTTAAAAAGCTAATTTCTGTTCAAGAGTGTCATACAATGTTGTCTGGTGAATAATGGTTTAGTCTTACTTTATTTTAAGGCTATCGTGATTAGCGAAAATGTTTGTCTTTAGTACAGTTTTTGGTGTTACAGTAGACCATTATACCGGTTATAGTGTTTCAATACATAGTTATGCAGCTTATCAAGTATTTAAATTTCTAAGTAAAAATTGGCTTATCAAAATGTCAGTTTTGCATAGTATTATTGTGTTCATAGTGATTGGTTTTTGCTTTATTTCAAATTAGCATGACTGTTTGCGTCTTCAAAATATATTTGTGTCAATAAACAGGTACCTAGTACAGTTCATTTATTAATTTAACTGTAGTTACCTATTGCGGAAATAAATATAAATTATATATACAGTATGGGTCTTCTTTACTTTCAATTGAACCCTGAATTACTGTAATATTCACTTAACTTATTCTATTAAGCACCTACTACAGTAAATAAATTCTAATGTACAGCAAATTACTCTTTAGGCTGTTGTACAAACATAACTTATGCAAAAAGCTTCATAATAGTGTACAGAAGAGCAACAGCTGTATAATTAAAGATGACATTAGACCATAACTTAAAAATCATGCTAACAAAATTAAATTATTATTTACATAGACTTTCCCCTGAAAACACAACGAAATTAATTTGTTGTCAATAAAAATGCCCTGCGGGCTTATAAAATTAGTCTCATGTTAGGTTAAACGGTTCTTGTAACACAAATAATTTCATTAATATCTATTATTTCGAGAGCGCGTGAGTAATAAATTAATATTGGTATATATAATCACGAAGAAGTAGCAGCCGCAAGCAAAATAATGACCAGGAAATTAGTAATATTTGATCACTTCACAATTCAACAGATATTTATTATGGCCGCCGCTTGTCAATGATTCAATGAATTAAGTTCAGTATGGAATGATTTAACATAATTTTAGACTTATATTCAGACGTTCGCAAGCCTGTGACTGTATATAAGAATAAAACAACTACTTAAGATTTGCGCACAGTATCAGAATCTGTATATTGGTATCAAATTATTTGCCTAATCAGATATTGCGCTATTTCACAGCTGTTATACAGCTTGTTCTACACTTCAATGAGTTTCCTGGCTTTGTATATTAGACATACTCGTATTTAAGTCTTAGCATATTTCACAATTTGAATATAGTTATAATATGTTTTAAATTGAACTATCATCTTGATTAATCTACGCACATTTAAAGCCATTACTTTACTACTAAAACTTCTTTTTAGGGTTCCGTAGCCAAATAGCAAAATACGGAAATCCTTATAGTCGTCATGTGTGTCTGTCCGTCTGTCCGTCCGTACGTCACAGCCATTTTTTTCCGAAAGTATAAGAGCTGTACTGTTGAAACTTGGTAGGTAGATATATTCTGTGAACCGTATTAAGATTTTGATGCAAAAATAAATAAATAATAATAAATATTGGGGGTTTTACTTAGAACTGAAACTCAAACATTTTTTTTTCATCAAACACATACGTGTAGGGTATCTATGGATAGGTCTTGAAAAGTGATATCGAGGTTTCTAAAATATTCCTTTTCTAAACCGATTTGTTTGCGGGGCATACGCTTCCAAAGTGGAAAAAAGTTGCTCCCCCCCTCTAACTTCTAAAATAAAAAAATGAAAAATCTAAAAAAAAAACATATGATGTACATTACTATAAAAACTACCAACGAAAATTGTTTTGACGAGATTTAGTATGTCGTTTTTTGAAATACCTCGTAAATCGTAAACCGCTTCCTTTAATTTCATAAATCAATGGTACGAAACCCTTTGTGCGTGAGTCCGACACGCACTTGGCCGGTTTTTTGATATTAGAACAGAAAGAATTATCTTTGAAAAAGTTGGCACCTGTCTATTGAGTCCGTCATTTTTGGTGTAGTTAATTTGCTATCAGAATATTCTACAATGATAAGTGCCTTAATAAACAAATCAGAATTAAATGGTTTTTTATTGATTAAACCAAATATCACTATTCGTTTCAATTATTTTTTACTTTACCGTTTATGCAGCAATATTAAAGGGCCTACAAATGAAAAATAAATATTTATAAAATTATTGCAATCGTGCTGTACTCGTTCGTGGAGTGCGGTAAGTACAATAGCATAGTAATAGTAGATTGCTTTATAAGGGTGCAAAGGAATCAATCCCTACGAGGTTATATATATTATAGTCCGAGTAGGGTTTGATTCCTTTTACTCGTGTGTAGTCTACTCTACACACGAGTCTCTACTTTTCATTTCGAATGGAAGGAAAATAAAAAATAGCTTTTCTAATAAAATTTATTAATAAAAATACTCTTACATGAATAGAACCTATTTAAATACTTTTATTATCAATGTACCAAAGATTACGTACGTAACCTAATTAAGTTCTATTTTTAAAATTTCCCGCCCGCTGGTGGGAGCTAGCGTTTTCCTCTCAATACTCAGATCAAGAAAACGCTCCTTTCCGAGCATGAGGAATGAAAAAAATATTCAAACGAATAGGAGACAAATGCAACGTGCCGTGTCCCTATAGTTCATTCAAAACTGTACCGATTAAGTTCTTCCATCAATAAGGATCGAAAAAACCTTTTGCTGTGTGCCGGTAAATATTTTGCTGAATTACCTACTATTTTCCCTAGGTATTTGAACATTTATATTTGTATTACTAAATTATTTGTAATAAAAAAAAACATAATTATAACTATACAGTGTGATTCTTGACGAAGTGCACATATAAAAATGGGTAAAACTAGACTTATTTTCATCGACAGAAAACATATTAAAAAAAAATTTAGGAGTTATGATTTTTTTTTTCAAGTCGCAATTGGGTATTCCATGCAAAGAAACTCTCATAACTTTAGTTCTGTACTAGCTTTTGCCCGCGACTTCGTTCGCGTGGATGTTTTTTTTACGACCTCACATTAGAAACCTCAAAAATTGTAGCCTATGTGTTACTCTGATGTATAAGCTATATTGTGGTAAAGTTTCATTCAAATCCATTCAGTAGTTTTTACGTGAAAGAGTAACAAACATCCATACATACAAACTTTCGCCTTTATAATAGTAGTAGGATAAGGTAGCAAGCCACAACAAAGACTAATGTAATTCTTAAAAACTATATCGGCGGAGATAATTGGGTAATAGTTTTGTACAAAAAAAATCATTATCTATGAAAAATAAAAGATTATTTCCGAAAAAATTGATATAATTATTATTTTTCATGATTTTTTTTAATATATTCAAAATTTCTCGAAACAAAGTCCTATCATATGATAATTTTTATTACTGATTTCAATTCTTCAACCTTCAACCTTTTTAAAACTAAAAATTTCGTACCTCTAATCTTCATACAACTAATTCTACAAGCTGGCAAACACAGGCTAATTAGTTGGTTATTGTGTAATAACCAACTAATTACACTCTTCTCGGCGATTTTTATTTATAATCAAAATTACCACTTACGGTTATTTTCATTACAATTAAACAAAAGAGATTTATATTGATATTCTACATATCAATGTGACTTGCGTTGTAAAAAGATTTGTAAAATCTGTTTATATTCAAGACAAACTAATACCACCCCCAACACACGCAACCCTCTTTGGAAACTGGAGACGTATTTTGGAATTCGAATACGAATACAAATCGTGCGCGAAATTATTTTCTACTGCTTACAATTTTATAGATTTTTGAATCACTCGAATTCAGTGTTGTCATTAAAAACAAATTCTTAATAGATTCCGTTTCAAGCAGAAAAAATAAAAAAATCCGGCGATGACCCACACGTGAAACGGATCACTGTCAAGGTCACGTCAGCGTTGGATTTTCTACTAGTAGAAATAAAAAACGTGTGGGTTTAACCACTCGTTGCACAACGCACGAAATGAAAGTTCAGAAATAGTGAATTCGGTAATTCGTATCGACGAATCTCACGATTTTGAATGCGTATTGGTTTTCTATTGTTTTAAAAATTCGTGTCCAGGTCATTAGTTTCACATAACAGTAGCTGGTTAGTATTTCGAGTAGGTTATATAAGTGTAGCATATATCTTTATAAATTGTTGCCTAGCCCTCTTATTACGAGTACAAGAACTTTCCAAGAACCAGGTTTAAACTAGAACTACTAAGTCTAGGTTTAATCGGTATTAAAGTTAAACCTCGGACTAAATTGCATTCTTATTACAAATCTCGAACCAATCAAGAACTATTTAGTACTAAGGATCGTCCCTGGTTTAATCGTAATCATAGATAAAAACAGCCAAATCTCATTACACCATTCAATCATTCATTCTTATTTGAAGTAACGTTCCATTTCATAAAATGTTTGTTATGTTTAAAATAATAATATATATTTTTATATTTAAGTACAGTGTTCAAAATTGAAATGTTTGATATAAAAGTAAAGGTTATTAAAATATGACATCAAAATATAACGTTTTTATAACACGAGAGGTTCCGCTATTGTAAAGTAGTATAACTGAGATTTTTGATTCAATGTACTGTGTATGTATAAAAAAATGGAATGTGGCGCGCAATATTTCAAATTGCAGAAAATATTTTGTATCGTCGTTTTAGTTTGATGTGATTACAATTTAATTGTTGTGAGCCTTAACTTCATTGTAATAATTTCTGTAAAATAAATTAATATAATAAATTACAAAAAAATGGAACAACAAAAAATAAAAGGGGTAAAAATTTAAGTTCAGAAGAAAAGGTTAGTCCTAATTGTAATCTTATATATAAAAATGAATCGCAAAATGTGTTGGTAAGCTCATAACTCAACAACGCCTGGACCAATTTGGCCAATTCTTTTTTGTAATGTTCGTTGAAGTTCAAGGAGGGTTTTTACAATAAGGAAAATTCGAATAATTATCGGAAATACCCTAAAACAGCCCTTTTATTTTCCCATGCAAACGTTTTCTAACTAAAACGTACAGTCGAATTGAGCTTTATTGTTATTGTATAAAGTTCATATTGCAAGCACTCACTGTTGTCTAAGCAATGAAGGTGTGTTCCTAACATCAAAGAGTCAATTTGCGCTTTATTAACGCTACATATAGTTGAAATTCAATCATATCTATCAAAACAGTGTGCGTGCGTGCGTTGGAGCACAGAATACATCGTTGGAGGATTTAATGTCACGTTCCAAAATTGAATAGCCACAAAATGTAATAGGTCATTTAGACTTTTTTTGCGATTTGGTTGGCTATGCGACATTATCTATAAAATAATTAGGAACAAAAAACTGCCACCGTACAAATCTTTTTGACAGGACGAAGTCTGTCGGGTCCGCTAGTATTTAAATATTTATTTATTTTTATATTTATTTACGATTTATTTAATTTATCACTAAAAAGATTGCTGCGATATCACAATACTTGCTGAATTTTGAGGTTAGTACCAAAGATAAACTAGGGGTCACAGAGGTTTAACTTTACCATAGATGATCCTTGGACTAACGATAGTCTCTGTTTTGTAATACAATTTATTTGTGTTCATGGTTTAAACCTAGCAATAAACCTGGTACTATATTTAGTCCCCGTTCTGGAATAAGGGGGTATGTGTTATTCTGATGTATAAGCTATATTATTAAAAAGTTTCATTAAAATCTATTCAGTAGTTTTAACGTGAAAAAGTAACAAACATTTATACTTGCAAACTTTCACGTTTATGATAATAATAGCGATTACTTGCCCTTGGGAAATCAAGTATATTATTTATATATCACTCATTGTGTCTCTTTTCAGTAACTATGAGCAAAATTAATGAGGAATCATAGGAGTAGAAAGGGAGAATATTTGTGGCATTAAATAGTACGTAATTGGGGGACACAAAACGACAAACTAACGACAGCCATATTGTTCTGACAGTTTTTGACAATTGTCTAAGAAGGACACACCATGATTTATTAAGACCGTATCTAAGTTATTCCAGTAATTTTGAGAGAGATTCCGGTTCAACAAATATTATTCTTTAATAAAACAGTTCTATAATCTGTTATTGAATTTGTGAGTGTCTTGTGTACTTCACTATATAGTATGAAACAAAGTCGCTATCCGCTGTCTGTCTGTCCCTATGTATGCTTAGATCTTTAAAACTACGCAACGGATTTTTTTTAATAGATAGAGTGATTCTGAAGGAAGGTTTATATGTATAATACATGCATAATATAGTAGAGAAACACTGATAAATTTAGAGGTTTCTAATGTGATGTCGTAAATAACCACGTTTTTTTACGCTTATATTGCAAAAATACTGGCTGGCTGGAATTCTACGAGATAGACCAAAATAATATTCTACAGTATTGTCCATCTTGAAAAATCGGGTGGGGCTGTGCCGGGACACACGGCCGTTGGTTTTAACGTGAAACGTCTATGTTAGCGAATCGCTTTTAAAGTAAAAGCTTGAAATAAAAACAAGATTGACGGGGTTTTAAGTATTTTAATAAAAAACTCAATGTCACAACAGCGAGCTGACTATATAAGTGAAATATTCACACCACATTTTTGCTTCTAAGACTAATAGTTTTTTAATTATTAAGGTACGATGATATAGACCTTTTCGTTACGGTCCACTTTTTAAACCTGGTACCCGTATGTTTCGGCGCGATTTTAAAGACGTTTCACGTCAAAAATTCTTGTGTGAAAAAAAGTGATTTTAAACAATACAGTATTAATCCGTATCCAATTAAGTACCTTAAATAAATTGTGCATTTATTATAGAGCAATATGCTTTTTACAACATTTACGTTAAGTGAATATTTCCGAAGATATTACAAATTTAAAATGCAGGGACGTAGATAAGCATTGCACCCGTGCGAAGCCGGGGCGGGTCGCTAGTTTTTGACTATTTTGTATTTATAGATTTGTCGCATAATCATTGTTTGTAAAGTTTGTGTGTGTCATATTCTTGAATTATTGTCACAATATATTCGGCCACTGAGAATGCGTTTCAGACAGGGCTTATCAGTTTCTTATGCCTGGTGTACTTAAAGTTCATGTTTGAGGATTTGGGTAATCACAATTTGAACCTTATTCCATTTGCGTAAGGAACTGACAGCACTTGTTAGAAACGCATTCTCGCGACCGGGCTGTTTGTACCGTATTATGTCAAAGCACATTAACAGTAAATTGAACCGACAGTAATTTGTGTCATCATTATGCAGCGACACGACAATCACATGAGACATAATTATAGCGTGTTGCAGAATTGTATATACCATTCTACATTGAACTGTCAACAAGTCAATTTTTATGTCATGGTCCTAAATGAAGTTTACGGCGCTGCAGCGATCGGGCATCGAAGTAAGTATGCAAGTGTTTGTTTTATGGTCATACAAACTAAGAAATATGAATAAATATTTGATAATTTTCACGACACGGTTGGCGATGCTGTTGATTGATTGGCTACTACGCCATGGGTGAACATTTTGTACGATCTGTAAAAATCTGTTTCGGTTTGAGCTTATGTGAATGTGAGATTCTACTTTTGTAATTGCACCTACAATATATATTAACAAAAATACAGAAGAACAATGGTGAATTATTATTATAATTTTACATAAATATTACAGTCGTTATATAAAAAAAAATAATGTATTATTTTCTTTTATAGAAAGAAATAGAAATTCATTTATTGATGGACCACACAACGATACGAACAACAAACAAAACAAAACAATACAACAATGATATGTACCGCCGCATGATACCATCACTGTGGCAAGCTCCTGCTTAATCATATCAAAAAGACATTCATGAGTAAAGGTTATTATAAAGTAAGTGACTATCTAAATGATCACACTATTTGGGAATAGGGACACTATTCATAGAGCCATGTTTGGTAACAACATTATTTATAATATTGTATTATTTTTATATGTGTATGTAAACATACACGACGACAGTAATCGTATTAGGTTTGATTGTATCTTATATTATATTGTATTTTTATATTATATTATTATAATTATTAACATTGAAAAGAGGAGATAAAAAATAGACCTTCAGAGTTTCTTGCCTGTTCTTCTCGAGAAGGCTCTCCCAATTTCCGAACAGGTGTCGAGTCAATATATTTTTTTTTCCTTATTCGTACGTACGGACAAGGTTTTTGTGTTTTTTTTTAAGCTTTTTTTTGTTTTGTTTGTTGACGTCAATAAGTGCCTGTAAAGGTCTATGTTGAATAAAGATTATTTTGATTTTGATTTTTTCATTTTATACTGAGCTTGCCAAAGTGCTTGCCACAGTAGTGACATCAGGTATTCTGCTTGCCACAGTAGTGACATCAGGCACGAAAACAACACAACAAGAAAGTTACAAGGACAATATGGACCGTATTACAAATTGCATAAGAATAAATTTATAAAACAAAAAATAATAATAATAAACAGACATAGATGACATATACAATTACATACGCCGAGTACTGCCTAAACTTAACAATAAAATAACAAGTGCATAATACAAAATGGCAAACAGTATTATAAGACAAGTAAGTACATATGATTTTAGTGTTGATATTTTTTGGTCCTTAGTCAACCTCGCTGGCCCAGTTCGGATTGATTGACTACATACTACCCTTTACCCTTTCTGTTACGCTTTAATAGGGCTGCATGCAAAAAAAAAACACTTAACAACTAAACGACGATGTAGGGAAAAAAAAAACTTAAGATAGACGCGGAGACAAAAAGGAGCGGCCACGCCTAATGGCCCGACTTCGGGAAACACTTTGGCTAAACATCCGCTAATGGAAATGGAAGACAGCCAGAACGGACCACTGGTAGCGGCTGAGATCTGTTGTTTTTTACGCACGACGCGTGTTGCCAAATTGCGAGCGGACTTTTTGTTTGGGTCGTGTCGGCGATGTTAACGTGTGAACAAGTATTTGGACGCTGGTGCTGATAGTTTTCTTCAAAAAGACTATTTAAAGGTACTAATTTATCACCTTCTATTGACTTTATCTATAATATGCTTGATCTTAATGGCATATGTTCTCCGAGACAGTTATAAGCATCATATTATTATGAATCAAGTCTATTTAAGAGGCCTATTACAATTCTTCATTCTGCGAGATTAGGTATTTCGAAGCGTCCCGACAACTCATTGAAGGTCACACGGCCAAAATACTGTGTTGACGCTACGACTAAGCGATTTTGATACTTTTCCCAAAATTTTTATATTTATATTTTTATGGAATAATTCGTTATTGCTATATATATCGCATATGAAGAAACACATTATATGAAGATGATATTATAAATAGGACAGATGATATTGTTAAAAAATAATGTTTATTAAAAATATTTATAGGTAATAACCTAGTATGTGTTATTTAGCAAAAGACGGTTTTAGTTTTAAATTAAAAATAGGTCAGATTAGAAAAAAAAACTAGTTACCAATTATATAGGAGTATAAATCATTATAAAACAGAATCAAATCGATCCAATGGTTTTGGTGTGAAAAAGCTTTAGACATAATAGATAAACATAATATATAGAATAGAATAACTTTAGAAAAAATATGAAAATAAAAAAAAATAATAGTTTAAAAGTCGCAAAAAAATAATTTTAGTTACGTGATCAAAATTGATAATCACGTTATACACTGACGATAAACCGCACGATCACTGGATTCGATCGATGTTGGCGCGAAGAAATTCGACATAAGTCCGACTCTGAGGAGCGCTCAAGCTCTAATGAATTCGAACGGCCTGTGCATCGCATTTTGTAGTAATTTTGCAGTATGATTTATCGTTTTTATTAAAATAAGATGATAAATTCATGGTTAAAAAATATAACATATTTATTCCTCATAAAGTTACATTTATTCTGGTAATAATTTTATTAATAAATACTATCGCAGATAGAAGATATTCACAGTCAACTTAAAGCGATTTTCGTAGTTTTTTCGTTTAGAATAAGATTTTTTTTATATATTAAATCAATAATATATCAAAATCCCGAGGCGTGGGGAGAGATAAAATTATCATTTTTAATTCCATTTATGTAGAACAGTAGTTCAATCGAGGAGCTGAAAAAAATGCCTTCGCGCATTTTATGTAAATCTTTCTCTACAATTTTGGGTTTTGTTAAAAAGTTAAGCAAAATTTATAAACAGCGAGGCCGCTACGAACTATGTCAATAGCTATTCTGCATTATTAATTGAGTCAAAATTGTTAATGTATCTTTGTTTCTGAAATCGAGAACGCCAAAATTGATTATTTTACGCAAAAATCGCGTTCGAGATGTAATATGGCTCTTAAGAAGACAGAAATTGTTCTATTCGGATAAATTTATTAAATTAAAATTCATTTAGTTTATTCAATTATAACCCATATTAACACATTTAACAACATAATAAGAAAACTGTCAATAATATAAGGATATTTTGGATATATGTTTAATAAATACATTTTTTTTATGCTAGGCCCGGCAGATGACTTCCTCCCGCCTGATGTTAAGCGGTGAAAAGAGGCCCAAATGAGATGACAGATAGGATAGTGACTTTACTCCACTCTACTACCTGCCCTATCCCTGCCGGCCCAAAAGATGCTTTTTCACGCCTCTTTTGAAGGAACCCAAGTTGTAGGATGTAGGAAACACATACGCAGGCAGAAAATTCCAAGTGCAGGAAGTACGGCAAAAGAAGGAATCTTGGAATTTCTTAGTGCGGTGTGGAATGGGGGATATAGTGTACGGATGGCTCCGAAGACCCTTACGTGTGTTTCTATAAAGGAAAGGAGAGGGAGGGATAAGGCTAAAGAGTTCTTCAGAGCATTCCCCATGAAACATCCGATAGAAGGCGCTAAGAGAGGCGACATCACGACGAAGTTGTAGAGGCTCTAGGGTGTTAGTTGCCACTACATCGCCGATTATGCGGATTGCGCGCCGCTGCAATCTGTCCAGAGCTTCGAGAAGGTATTGAGCGAAGCCGTCCCATAGGTGCGAGCAATATTCCACGCAGGACCTGACCTGAGTTTTATAAAGCAGCACAATTATCATTAAGTCAAATCAACCTAACCTAGACTAGATATATTGTTAAAACTTGTTGCTTGTGGTATTTAGTACCTTCGTTTGGGCACAATATATTTTGCCAAACAAAGTAAAGTTCGAATAATGCCGTTGTTTTCTAACGGATTGGTTAAAGTGTCTACAGGATTTGTTTTGTGTGGGTAAAAGTCGACAATTATTGTTTTGTTTTTGACATAAATTGCAAAGTCACATTTAAAAAATGGGTTATTAGGATTTGAACCATATAATAATTTAACGATTAGGTTGAGTTTGTTTATTATTGCATAATATTGACAGCGAAATTTTTGTATGATGATTTAGTACAGCGCCCCCAGCGGAACGAAATTGTAGGTACTAATATTACATATTATAGTGAAATGACTTCAGTAACAAGGTTCTAATAACAAGGAAGTATTAGTAATTGTTACTTGCCCAAAAATACAATAAATAAGTGAAATTCTAGCATTGTTACGGAGGGCTCTCCAAGTGAACTGTGAGGTAACAGTAACAGAAGGATTTATTCGGTAAGTGTGCATTTTTTCATTTTATTCCAACAGTTCCATTTTTTATCATATGGACAAGGGTCAGGCTGAGTTTAGGCGGTAGGTCATTCTAATTGAGCCGCGTCGATCCGTCTCGAGTCCAACCACAATCAACGTGCCTCATCATCAAATCAGCCTCTCCTCTCCAGAGGGAGAAAAAATCTTTGCAGTTGTAATTAATCCGTCATAACCTAGTGCATTTATAACTTTACCACGCTAAATCCAGTTCACCCATAGATGCTGTTGCAACCAAAATACCTTAATTGATATACCGGCACCCAACATAAGAAATTTTTACGGCCGGAAAATATCTCTGTCCGTATAAGCCGTGGGCGGAAAGCTACATAAAATAGACACCACTGAAAACAATAAAACCTAAAACACTCCGAGTAGAAACATTCAAAGAATCGCAGATAAAAACAAAAACCCATGAAACTGTTACGCAAAACGTGATTACTGCGTTCAGGTAAGTTAGTATAAAACTTTTAATAATTTGAGTGAAAAAAGTTCGGCGATAACTCAGGTCGCGGTGTGCTCAGGTGCTGCCAACTGCCCCCCGGTGATTTACTTGTTAACTTGCTAACTGCTGGATTTTTGTACTTAGCACAATTATCTTTATTAGCGATACAAATTTCCGAGTCGAGTTACTCTTTGGCAACGAGCCATCCGCTAGTTTTGTTTGTTGCTTAATAAAATATAGTTAATTGCTAATTAGCTTGTTGTATTCTTGTGGTGTTGGTCTGTCATCATTTTTATTAGAACTTTGTTATTTTTTTTGTTGCTGGACCCTACATAAATATACTTGGAGGTATTTTCAACTGAAGATTAAAAAAAAACGTAGTCCCGCACTTGTATTTTTATCCTGCGTCGTGGGTACAGTCACAAATATAGAAATCTCACATGCACAAACACAGACCGGAACAAATTTTTGTAGGTCTTACAAAATATCTGTCCCGTGCGAGAATTGAACCCGCGACCCGTTGCGTAGAAGCCGATTACTTTATCACTGCGCTAAACGTGTAAATTACCATCAATGTCAAGATGACAGGTAGGTTTTTCATGGAAATTAACCTTTAAATCAAATTGACTTCGTTCAACAAAATGATCTGGTAAACATTTATAAGAAACGTCAGCACAAGTTCCTTTTAGAACTGTACACATATATTTCATAGCATCTGCAATGCATAAACGTATTAATTAAAGGGTAACAGCCAAAATCGACCTTGGTTCTTTAAGATACAGGATAATAATTCATCACCTACAATGCTACGATCCCTACCACCTGAACAAAGAGCTAAGCTGATTATATCGCATATTGATTCTTGTGAGATTTTAGCAAATCTACAATGCCCACAAAAAGCACGTATGTTGCGAAGTTGTGATAAAAATGTAAAGTCATTTTACCTTAGTTTGTATTTTTTTTCCTCAGGCGAGGAAGCCTGAGAATCCTCACATGGAGCACGAAACGTACCCAAGATACCCCCGCAACGGCAAGTGTCACGGAGGTTATGTCGGACTCCACGCTGTCGAAACGGTCCAGCCACGTGACCTACCGACTAAACTCAGCCTGGCCTCGGTTCTAAGAACCATATAGGCAAATCGTGAGGGCGACCGCCTCTCAGGAGAGGGACGATGCAGCGCAGACCCATAATAGGGGCTCGAAAGCGCTAGTCATGAGGCAACCTAGTTATGGCGATGCTGAAGACTGCCGAACTAAGGGATCAAGGTGGAGTTGGCGGCGCAGATGCCGCCGGCAGCGCAGATGCTGCCTGCAAGGACAGAAGGTCCTACGTCAATTGGTTATGATGGTCGACGAGGGCGTGACGAGGTCTACGATATCGGTGACGTGAAATTATCAGTTGACATATGCGCCTGTCACTTCCAGTCTCGCCAGCGCAACGTACACCACCTAGCTGAGTGAAACGAACAATAGATTTTTTAAACTCCTACCCACATAATTATTGATTTGTTTTCTGCAGTTCGTCTATTTTACTCGTATTTTATTATATTACTTTGTAACTTTTCTCATACCAGTGAATTGTTAATTCTATTTGAGAAAAAAGTAAAATTCTCAAACCCGAAGCCCGTCACAGCACCCCGTAAATTCACTGCCTACCCTTCCCACCGGAACTTATTAATGCGAAATTTGCAATTTGTTAGACGGTGGCGACCAAGCCGAGGTCACTGGTGTAAAGTATACTTTTGGTATACTGTAAAGAATCTAAATATATGATGCATAAATGCATGGTTTCTTGATACAATTTGACATTCAGAATTGCAATCGTTTGATTTGGGAAACTGTTTTAGTCGGTTCGCTAGGCATTTTGTAGTTTACTAGCGACCTGCCCCGGCTTCGCATGGGTTCAATGAAAAAATGGTTATGGTGGGTTATCCCTAAGAGATAGACATATACCATCGCGGACTTTTTTGTTGAACTTTTTAAGGTGGACAATACTGTAGTACATTATTTTGGTCTATCTCGTAAGGTTCAGCCAGCGTTTTTGCAATATAAGCGTAAAAAAAACGTGCTTATTTACGACATCACATTAGAAACCTCTAAATTTATCAGTGTTTCTCTACTATATTATGCATGCATAAGATCCTTCCTTAAGAATTCTCTATTAAAAAAAACCGCATCCAAATCCGTTGCGTAGTTTTAAAGATAGCGACGGCGGATAGCGACTTTGTTTCAGTAATGTAGTAATGAACAGTCTAAATCACCTAAACGAATAAATTTATTGTAACATTGATATATGAAAAAAGGAGGTAAAAATATGAGCTTGTTGTCTGTCCTTCAGAAGGCTTCAGAAATTTCCGAATAGGCTTGTGTTTGATTTCATAAGTGCCTACAGATGTTGTACAAAGATTTTTGACTTTGACTTGGAAACACACTGTTGGCTCCCCTCCTTGAAGACTTGTAACAAAATGTATTTCTAATAAATATAATTGAAGCATATTTTTCATAACAAATGGAAACAATCATACATGTACTCACTTAGCAATATCACTGAATAATAACGAGAACGCAATAAGCAAGTAAAACGAACACAAACATTGATCGCCGATTTATTAACAACAAACTTTGCATTCCCATATTTCAAGAGCTGGTGTAAAACGAACGAGCGTATATTTTATTTAAAAAAAATTTCGTGAATGCGCTTTAATAGATTGCCCTGAGTTATTGGTGAATAAGTTTTGTTTGCTCCACTTTTGTTTGTTTGCCCAACTGAACGTTACAAACTGGGTGCCTTATCAAAATAAATAAACATTTAGAGCGATCTGAATTCAAACCTATAATTTAGAACTTAAGACACTTTTCTGCTTGAGGGGCCGAGGGGTATACAGAAGTTTGTATTATCGAGTTTGACTTATAAATAACTGAGCAAAGGCTTAGAGGTTCGGGTAATAAATTTGTAATAGATGACCATTTTGTTTCTATTTCTAGGTCTCACGGGATGGAATAGTTAATTTGAACGGCTCAAAACAACAAGGGTTGCTAAAATAAATGTTCGTATATTAAACAAATGTTTAGTTTCTAATGTATTTATATAGCTTTACATATCTTTTTTCATATTGCGAAAATGCGTTACAGAACATCTCGCGTGGCGTGAGGAGGATAAAGATGCGAGAATAAGTCGGGCTCTCTGTGAACTTTAGGGACTTAGTACCAACCAAAGCACAGCATATTAACTAAAGAATCCAAAAAATGCCCCTCACATATGTTTAGGTACGCTAATATTGCCATATCACTATAACGCCATAGGAACCCTTGCGAATACTTCCACGAAGTTTAAATTGACCTACGAGTATATCTTTTAAATTATAAAGATATAGCTTAAAAATTGAAAATCAAAAAATCCTCGATCCTTTAAGATACCGCTTCAGTTGACTAAGACATTTTTGAAATTTGATAAAATTATTTTTATTTGGGAGGTTATGTAAACAGCATAGTTTAAAATTGACCGTATATTGAACTTGCACAGTCGGGTAAATTTTTTTGGCTGTCGTAAATAGTAAAATTATGAACTGTGACAAACTTTGACAGGTTTGGCGTAGCCAGTTCTAGAAGTTGATAGACTTCTAGTACGGACGACCTAGTGAAAACACTGTATTAGCTTGCCTAAAGAAAAGAAATACAAATAACTGAAATTGAAATTGAAGGATCACCCTGGAGGGTGTCACAGTACCTCGTCGAAGCAGTAATGTTGCTATGTTCTCCCATTAACCTCAAACCTCTTCGTTAACGTTCCAAACCGCGCAGGCAAAGGCGTTACGCTCCACTCGTCCAGCGCCCGAATCCTGCTAGTAATGGTGAGTTCCTAACGATTTATTTCACTTAAATTGTAAAATGTTTCTTCAAAACATTAACCACAGTCGACAAAATCTGTGTTCTTCGTCGTTATATGAAATTCTTCAGTAACACCTTTCAGAATTTCGCGATTTTGATAATGTACTGAATGTACTAAAATTACAGGTCTGCTAAAACGGCAAGGCAATATAATAATGGGTTGTGATTAGTGCTGTCATTATAATAAATAACTAAATTACTTCAAATTCTATGATTCTATGTTTTGACAGATCCTTATTTGAGTCGAAAAGTCAACTGTCTAAATCAGATAGAAATCTCTTGACTATAGTTTGAATTGTGCAAACTATGTTATTTTGACGGGCTAATGCCATTGACTACGAAATAAAAAAAAAATTGGACGTATAGAATTAAAATTATACGACATTTAAAAATATTTTAAATTGTTTCAAGCTTCCTCGAGTTACTAAAATGTCGGATTTTTAAGTCTATTCCAGCACGTATTGTGGTATCCTCATCTCAAAGGGTTCCATATCCTCATCGTTAATACTAAAATTCGAGCGGCGGTAACGGCGGCGTCTCGGTCGCTGCCGCAGACACAACTCTCTACACCCTTAACCGTTTTCACCAATGTTACCCCCTTTATATGGTCTGCCTGTGTAGAGTCACCAGTTGCCTTATTTAAATCAAATAGGATAGGTTGAGAATGCAGGTGATCTCTCTACATAGCCAGGATCTCATTACTACCAAAATCTTTACCTGCGTTACCTTTTGTGCAATAGAGGTTAGCTATAGTTGGTACACGCACACTTTAATTAAATTTATTTATATGGCCTCTACGCGTTGGATATATTATATCCTCACTCATGTAAATTCATATTGTCAATTATATCTTATAATGACGTGTGAAGAATATAAAATCAATCGCGACAGTATTAATAATCTTTATTTCTCAGCACGAAAACAAAATTTTATTTGGATGTTGCATAATTGCAATGGTTTTGTGTGATTGGTACCTATGCTGGGCATAAACATGAACATACCTGTAATACAGGACATCAGGCTCCCATGATTTTGGAACGCTACAAAAGTTCTTAACTATCCATTTTTTTCGTGATATACTTGATATACTTCTTGTATATCAGAAACGAAATAAAGTTAACGATAAAGTTTTATATTTAGCATACATTTATGCGTGTGTGTTTATGTTTCTCTGCGTGATCGAATCAGTAATGATGAAATCCGCAGAAGAACCAGGGTCACCGACATAGCCCGAAGAATTGCGAACCTTAAGTGGCAATGGGCGGGGGACATTGCTCGCAGGACAGACGGCCGTTGGGGCGGAAAGGTTCTGGAGTGGCAGGCTGCTGGACACCGCAACTTTGGTAGGCCTCCCACAAGGTGGACCGACGATTTGGTGAAGATCGCGGGAAGGCGCTGGACGCTTGCAGCGCAGGACCGATCTGCGTGGAGATCCTTGGGGGAGGCCTATGTCTAATAGTGGGCGTCAATTGGCTAAAATGATGATGATGGTGTGAATGTGTGTGCATGTATGGGGGTTGCACGAGTATGTGTAGTGTGAGTGTTTTACTGATATCTATAACAAATATAAAATTATATTATGAAGATTTCCGCCATATTTTTGTCAACATTCTAAACATAGTAAATATTGACCACAAGTATTTAATGAAATTATTGGCTATGTTCCTGTCTGCCTTGAAGGGATGAACTGGATGCATACTCTTTGGATGGCTTGGATGGATTTCATATTTTTCTATCGGCGTAATATCGGCGTAAGTCGGCGTAATATCGTAAAAATGTCGATCGAGCGTAAAAATGTGGGTAAATTTGTTATCGTGTAGAAATAAACTTTGAAATAATCATCAACTCGAGACGCTCGTCTAATAATGTCAAAACCCATCAACTAGGTAACACCATAAAGAACCTAATTTCCCGTAAAACGGCGGTACATTTCAAGATTCAAATTACATAGCCATAAAGTCGAGGTAAAGCGCGAATAAATTGACGAGATCCTAGTAAGACATGTGGCCTAATACTCCCGCGTCGTTCTTCTGAAACAAAAAATGAGCTCGAATTCTCATCCCCGAAGCCCTTGGAGCGTCTAATTCAACAGATTCCGATGCAGTGACAAATGTTAGGTTTTTTCGCCTCCAGATTCTAACAGAGACGAATGTGGAGCTACGCTGTAAGCGATTTCATAAGACTCAAAGCGTTAAATAATTTGATTTGTTGGACTTAAACTACAATATTTATAACAGATATTACCATTTTTGAAAGCTAAAAATGAATCTATCGTTGTAAATATGCACACTTAAACACATACTGACAATAATCAATAGTGATAGTCCAATTGTTTAAATTCATTTTTATATTGTACACATATTCTACCGTGGGAGAGCACCATGCTTCGGCACGAATTGGGCCGGCTCGACAGGAGTGATATCACGGCCTCACAGAAAACCGGTGTAAAATAGCGCTTGCGCTGTGTTTTGCCGAGTGAGTGAAGGTACCGGAGGCCCAATCCTCCCTTCTCCCCTTATTCCCTTTTAAAAGGCCGGCAACGTATCTGTGACTCCTCTGGTGTTACGGGTGTCCATGGGCAGCGGTTGTCGCTTACCATCAGGTGATCAGTTTGCTCGTTTGTTGCTCTATTCTTAAAAAAAATAACACATTTTATGAAGTCAAAGTAACGATTATAAGAGCCCCGAGAAGCGTATCTGTACAAATTTTATTTGTTGTTACTTATTTCTTCAATTTTTTTTTAATACGTATGTTAGTAATTTACGTATATATAACGAAGCATACACCCATGCTGCGATGTCGCGTGTAAATATATTATGATAATTCATTTAAATGAACGATTCAGGGATGATGGATTTATACCATACAACAGCTGACATTGAGTAGCCTTACATTGTTCATAAGGTAGGATCAGTATAGGTCTCTTTGTCTAGCTATCTAGTTCTGAAGAGTAGCGTATAATCTTTACGTTATACAAAACATGTGTGATTCACCTAAGCCTATAATGAATGCGAATATATGCGTATAATAAGCATACTACGCGACCAACTAGAACAAATATTAATGGCACCTCGTATATCTATGTATTTATTGAATATACATATTGTATTTTTGGTGTTTTATGCATGTTCATAATAATGCTTAACAGTATACATGATTACATATTTCTAATTAATTTTATTGACATAGTTATATTAATAATCAAATTGTTTTATATTTTTTTAAACTATGAATTTATTTATTAAATTTATTTTTAAAATTCATATTAGGTAGTAATTTCAATATGTTTCTTGAATGAATTAATGCGATAATAAATAAAACAAATCGCTTCGATAACCGCTTCACGCTATTTTCGGCACCCCGCGCTAAGATCTCGCAAAAACCGGTCCTAAGAGGAAATTCAAATTGAATGACAATAAGATTGACGGGCCACCGCCAGATAGCGGACCCATTTCATTTCGCGAGGTTTTATGTACAGCTTAAGAGATGTATTACTTTTTGGACCGCTCTCCGATTGTGTTCCTCGCGTCGCGAGCCGTTTTTGCGCTAACTATCAGCGTAACGCATGTTATCTGAAAGACAAACGTAGGATTAGCTGGCAGTGTTTTTACTTAAAACTGAACCGTCGATTAAATAAAAATATTAGCGTGAAGTAGTCGTAGCTTGTTGAAGTCGTGTGGTTTGTTGAAATAGAAATACGAAAAGTGAAAAAAAAAATTAAATAAAATAAAACTAAATTAAAAGAAAAAAATTTTTTTTTCTTATTTACTTACAATGTTAGAGAACCAACAGAGTTGGAGTAGTACCGTCCACTGCTCTGTTCTGTATTTCAAAGCCGGTAAGGTCCCAGGCCTTTTGCCCGACCAAAGGCTGCAGGTAGTGCTTAGTTGGTAGGCTAGCCTTTTGCTAGAGTTCAATATAACCGGCGCGTAGACTAGGCGTGGGTGGTGTACGGTGTAAGGTCGTCTAGGCCTCAAGTGGTTATTAAGACGACCACAATAGTAGCGCACCCCTTATGAGGATTCGCTTTCCTCCGTGGGGGAAAAAAGTAGTAACAGAGAGGCAATTAAAGGTCAACCAAAGGTCACAAATAGACTACAAGCTAAATTAATTATAGTATACACACTACACAGTTCGGTCACGACACACAAGTAGTACATACAATTATATTATATTAATAAACAATAGTAATGATATTAAAAAAAAATGATTCTACAGACGCAATGTTGACACACTCTAAATTCTTCGATAAGGCATTAAAACTGTCAGCTACCCGTAGGAGATATGTATATATATATATAATATTCTGCCCATAATAGGTAGAAACACGGGGAACATAAAGAACTGGATGGAATCACGGTGGCTTAGATGGGATCCTAATATTGAAGTTAAATAAGATATTTGAAACTTGTTCAAATTATACATAATAAAGAGCGCAACTGCAGCAATTGGCTGACGTCATCATGTTACGGAAATTGTTTTACGTGTACGTAGGACAACACTTATGAGAAATGTGTGTATTTATATTACAATATATCCAACATTTTAATGCGATCTTTTTTTTTTAGAGGGGTAATGCACCTTACCGTGACACCGCGCTGGCTTGGCGCGGCCGTGTGTGGGTTTGTCCGATCTGAGAGGACCGGCCCACCCACTAAAACCCCCCTGAGTTCTCTAGGCCCATGCGGGGCCCATAGCGGGGTGCGCTTTCGCGATTCTGTCGGGGCCGGTTCGACCTAGGGCTGGTCGAACCAACGCCAAGGGAGTCCCTCCCTTGGCGTCCGAGAACCCCTGGACAGCCCAGACAGAGAGACATCACCACGGCGTGCGCGGTAGCCAGACGCGCACGCAGCCTCGCGGTAGGGTCATTAGGCGAGCACCGCTCTTGCGTGTGCCCGCCTTCTCCTTTTTGTTATGGGATCTAAGGTAACGGATAGAAATACATATATTATACATATATAAATATTTTGATAGAAATATGTGTTAACAACCATGACTAAGGTACAAATGTAGGTATGGTACGCATTCATCACACAAACATCTGCCCCCACCGGGATTCGAACCTGGGATCTCAGATATGGCGACCCCTTGAAACCAATTAGTACACGATCCACTCGATTATGGAGGTCGTTAAAAAAAACTTATTTATAAAGTTTTTCATTAGATATAATTAAATACGAAATACAAAGTTAGTTAATTTTGACCTTAACCTTGATTTAACAGTTTGAATAGCATTGAGACAGTTTCTCAGTAAGATAAATCGATAAAAACACCTGTAAATGATGTGAAATCTTTCTAAACTATTCCACCCGTTAAACACCTAAGACAGAAGAGCTTACGAAGGATAAGGAATTTCCAGACAACACGCCGTAATAGATACAAAATTAAGCGCTGTCGCGCCAAATGAAATAAAGTAAAAATGCGCCGGTTAAATTCCCGCACAGCCCGACCTTAAAAACATTATCTAGTCAGAGTTGTACGTCGCGCTGAATCTTGGAACACCTCCAGCTTATCACCAGATGATTAAGTAACCGTACAGAAGAATGTACAGTACTGACGTGACGTGTACGAATACTAGTTTTATATAATCTTTACAATAAGGAGGTTATTGGTTCGAGTGGCAGATTTTTTAAAGTTTTTTTACGCGACTTCAGACAACTTGCTTTAGATTAATATTTTACACAGGTGGTCTTATTTTTTTTTATTCAAATAGATTTGGAGGATTCATAGGAAATCATACATCAAAATAATACGGCAGTTTAAGTAGATGTCGCGCAGCGGGCTATGGAGCGAGCTATGCGCGGAGTTTCTTTGAAGGATCGAATTCGTAATGAGGTCATTCGACAAAGAACCAGAGTAACCGACATAGCTCGCAAAATAAGCTCGCTGAAGTGGCAATGGGCTGGCCACGTTTGCCGAAGGACTGATAGCCGATGGAGCAGACGAGTCCTTGAATGGAGACCGCGACTCGGCAGCCGTAAGGTAGGACGCCCCCCCGCCAGGTGGACTGACGACCTGGAGAAGGTCGCTGGAGGGGACTGGATGCGGAAGGCGGAGGACCGGGTGTTGTGGCACAAATTGGGAGAGGCCTATGTCCAGCAGTGGACTATGATTGGCTAAGTGAAGTAAATGACAGATCTTCCGCCCCCTTTATTTTCTAAAACCTTTATTAAAAAGTAAAAAACAATATTTTAATTCCTTCAAATATATGTGTGTATATTTAACACACACAGACATGATCTATATTAATTTTTAAAATAACACAAATCAGACGAACGCAAAACTTGACTGTATAACACCTGTTTATGTAATGTACAGCTTACAGTAAAAAATAGTTATCTATACTTATAATACGACGACCTCCATAGTCGAGTGGATAATACACCGGTTTCAAGGTGTCGCCATCTCTGAGGTCCCGGGTTCGAGTCCCGGTGGGGGCAGATGTTTGTGTGATGAATGCGAGCATTTGTACCTTAGTCATGGTTGTTGATAGATATTTCAATAAAAATTATTTATATATGTATAATATAATGTATGTCTATCCGTTAGCCTAGATCCCAAAGCACAAGCCTTACAGAGCTTACCTTGGGCTAGGCTAATTGGTGTAAGTGTACAAATATTTATTATTATTATTATTATTAAAATCTGTAGAGAGGTCAATTCTCTACATTGAATATATTTCCAAAATAACTATCACTAATCACCCATTAGGGATCGATACTGATACCAAAAATGCAATCAGTAAAATTTTTGTCTGTCTGTCTGGTTATAATATACTTATCATCACGCTACAATCAATAGGAGCAGAGCAGTGAAGGGAAATGTTGGGAAAACGGGAGAAGTTACCCCATTTTTTAAGCTTCCGTTGCGTATGCACCCTTAATTAATGGTTAAAGCTACACAGAAATCATGTATGACGGAAATGTTTTCCTGAAAATTATATAAAAAATATGCCACGACAGCATATGTCTATCTGTAACTCCCGATAGCTCAGCAGTTCCAAGCTTCTAATAATATTTGTTTACTATTACGTTTACAACAGTCTCAGTTATTAAAAATGCTACCTAAACGACGTTAAGATTACACGCGGACGAAGTCGTGGGTACAGTTAGTAAGTAATGTTTTACGAAGCACGTAAAGTGGATATTGTCAAAAGAAATAAATAAATAAATAAATATTTGTTACACTTACACCAATTAACCTAGCCTAAACTAAGCTCTATAAGGCTTGTGCTATGGGATCTAGGGTAACGGATAGACATACATATATTATACATATATAAATAATTTTTATTGAAATATATATCAACAACCATGACTAAGGTACAAATGCTCGCATTCATCACACAAACATCTGCCCCCACCGGACTCGAACCCGGGACCTCAGAGATGGCGACACCTTGAAACCGGTGTATTATCCACTCGACTATGGAGGTCGTCAAATCAAATTAATTTTATCTGTAATTATAATATTTTATGCTAAGCGTGTTGGTATATAGCCTTCCTCGGTAAATGTGCTAAAGTAGTCAAATAATGGTGTTTTGAAATTCGTTTTACAAGCTTTTATATTAACTTCACTTGTAACTTTCGACGACCTCCATAGTCGAGTGGATAGTACACCGGTTTCAAGGTGTCGCCATCTCTGAGGTCCCGGGTTCGAGTCCCGGTGGGGGCAGATGTTTGTGTGATGAATGCGAGCATTTGTACCTTAGTCATGGTTGTTGATATATATTTCAATAAAAATTATTTATATATGTGTAATATATGTATGTCTATCCGTTACCCTAGATCCCATAGCACAAGCCTTACAGAGCTTAGTTTGGGCTAGGCTAATTGGTGTAAGTGTAACAAATATTTATTTATTTATTATTAAAAAAAAAAAAAAAAAACTATGTAAGAAAATCTTGGAATCTTAATTTGACACACTTCAAGGTCTCCGATTGAGCTGAAATTTTGCATGCACGTGGAAGTCGGATGACAATGCATGGTTATGTGTGTGACGTCATTCTAAATCCAACATGGGTTTCAAATGAAAGGGTTTGTTAAGCTTGGGTTTTTAGTTGGAAATTAAATTAAAAGAAAAAAAAACTAAATACAAGCTTTTTTCAATAAAATTCAGTTTTATATACACAACGAGTAGTCCACCAAAACACACGTTCAGATGAAGGAGATTGAATGCGATTGTATTATACTAGTTTTCTTATCCACCTCTCATAGTGTCATAAAGAATAACTCGGCAGAAGTGGTGTACAAGTTGTACAGGAGAAAAATACAAAATAGCTATCACAGCCTACTTTATATATCAGCTTTCCGCTCGCGGCTTCGCAAAGGTTTTTCTAGCGGTTAAAAAAGACCTTATTCGTTATTCCAACTATTCTCATACCAAATCACACTAAAACCCGGCTAACTCTATATCAGATTTTCTCTCAGAAAATATATTTTCCCGTAGTAAAGTAGTTACTATCACTTTATCCATTTTCATTACGATCGATTCAATAGTTTGTAAACCAATATTTAACAAATCTTTCTTTCCCTATTTCTACCCTCTTGAGATAATTTTTTTTACTAACTTTTTATGTTGATTAATAATTTACGTTTTTTCCATACGAAGTTTTATTCTCTATTTCTATCGCAATTTATAGACTATTTTTCTGTACCAAATTTCATTCTTTTTGGTGTGTAAGCACGACATGACATTATTATAGACGCATTTTTATAAATGTGAAAGTATATATATATATATATATATATATATATATCATTTCACATTTATTAAAATGCGTGATTTTATTATCTTATACAGAATGGTTGGTATGGTTTTCATTAGTAAAAAGCAATATTATATTCAATTTTTGTTACTTAATAACATTTATTGTTAATTTGTTAACAAAAATAATATTTACTTTCTATCTATATATTTAGCATCCACGTGTTCTATAATTAATAAAACATTAAATGAGGGAAGTCAGTACTTTTGTGTTGGCAGTGTTGGTCGCTTAAGCAGCAATTTATAAATTTGTTTGTGTCTTTAACTTGTATCCGTTAAATGAAAGGTTAGTTAAGATTTAAATTTTCACATTTTTGTATGTTGTATTTATTTATATTTAATGAAACACTTTTTTTTCACGCTTTTTTTCAATGACATATCAAGTTTCAAACTTCTACATTTAAATGTTACATACTTTTTATCCTCCAATTCAACCCCTTACAACCTTTTTTCTGCATTAAAATGTATCCTTTATTAGGCTCTAAACACTCTGTGTACCAATATTGATGTAATCGGTTTTGTTGTTTTAGCGTGAAAGCGCGGCATTCGGTAAGATTTATTTAGCAATTATAATATTAGTATAATGTCGGCTATAAAAATCTTATTTGTAACATGCTTTGTTAGAACTAAAAGTCTTTCTGTACTTTCTCACTCAAGCGCTAGCATTGTCGCTGTCGGGATGTAGGAATTAAATAGTTTCATAAACATGGCCAGTCGCCGCAGGAAGTTGGTTCTAGTTGAAAAAGTTCTGTAGCGCTCGGGCTCGGCTGAGGGGTTGGCCAGGGCGCGCTCATGAGACTTATTAGATTTCGAGGCTTCATAACTATGCCAATTTGTTTTGACAGTTTCTGTGTTATGAATGCAGTTATGTTAATGAATGTTGTGGTGTTTTTATATTCGTGAACAAAGGAAAAAATATCTAACTACAATGTTTTTAACTAGGGTAAGATAGTGTTATTTTTTCTCTGAGACGCAAGGTTGAGAATCCTCATAGATTTCGGAGCTAAGTATCGCGGTGATAAGTGCGGAATCTAGACCAACTGAGGCTTGCTATATGTGATCTATAGACTGAAGTAGGCCCAGATAATGTTTTTCCAGAAGTAAATTTTCTCAACTTATCAATCAAAATTTACCGCGTTGTAAGTAAGTGCAAATGAAAAGTAATTCTCCAGCAGTTATAGACAACCTTCACTTGGCAACGGCCATGACAGTGAGCGAACCGCTTTTCTGGGGCCATTAGGAAGTTTTTAAATTGAAATAAACCACTCAGACAGCGACGGGCAAGCCAAACAATGAACAATGCATTACGTCGGCTCTTGTAGCGGAACAAATTATTTCAACGTTTATCCGCCTAGAACTGCTGGAAAAAGCATAGTCTTGAATACGACTTCATTAACAAATTTAACGTTCAATAGGATAACACTGTAATAGATGCTAACCATTACATGTTCAACAAAATGTTCTTAACATATTGATTGCCGATGCGATCAAAATTTCTATAAATGCTAAATAAAATAGAGAATGGACCCCAAATCACTGTGTTCTTAGGATGCGGTACCCAATAAGCTGACGGCATTCCTTCAGTGTATGGCTAGGCTTAATCTTTATCTCAAATGCACGTCTGGATTTGTGTCCTTGGAAACATCGACTAGACGCGCGGAAATCTCTTTAAAGGTCTGTTGAGTCTCCATACCCCATGCTCCACAGTCCTATGGTTTCCAGAGTAAGAGACATATATATATATATATATATATATATATATATATATATATATATATATATATATTATATATATTTATATATATAATGTGTAAGTTATTATAAAAATGTAAAAATTTATTTTAAAAGACGACTATTCTGATTCCATCTAGAATGAACTGTTAAGCTAACTTACTTGATTATTCGAATCCGAGTGATCAATAGTGAATGTGCTACAAATCCATTAAAAACAAAATCTGTTAACTCTTTTTTAATCTTTTGAAAAAGTGTCTTTTTCTTCATGATAATATTTAATCATGGATAATGTTGGCGTTCCTCGGTCTATTAAGGTTTTACAGTAGCATCTAAGATGGACCTTGATGGATTGAATAAAAAAAATAAAATTTTAATGACAAACATATTTTATGAACTGATGATGATGATGATGATGATATTAACGAATAAGTATTTGTATAAGATGAGATTCACAGAAAATCTGCAACTCCTACAAGAATAACGAATTTGTGATATAAGGTTACAGTACTTTGACAAACTCTTTGTGTGATGGACTCCTCTGTACTTACTCCATGTATGGTGATTATACGTAGTACGTACGTAGTTGTGAATAGAAGAATCCATAAAAGATAAAAATATATGAAGTATCACAATCCAAGTTATATCAATAAAATAAGTCTCCATCGATCGTAAAACACGGGGCAGGGCGTGTCAGTACCCAGTAATTCCAGTAGTTCAGAGCAATATTTCGTCGATATACCAGAATACAAAAATGAAAACAATGCTGCTTTGCAGTAGAAATAGACAAAAATGACTCAACTTGACGATTCTAGTATAGAATCTACTTTCGGTAAGTCTTCCTCGAAATGTGAGCATCCAAACAACGAGTGATCAACCGTTTATCCTAAAACGTAACCTTTATACTGAACTCTATTCTTTGTATGTTGTCAGTTCGAAATGGTAAATCGCTCTATATTATCGCGTTTCGGTAGTCATATTACGAAGGCTAAGTTAGTTTCCTATGTTGATCTAATCTGAACTCATCTATAAGTGCTTCTTTTTATTCGCACTCTAAATAATAATGAATTTTAATAATTTATTATTTATTACCCACTATTCCGCATTGATTAGTATTTGGATTATCTCTTCATTCTGAAACACATCGACCATAATGCGTTTCAAAGTACTCCCACTACTGTTAGCACTTCAATGTTCCATCGAAAAATGTTTAAAAGCAGGAAGGACTTCAAAGCAAAACATTATAATTTCCTATAAAATCCAGTTCACAATACATCGCCACGCACAAAAGCAGCAAAAATAAAATCCAGTGACTAGACACATTTAAGCGGGCGCTGAAAAGCGCAATTCATGAAATTTCATGGGCTTAAGCAACTGCTTTCCGCATTAAGCACTCCACTGATCGATTTAATTTTCAATTGATTCTGTAAGCCGAATAATTTACTCCGAGTGCGCTTTAGTGGATTAAAAAAATCGAAAAGGAAGAAAGTGCCATCCATTTGTATCCAATTTAAAATCAAATTAGATGTAAATACACTTTCTTTTTCACCCAATCACGTGCGCGGTAAAGTTTGGGCCACAGTGGAGGGCGGAGGGAGTAGAATAATTTCTTTTGTTTCATTGCGTATTAACTCTTTAAAGTGGCGACTTGATTTTGAACTTTATAAGCGCCCGTCACCTTTTAATCGCGAGTTCCTGGAATGATTCTATTATACACTAATATTATTATGTTTAACGTTATTTCAATTGCATATATACATAAATTTAACTAGTGTTCTTATGGTTCATGAAGGCATCGTGAGATAAACTGCATACACCAGCGAAGAAAGGTTAATGTGAAGTCGACCGAACCGCATTGGGCTAGCGTTAAACCTTAATTATATGATGATGAGAATGATAATTTAAAAAGACACGATGATGTAAAATATACATCTGCAAATGAAATCAGTTATTGAATATTATCTCACTCATTTCCTTTCAAAAGAATAGGGAGTACTAGTGCTCTACATCTCATGCTATGAAGCTATTAATATGTACATAGATAAAATCAGTTTTTACTATTTTATTTTTAGACGAATTAAAAAAAAATATAGTATGACTGCTTATCGTTGCTACTGTTGAGGATTAAATAAAATTTAAGCTCTATAGGATAAGCTTGATTCGAACTAAAACTAAAGAAAAATTCTTAATTAAAAGTGTTAATATCTTAGTATATTTCAAGTGTTGTGGTTATAATTAATTTCAAAACCCTTATAATCTTTATTCAACATAAGCGCATATTGACCTTAAATACGTGCATGCATAAGCAAAAAGAAAAGAAAATAAATCACTTTACTCCTGTTTGAAAATTCGAAGTGTCTTCTCGAGAAAAACAGACAAGAAACTATGAAGACCTATTTTAATTAAATTAACAATGTCACAAAATAATATAATTATACTTATGCAAAATAATATATTTAGCTTTAATTTAAAATGCTTATTACAAGATTATATAAATATCATAGCACCCCAGATTTATCACTCGGCACTTGTCGGTATTCTGAACAAATCCGAAAAAAAATATTCGCATCCTAAGTACTATTGTATGTTTCTGTAAGTACTTTCAGTTTTTCTTCTGCAGTTCAAAGTTCGCATCTGTCATTATGATCTCATTAACCATAGTTTAAATGATAGTGCTTTGAGTATAGTTGTCCTGTTGAGTCCGGATGTTTATACGAATGACAACTATACATAATGTTATTGTTTTTATATCAGAAGGGCAAATGATTCTAATCGAGATTAGAATATAAAATAGGGAATCGTTAAAGTTAATCTTCCAACTGAATGTATAGTACATTATAATACAAGTGAGTAATGTTGAAAATTACGAATGTAATTTTATACGACGTTTTGCAACACCATTGTGAGTAATTAATTCAAACTTTATAGGTCAATAAAAAATTATTTTGAAATCAATTTGTGAAAGTACAATCATAAAAATTATACGTTGGATTTCCACCTTCACCGCCAGTTATTTCTGAAATATTCGTTATTATTTCATTCGTACAATCAATTTCATCGCTTGATGACATTTTTGATATAAAAATCTTAAGAAAAGAAACAAAATAGTAGTAAATAGTACTGAAAATTCTTCTTCTTCTTTTGGGTTTGATGGCGGTGCTCATAGGATTTCGCCAACCTCGAGTTTTTTTGCGCGAAAGACTAAGGTACCGACGCTTATACAGCCAAAACAGCAAATTATATAATTTTTACAAACTAAATATATTATTTTAATATTTATGTATGGGTTCTATTTAATAGTTGTAATTTTAAATAGGGTTTTTATAATTGTATATCTTTAAACAGTGTTTCTAAACGCCAAACCTATTTAATTTACAAAAATGTTTTAGCATTTTGCAAATTCTCTTTGGTTCCTATTTTTTTTTTCTTATAAAAAAAGCGTGACCTTTCTTTACGAAACTATTAACATTTGATTACCAAACTGTGCGGTAATCGAATTTGAAATTCGAAAGATATTATAAGTTGGTAATATGATACATTGTGAAACTAAAATTGGTGTAGTTACATACCAATTACGAGCAATGGTGTTGAAAATATAATATCTCAATTATTCAATTACACTGTAAGTACGCCTACACTGTGACTAAACATAAGACTGCGAATTCTCGCTATTACTAAGACAGAGAGATTCGCCCAGAACCGAATTCGTTCCACATCCGGAATGGCCTTAATTTAACGGACGAATTTGTCTAATTCCAATTCTTACCCTGTGACAAATGTAGTGATTTTTATTCAGACGCCGTTCTCAAGTTTCTTTGGGGCCACTTTTTTTTCTTCGCCCGAAACTGTAATTTGGTAAGATGGAATATTGCTCTTTATCGGACATTCGCGTTAGTCCATAAATAACACACCCCTGTCTTTGGGGCTGTAACTTTGTTATAGCTGTTTGAATGGAGTACTGAAACACCAAAGTAGTTGGCTATTAGAAGCCTGTTAGTTTTTCTTGAAGCACATGTGCGTGAACAAAATGAGAACTTTGTTTATAGACTTTATTCTAATCATGGGAGAACTGACAAATTAAATTAATGCACTTTATTGCATATAAAATATGTTTACAATAATGTATTGTTAAGTTATATATAATAATAATTAATTTCCTGGTGGGGCATTTAATACCTCTTAAATCATAAATCATAAATGCAGTCAGTCTCTTGGCAGCTTGTGGCAAGTTGTCTACTGGTACCGATATGCTTCAGGGTGGCGTATGTTACCCGCCTCTGTTTTGCCTTAGCCGGCCGGACAGAGTGGATTCGCAAGAGCAGATACTCGAAAGGTGAAAAGTGTACTAATGTTATAACGCCGACGGCGTCTCGATCGCTGTCGCAGACACACCTCTCTACACCCTTAGCCGATCATACCAATATTGGTGTGCTTTTTTGAGGGCCCATTTAGTGACCTGTCATATTTAAATCAATTAGGAGGCTTTGAGAAGGCAGGTGACTGGAGTCTCTTCCATAGTCCAATTTATAATACCATCAAAATCGAAATGCAATAAAAGTTTTGACCAGTAATGAAAATAGTTTCTGTGCATCTAACCGGGATAATCTTTAGCTGCATTTTTAATGGTGCATATAGAGATTAGACCCGGTAGAGATCAGGTACACGCACACTTTCATTTAATTTCACTTAAATGGCCTCTACATGTTGGATTTGTATCCCCGTGCATGCCTTGTGTCCGTGACCGTGTCTTAAAAAGACGAGTAATATAAGCAACATTAATTTATATACGAGTATTATTGCCAAGGTGCAGCCTTATTGCTAAGGTACCAACTAACTTTTACATTAAGAAAAATTTGATTTTTAATAGTGTTTGGCAATTGCAGTATTCCATAGCTAATATAATGTAATAATAATTGCGCAGCCTATACATTCTACATAATGCACATTTAATACCTAACCACGTTGGCTTAGTGCAGGTTAGTCGATTTCATATCCGACACATTTGAATTCATTAGCATGTAGATCCCCAATGTGGCTCACATTATTGTCTTTACGTCGTGCAAGTATTTCCGCAACTTGGTAGGTTGGAAGGTTGGAGCTTGGAGCGGTAGAACTATTCTAATCACAATAGAAGATCGCCGAAGAGGAAGTTGGACCATCAGGTATTGCCGCCTGATGTTTTCCTTTGCCTTAATGAATTCTTGATGTTACAACATGTTAAATAATTTTAATATTTTATATTGATGTGTTTTTATTAAGAAAACACCACCATTGGGGTGCGGGAATACATTTATTAAAATGTAGGTAAACTGGTTCGATTGCACTGGACTGTATTTTTGCGTAGTAACGTTATAAATGCACTAGATTGAGATGGACATAATACAACTGCAAGGAAAACAATAGGAATAGAACAGTTGTACTGAAATGGAAACAAACATGCACACTTACCGAATAACTCCTGCGTGGCGCAACCTCGTCGTACACTTGGAGGGCCCTCCGTGAATATGCTCCGATTTCACTAGTTTATATATAATTTAGTAGCACTTTATATTTATTTATTTCGATTATTTATATTACGTTTATTATTTATTTCTATGTTATAATTACACAGACGTGCGCGTGCGGTGCTTAGGCGGCCATACTAACTTGGCAATGTGCATGTAGGAAAGGGACGGGAAATGAATTATAACCTAGTGCATTTACGTAGACGTACTTAATTATTAAAATAATAACAAACATATATTATCTAGAAAATAGTCCTAAGATTATTAATTATGTTATGCAATTGATAAAGTTACATAAGGATAGCAAAGTAATTCATTAAAATTAAATAGTACAGATTAATCTTAATACATTTTAGATGTATGGCTGTTATTGAGAATTACGAAGGTTCAGATACGGGAACTGCAACTGACACTGTCACATTTGGACTACGGCGGCGGACGTTATCGTAGCAATGAATAGCAGTGCGGATCACGACAAACTCGTATCATAATACAAGGGCTTTCTGTAACTTAGTCCAAAACAACATCTTAGTCCAGTAATTTTTCTTTTCCAATTCATCAACAATCAATTGGAGATCGTTTCTATATCGTAACTGATTAAGAATACATCTGTCATTACACCTCTTCGTCCTTTTGCATCCTAGCTGGATGATGATGACGGAGAGTCAACTTTACATACACTTTGAAATTTCTTCACAGGTGTATGCAGGTTACCTTTCGCTGTAGATGCATTAAATATCCGGAGGGAGAGTACACCAGTCGTCTGCTTGGGTACCTCTTTTTTACCTAATCTGCCTAAAAATAACAGTGTCCTTTGTTCCAGTGTGAAAGGTAAGATAAGCTGTATATTTTCTGGGTACTGCGACTGGGACTTTACATTTTATGTCGCATGTTGGCAACGTTTACTGTGGTTTTTGGACTATAGACGACTATAACCTCTTAACTGTCTGACAACAACAAACAACGTCTGACCGACTGAAAACACATGAAATTCGAAAAACGAAAAATACAATGGTACATGGAAGGAACGACTCTAGATTTCTCGGTTCGAAGAGCATTGCCGAGACCACAGCGCTAACGAAGTTTTAGATATAGAGGGTCTATATAAAATGTAGCTACATTAGATGTTTTTTCGCAAGATTCACTAAGATAGACGGCGGGATAGACTGACTTGCTCGCGTGAAAACATTTCATTGTAGCAATGCTCACAAAAATTGTATGTAACAGAGGTACCATTTGTCACTTTGTAATGTTATCTTATCTAGCTGTCGCGACGTCGGCAGTGACGGCTTGGGGGATTGTCTACTAGTGATGAATCGTCCTTGTGTTACCAGCAGTGGGAATATGTTGAATGATCTCGGATTCGATCCCTCCTCTATAAATAGCATTGTATTCATCGCTTGGTGGTGGTTTTGTAATGCAGCTATTGATTAGTTATCATCGTTTATCTTGTGACAACTCGTAACTCAAAAATGTGAACTTTTCAGGAAACATAACAACAATAAGATTTTGTAGCATGCAAGGAATATGTTTTCTTTTTGCTACAGATATTTAAAATTGTCTTATTTTAAATATTTGTGTCAAAATAGTGTGCATTTCAAAAAAAATTCATTATTGTGACTATGTTTTATTATCTCCTGAAAAGTTTACCTTTATGAGTTACAGATTGTCAGGAACTTCAGCGATGCATTCTAACCTAATAACGAAATTGACAAAATTCCATTTTCATTGCTGACTCATCATCTTTTATTATTAGGACTATTTAAAGCAAGAATGATAAGGTGGTTAATTAGGCCAGATTAAAAAAAACATGCAATATACAAACTGCTATAATATTTCAAAGCTTATAACAATTATTTTCAGATTAGGTTAAAAGTACTAAATCTTGATTGAAAGCTTTCCTAGCAAAAAATACGTAGACTTTGGTATCGTTTCAGTACAGATTATAATATGTATTAATTGAAAATGTGTTTCAAAAGCAAACATCATTTTCATAACACACATACGGAAAGTATTTCTCTAAATTAAAAGTGTATCATACTTTAAGAGAAACAGGATGTTAAACTTTACATAGTTAGGATCAAGGTTCTCGAGCTTAGTTTAGTTGTGATACAATATTCTGCGATACAATATTCTGAAATATACCCACACTTGAACTGTATACATGCATGACACGATTTATTATAGAAATTCAGATGCGTAAATTGCATGAGCGTAGCTTGAAAACCAGCAGATGGGCAGATTTGCATTAAAAGATAACAATTTACTTATAATTGTGAGACCTGAGAAAATCTAAGAACATTCTAAAAATGTAGACGTTACAACTTGGTTACTGGGTGTGTATTCATGAGAAACGTACGAAGGCTTCTAATTGTGTATGATTATAGACAACTCAGTTTAAATACTGTTATTATATTCGAGGCCCGAACCGAACCATAGGTTGTCCAGGATTGCCTGGAGACATTCGGGTTTTGCCGGTCTTTGTTTCGCCCCGATCAAACACAAGATGGACTTCCAGTTACCTCAAAATAATATAGTGAAGAGTCCTCAGCACGCCTGTAGACTGTGAATTGACAGATGTGATATTGTTTGTCGACTTTGTTGCAAAACTGACACGAGACGTGAACAGGCCGCCCCCCGAAAACATTAGCCGTTCCAAAACAACTTGATTTATCCACAACCGCTCTGAATCAGCAGGAAAGCGATTGCACGCACATAATAAGATTACGCGGTGTGCACAAATGAAAATTTGTTGTTTCGATATTAGAGGTTGGGTGATGTATGGTGCTCGTAATTGATTCATGCAAAAACAGCGGTAGCTTTAAGAGAGTCAGGGCAAAACGTTTTCGCTTTGTAAGCAGCTGTTTGTCGAGTATTTTCGTTTTATAGAAGTCCACAGCTAAAGATCTTATAGGTTATGTCCTTTCATGCATGCATGCATGATTTTCATCGCATAACGACGGATAGCAATGAAGCTGGCAACACTTGAGTGATGCTATTGCCATGTCAGTAATTAAAGGCATAATTGGCATATGTTTATTCCTTTCACATGCGCATTGAGATAAAAGGCGTTTGATCTATCCATCGACCATTAGCACTAAACTGATGCTTAGTGCTAATGTCTTGTTTTATCATACACAACTGAATCCTCGTAGAAGTCTAAATATTTCACGATAATATTTTTTTTATTTACCTAAAGGATTTCTTCAGATTTTGACTGTAAAAGCATTAACATCCGTTCTAACAATTATAAGCCACAGAGGAATAATTTTTATATTTATTGATTGTATGATATAGGGACATATTGCTGACAGAAGTTATTGAAATGTTTGGAATATCACTGACGGACCAGTGGGTATATTTTATGGTGGGTAGGATTACATCATCAACATTGAATTTCCTTGTAAATAGTTGATGACGCAATCCAACACTAGGAGTACTAACACTGCACTCTCTATTCTAATTAAATAATTATCAAAAGAAACGGACAGAATGGACAGTAGTTGTTTTTCAATGTTACAAGTTTATTATAAAGATTTTTATTAAGATACTATAATAATAAAGAGTTGATACAACAAAGGTTTCATGTAACTTATACGAAAATATCAAACAGGTCTCACTTTTTAATATCACAAATTTACAAGAGGCAAATCGCAAACACGAACTCCACTCAACTTTAAAAACACTACGTGAATTCGCGCGATGTTTTCAATTCGCGGGGTGGCGTGTAAAAATAAAAGCCCGCCCGCCCAACACCGCGCAATATCCGCCGCCGGATATGCGGATGCATTCGGCAAATTTGCACAGCCGCTCATTCTCCTAAACGGCATCGGAACATCGACGCAAATGACCTAGATCGGTTCATTATCGACAACATCGGAAATTAATTCTCCGAGGACGAGTCGAGCCGAGCGTTAGTCAAACTGTTTTACATGAGCGTTGTGGTTTCGATTGCGAGTCGGACGCTCGTTTACGTTGCTCAATCTGGCTGAGTTGATCGGGTGCGACTCGCGTTGGGATTTTTAAGTTTTGTTGTTTATACTGCTATTGCACACTTTAAGTAATTACGAAGAGTCGTGATGTATGTATACAATTAATTTTCGGTGTAGCATAAGATTTATCGAATTCGAGAATAGATTATTTAACACTAGCTCACTTAATAAACAATAATAATAATAAATATATTGTACACTTATACCAATTAGCCTAGCTAAAAGTAAGCTCTGTAAGGCTATGTTATGGGATCTAGGGTAACGGATAGACATACTTACATATATACATATTTTTAATATAAATGTATTTTAAAAACCGACTAAGGTACAAATGCATTCATCATTCGCATTCATCAGACAAACATCTGCCCCCGTCGGGATTCGAACCCGGGACCACAGACCTCCTTGAAGCCGGTGTACTATCCACTCGACGACGGAGATCGTCGAACTTAATCGAACGGGGTGAGCTATTTGAGTTCGGATGAGTATAGATATAAGTGAAATAGAATAGTTAAGTACATTATAAATAACGAGTCGAATTATATCTAAGTTAAACTATTTTGAGTGAGCAATGTGAATTCGATATTGAGCCGGACACTAATTTGCAATAATTCAATTTAATTGAATTATTCAATTTATATTTTCAAGTATTATTAATTACTCAGTTATTGCAAGTAATATGCAAATGAGTTTGAATAATAAAATACACATTCAGGTGGCACTTTGCGAATCTAATTCGTATGAAATATAGCATAAATTATAAGATATTAAAAATACTTAAGATTAGGGATACAAATGATCTATAACGATTCATTAACGAGAACGTACTAAATTAATTGTGCAAGAACGAGTCGAGTCTGATTTGAGTTAAACGTTAGTTAAACTGTTTTAGATGAACGGTGTGATTTAAATTGTGAGTTGACCCTTTTTTGCGTTTCACTTTGAGTGTATTGATTGATCGCTATTCGTGTTGAGATTAGTGTACGTTTGATTGTACTGCTATTGCAAGTGATAAGTTTTTGTGAAAGCGAACTTTTTTTTATTATACAAGACGAAAGTTGAGATATCTAGATACTTTTACGATGTGATATGCTTGTAATATAGACTCTTTTTTCTGTGTAAGACTGGCCTTTACACTTAAATATGTGGATTCATTTAGATACAAATCATGTTAACATGACACATACAATATTTAATATTAAATAAAGAAATGTTAATGGAATAATGTAAGCTGTAGCATGTGAATTATCGCAGTGAGTCATTGACTTTTGATCGAAGTGGTTTTGAGTCGAACTCTCAAACGAGTGTAACTAATCGAACACATTTCATTAGTCACCCATTCGTAAAATTCACTCATGGCGTTTTTTAATTAAAGTGAATTAGTTAGTCCGGTTCCTATGCAATAAAATATGTTATGCTATCGTTATTTTAATAATACAATATTACAAATGCGATAGTAACTCTGTCTGTCTGTTGCATTTTCACGCCAAAACAAATGAACCGTTATAAATAAAATTCGGTACATAGATAGACTAGAATCTGGAAAACAATATAGGCTACTATTAATGCGTAAAAGAGCTGCAAGGGGTTGAAATAGAGGATGAAAATTTATATGGAAAGTACGTAATTTTTTAGGCTAGAAGTTTAATAATTGAATTGATGCTTTTGATTAGAAATAAATAAGTGCTATATTCAAAGTGTGTAAAAAATGCAAGAGTTTTGAATAGTTTCAGAAACTACTCAATTCATTTTGTTAAAAGTCAAGGTAGTGTTGGTTTACGACCCAGAAAAGGACATAAGAAAATTTTAACCACTGGTGACTTTTGATGATTATTGATACAATTTGGTATGTGGGTGGTTAGAACCCGGGGATATTTTTTACCAGGAGAGATATATCTTTCCTTTGGGAAAATCCGATATAAAGCTAGTGAAGCCACAAGGGAAATCTAGTTTGCTAATAAGCTTGAAAATTAAACAATTATTCGGACTTAAGTGTAATTATTTATATGTGTATGTACGAGAATGTTAGCCTTTGTTTACTGATAAATGTAAGTAGATAATATTCAGATAAAAATTTTATTTTATCTATCTCGATAGCAAAATACAAAAATTATATCAAATGTTCAAAGTGGTGAAATAAATAAACAAGTCGCAAAAAGCATGCGTCGCGAAACCAACTTCGAGTCACGCCGACAAATGGGCTACGTGCCAGCATTGTCAAATAAACTCAACTTTGCAGAGCACCACATAATAAATAGATACAGAAGGTTAGCTCTGTCTCTGATATCGATGAATACGTTTACCTACTATAAGAAATAGCATTAAACCTGTCAACTCAAAATACGGGCAGGTACACGTAATGAAAGTACCAGGTACGCAAATTAACTAATTTTGTATAAAACACACAAAAGACGTAATATAAATCAAATAGAAAAACAAAATAATATTTATTCAATGTAAGCCTAAATATGAAACTAAGAGGACATATATAAAACAGCTAGTATCAAATATAAAACTACATATAAAATCATATTATAATACAATTACATGTATTTGTATATAAAAAGCATTATATTATTTTAAAACACTTATGTTTTCATGATAGGTTAAGATAAATAATGAGATCACAAAAAACAAATCTGATATATGTTCGATGCAAGAACCATTTTAATTTTTTTATTCATTAAATATCCTTTTGATAATATTATTAATGACTCTTAATGACATAACAATTTGAATCCAAGCTTATGTATAGATTCATCGGAGAGAGACAATAACAGGGTTGTCTGATTGGGTACCCTTTTTTCTATTTCTGGTGCAAAATATCAGTGTTATTGTGTTACAATGTAAAGGGTATGCCAGGCAGTGAAGTGATTGGGTGATGCGACTTTCCATCTTGTCATATATTCGCAACGTACACTATGTTTTTTGAGGCGATTGCAGATTTGCCACGCATCTCATAGGATCCACATGTACTATCGGCGACTGCAACTGCCTATCATCAGGTAGGGAGTGTGCTTCTATGGTAATATAGTCTAAAAAAACGTCGAATACAAATTTTGGATACGTTCTTCTTCACACAAGTGTCTGTAGTCCACTTGACAAGTTGGTTAATTCTTCACGTTCTGGCCAATTTAGTACTACGACCAATACTATAAATTTTAGCTAACAATTGTATTTAAAAAATGTTTTACTATTTCTCTCAGCGCTATGGTATACCTCTCATAATGAAAGGACAAAAACCATATATTCATAATAAATTATATACAAAGTAGGTCATAAAGTTATTTGCGTTACAAGTAACATGCGTAAATATAATTCGGTAAAAATGGACTAGCTGACTGGCAAGGTGGCAAATAGCGCTCTGTTTATCAGCTGATTACAATAAGATGCCAAAGCACATACAAAATGAAGCAAATATAGGCAAGTTTCGGAAAATATTAAAAAGTTACCTGATTGGAAACAGTTTTTATTCAATATCGGAATACTTTGAATAAGTACTGTTTTTTTCCTTTTAATTTTATCATTCAGATCGAGTATTATGAATTATTGACATATATGATTTGCAATATTGGATTAGAAATAAATTACAATTCCTAATATAGTTCCTATGTATAGATATTTTATTTTTATTAATAATTTAATTTAGTAATATTCTACTGACATTAATTCGTGAAATAGCTTGACTTTGATTTTATTTGACATTTGAATTGTAATTAAATTGACATTTCTAATAATTTAAGTGTATGAATTAGTTTAAAAAATATATATGTACTGACTTATTATGACATATCAAATGTAATAGTGAAATAATTGCAACTTAATTTTATATATTAATGTTTTCTTTTTTGAATTAATAGAGTAATAATAATTTAATGTTATGATTGTGTTAGTAAACTATAAGATTGCTGCGCCCTAACAGGGTTCATGTATGAACTATTTACAATTATTTTACCAACTATATTACAACATGAATGCAATAAATCATTATGAATTATGAATTATGGATTTGAATCGAACAGATCGCTGTGCTCGCACATCTACGACCAAGTATGTTTGTTTCCGATTTATGCAGAAGGCCTTCTGGAAACTACTATATTCTTTGTATAATCATGATGCGACATTGGGTTTTGGAGGATCTGGCTCTCTAATCATTGTTTTAAATAAAAGTAAATTGGAAAAGAGAATGACTAAGTTACGTAATATTAAATGGTTATTAACTATGAAACTGCCGTTTCTCGCTCTTTAAATTTAAACGTCGTTGTGCAAGTGTTTTAGGTTACAATTGAATTACAGAATCAGGTTATTTTAAACTACGTAATTTTGAAATAAATATTCTTAAAAGTACCTATTTTTTATTTTATTTTGCACATATTAGTACCAATTAAACCAAAATTTTGTGATAACAATTTTTCTAACCTTGAAAACTATGTAAATATTTAACATCTAATAACATGTGTGTAATATTTTTTTTTAAATATGGGTGAAGTGAAATTCTTTAAAAACTACATACCAAATGAAAATTTCATAATGAACACTTAACATTTAATGGTTTTGTTAAATATAATTGCGATAATCAAGCTTTTTTTTCCTTACAACTAAATAAATTTACAATTTTGATCCATAGTGTCGAAAGCCCTATGTAGATATTAATTGAGCGCCTATAGGTAGCGAGCATTTCTTTTGTGTTAACAGCTGACTAGGCCTCCTGAAAGATTTTATTTTGAATTCAGTTAAATCAGCAAGTAGGTTTCTAGGTTCTAGACAAATACCTGGGATTCATTTAATAGCTAGATTATACTACAGCCCTTAAATATTACAAATTCCAAATTCGAAAATTTACAAATCTTGAAATTTGTTCACGTAATCTCGTCAAAAAATACAATAAACGTTACTCGATGTACGGATTTGTATTAAATCACCTATAATTTTGCTATCTAGTGACAATGTTTAGCTAAAGTAGTCAGTAAGTTTACACTTTAAACAGAAATATTAAAACAGAGAGTCACAAACAACTCAAACCTCTCCTTCGTATTATACTTGTAGTACCGTAAAGTGTGGAAAAAATTAAGTTTACTTAATACTTTAAACCCAGCATGAACTGAGAATAACTCGTATTAATTATTCAAAGTGCAACAAGTTTATCTGTGCTATTGAAAATACAGTTATCCCTAGCCCTGTGGTGTGGATTTAGCGCTGCAGCAGTATAGTTTAGTATACTTCAGTGGGAATTTGCGATGATAATGTTTGCCGAATGGATTTTTTCAGCTTAAAGAATAATACGCTGCTGAATTTTCTTTTTTAACTGTGTTTCTGTAGTTTTGTTTAATTCATCAAATTATTAAAAAAGCAGAAATGGCACACATAATTGTCGTAATGGTTCCAGATTCAAATAGCACATTTTCTCGAGATAGCTATAGGATATGCTAATTACTAATTTGATCACTTGCTAAGGTATTACTATTCTCAAGATCAAGATATATTTGAGTACAGTTTAGATACAGCTCAGAAAAATTAGTAAAAGTGAGCACATTGATTAAAAGATTTTATTTAGCTTGTCCTGTTTATTTGTTAGTATTAAATCTGTTGATTGAAATTTGAGTTCCCTTTATTAGTTTGATACATTTTCTATATTAAAGTCAAGATGGCCGCTAATACAAAATGGTGGATATTTATATCATTACTTTCTCAATTTGGGTAACAAAAAAAAGGAATTTGATTAGTAAAATAGAGCTTTCCATGACTGACATATATAAACATATGAATATAATATAATGAAATAATACAGTAGCCAACGAAATATCAAGTGCATTTTTATCACAAACCATGAGTATCAAATAATATCTTAAATAGTAAAATGAGTTCTTACCGCACTACAAAGAATTTAAAACTAAAAAATAAAAATATGTAAAAATAATGTTTAAATTGAACAGTTTTATTGGAAATAAAGATCCTAGGTACCAGTAATCACATCATTTTCCTTATTAAAATCTAAATAAAATAAATTAATTAAAATACTACTTTTAAAAATTAAAAAAAAAATAGTAACAAAAAAAATGTCGAAATGTCTAGCTAACGAAAATGTGATTGACATATGACAATGACAAAGACAGTTTATATTTACTTTTATTCTCCCACTCATTGATCTCCTGCACAATGAAAATGTGAACATTTATAATCTATATTATGTACTGTATTTTTGTATGTAAAAATGATTATGTATTTTTAAATTTGATGAAAGTTGGTGTGGAAAATCTTCTATTCCCAATTCTATTCGATAATAAAACGGGCAAAAGCTCGCGAGCAGAATAGCTCCAAAACTGGAGACAAGTCGATAAATTCAAATCTTAATGAATTTATGACAGCTCTGCACAAAAATAAAAAGCAAGGGTGAAAAAGAAATATCTCTATTAAAGAAGCTTTGTTTTGTAATTAGGAGGTTGTTGTGCCAAGGCAAATCATTAGCGTAATAGCGTTAATGACAAGCCGGGCTAGTGATGTGTCCGATTTTATCGACATATTACTTTTACTTTATTAAACCTTATAAATCTAATTTATAGCTACAATTTTGTAACATAAATATGTTGGCATACATATTTCAGTTACATTATTCAGCACAGGTCAGATTTGACTGCACTGAGAGGCTTATCGTAACTATGTTAGTTAATAGCAGATAATTGCAGATTTATTACAGACATATTCATTTGAATTCCTTGGTAGGTATATTTCAGGTTATCTCAGGATCTTTCCCTTTTCTGTAGGTGTGTCAGATAAATCGATACGATGCCGATTGCCGAGATGCACGTTTATTGTGAATACATTTAAATATTTTGTCCGATCGCTATGAAGTCTCAAGTGTACTTTGCACATGATATCTTGTCACATGTTGTCATAGATCATGTAGTACTTGACATTAGTGTACAACTTATTGAATCGAGTCGAGGACCTCTGAAATTCAGTAATTTTTGCCTTCCGATTCGTATATTCGCACGAGATATTTTTATTTATAAATAAATACAATTTAAAAGGTAAAGATTATAACTTATGTATTCATTTGACCTCAAATGATGACAAATATTTAAATAGATATATATAGATAGATAGATAGATAGAAACTCTTTTTATATTACAATTTTTCTTTAAATACAAAAGTTTACGAACATTTGAATATAACAAGCCTTTTATTTAGATATAATTTGTAAATTTTATCGATATCGAAATTTCACATCAACAGGTACATCACTCTTAGAAGAGGCTTTTAGAGGCTACTCGTAGAAAGAAACGCAGTAATACTTCTTAATGAATATTTAATTATTGTTTGCAATTTTAAGACACTTTTTTATCTTTCATTCGGTTTAATTAATTCTGTTTCACATATTTATTCCTTAGCTTCCTTTAATGCATTACAATATTTAATTTATTTACCAACCTTTGTTTGGCTTATTTATATGAAATGTATACATAAACATACTTACCTTAAGGCTGATATAAATACACAAATATACACTTGCATGGCTGCATACTTGTACAACTTAATTGTTGATATAAAAATATATATTATTATATGCAATCATATGAGGAAATTTTAGCCCTCACGATTTGCCTGTATGGTTCTTAGAACTTAGGCACAGGCTGAGTTTAATCGGTAGGTCACGTGGCCAGACCGCGCTGGCCGCGTGCAGTCCGATATAACCGCCGTGACACTATCCTGGGCACGTTTCGTGCTCCATGTGAGGATTCTCAGCCTGAGGGAAAAAAAAACTACGAAATTAGGCCCTAGAATAAAATTAATTTCAGAAGAATAAATTCACTCTAAGTTCAGGCAAAGAAGTTATATTTATAAATATGGAAATGTAATGTTGCAGTTAATATTTATTTTAGAACTATATTAGCAAAACTGCAGACTATCCACCTGATGGTAATTATCGTATATACAGTACATGTGGAAGTTTGTAAATAATCACATGTTGCCAACTACTACAAAATACTCTTGGAATCCAGCTTTAACTGGCACAATTCTGTGACCTTAATGCAAAGGGTCTAAGTCCAAAAAACATTTCACAGAAATCGCAAATACACTATGCCCACCAAACAGCACGTTTAAACAGACAGACATTAAACAGACAGACAGACATTTAAACTCATTACAAAAGAAGCAAATGTTATTAAAACGGTTTATATTCGGTATTGTTTTTGAGCAAAAGTGACGTCAATGACGACCTGGAGACCTATTTTAAAATTACGAATGTGACTTCGAAATCACCGATGTGACTAATAAACACCGATTTTCAATAATTCTTATTTTTGAATATCACTTATGTGACTACCTTAGTCACAGGTGTGATTTCATTACGAGTGCCCTCACCCACTCGTAATCAAGTCATACTTGTGGAAATGTTATCTGTGTTTTGTTTGATTTTTCAGTCTATATATATATACAATATATATGAATGTAGCACATATATATATAAACCTTTATATACCTATAATATATACATACATAGCAACTGTAGCATATATATTGTATATGTATATATATATATAATAACCATAATGGTTAAGCCGGCAATAACCGGCAGCGGCTGCATTCTGCGTGGAACCGAACTCTTACATTTATGTGTGTACTTTATCTATGTTGGCAGCTCTGCGATCGACTTTCAAAAATTGGATGTTTAGGAATCCGTGACCTCAAAGTCACCGCTGCTGACTATTTAGTCAGCGGTGATTTCGAAATCGTATTCGTAATTCAAAAATAGGTCTCCTGATGACCTTACATTGAGCTAGGCTAATTGAAGTAAGTATAAGAAATATTTATTTCTTATTATTATTTGTTAACAGTTTTTAACATTGTAACATATACAAACTACAAAAGGAAAGGTATACATTAAATTCTTAATTCTTTAATGAATAAATCTTTAATGTTAATTTACATAAGCAAAAAGGGAAACGCATTTAGAATTAATTTTGATAATCGATATTGCAAAGCAATATTAAATATGCCATGTTTTGTATTTATTATGAATAACACATATTTAACTGTAAGTATACTTTCATTTGACGCTCAAAAATAATACAAGTTTTAATACATAGAAAACTTTTGAAAGGATTCAAGACAAATAAAAAAATACTGCTTGGCTTTTTACATTGACGTATGGGTTATAGAATTGCACAATTAAGACCGTGCGCAATTATATCTGATTTAAAATACATAATATTTTAAATTATTTACCAGATTACATAAATATTAACTTAAAACTAACGATAAGTTACAATATTCTTACTTATGCAAATATAGTAAAATGGATAATATTGTCTGTATTTATATTACTGTATATCGTTATTCAATTTATATGACTTTGTTGTACTTTGATTTGATTTTGATTTACTTTGATTGATTTACTTTTGTACTTTGATTGACTTTGATTTTGATTTTTTTGATTTGATTTTTGTAATTATTAGAATTTAGTTATTATATAATTCAACTAGCGACCCGCCCCAGCTTCGCACGGGTGCAATGAAAAAATGGTTATCGTGGGTTATCCCTAAGAGATAGACATATACCATCGCGGACTCTTTTGTTGTACTGTTTAAGGTAGACAATACTGTAGTACATTATTTTGGTCTATCTCGTAGGGTTCAGCCAGCCTTTTTGCAATATAAGCGCAAAAAAACGTGCTTATTTACGACATTACATTAGATACCTCGAAATTTATTAGTGTTTCTCTACTATATTATGCATGTATTATACATATAAATCTTCCTTAAAAATCACTCTATCTATTAAAAAAAAATACAACACTATTAAAACATACCTGTTGTGATAATCGCTTATATTACGCGTCTTTCTTTTCTTTTCCTTCAGAAGAGAGGCTGACGTACCCAGGATATCACCGCAACGGCAAGTGTCACGGAGGTTATGACGGACTCCACGCGGCCAGAGCGGTCTGTCCAGCATGACCTACCGACTAAACTCAGAATTAGCCTTGACCATAAGGGTCCTACGGCTTGAACGGAACGCGTCTTTGTAAGTCACGGTCGTTTATAAGACGTATGTGGGGATATAGATAAGACGTGTGTGGGGATATAGATAAGACGTGTGTGGGGATATAGATAAGACGTGTGTTGGGATATAGATAAGATGTGTGTGGGGATATAGATAAGACGTGTGTTGGGATATAGATAAGATGTGTGTGGGGATATAGATAAGACATGTGTGGGGATATAGATAAGACGTGTGTGGGGATATAGATAAGACATGTGTGGGGATATAGATAAGACGTGTGTGGGGATATAGATAAGACGTGTGTGGGGATATAGATAAGACGAGTGTGGGGATATAGATAAGACGTGTGTGGGGATATATATAAGACGTGTGTGGGGATATAGATAAGACGTGTGTGGGGATATAGATAAGACGTGTGCGGGGATATAGATAAGACGTGTGCGGGGATATAGATAAGACGTGTGTGGGGATATAGATAAGACGAGTGTGGGGATATAGATAAGACGTGTGTGGGGATATAGATAAGACGTGTGTGGGGATATAGATAAGACGTGTGCGGGGATATAGATAAGACGTGTGTGGGGATATAGATAAGACGTGTGTGGGGATATAGATAAAACGTGTGTGGGGATATAGATAAGACGTGTGTGGGGATATAGATAAGACCTGTGTGGGGATATAGATAAGACGTGTGTGGGGATATAGATAAGACGTGTGTGGGGATATAGATAAGACGTGTGTGGGGATATAGATAAGACGTGTGTGGGGATATAGATAAGACGTGTGTGGGGATATAGATAAGACGTGTGTGGGGATATAGATAAGACGTGTGTGGGGATATAGATAAGACGTGTGTGGGGATATACATCCAACGCGTAGAGGCCGTTTAAGCGAAATTTAATGAAAGTGTCCGTTGAGTGTATCGACTGGGTCTGATGCACCATGCACCATGAAAAATGCAAATGAAGAGTATACTCAGTTAAATGTTAAGATTGTCATTACTGTTCAAAACGTTTGTGAACAATTGTATATCGTTTCGAGTTTGGTGGCTACAGAAGAGACTTCGGTAACGTATCTTCTCACAGCATCCTAATTGATTTAAATATGGCAGGTGGCGACTCGCCGCCCACTGAATGGGCCCTTCAAAAAAGCAGTCCAATATTGGTGTGAAGGGAGCAACATTGGTGTGAACGGCTAAGGGTGTAAAGAGGTGTGTCTGCGACAGCAGTCGAAACGCGGTCGGCGTTATAACATTATTACATTTCCACCCTTCGAGCATCTACTTTTGACTCCACTCTGTCTGGCCGGGTAAAACAAGATAGAGGCGGGTGACATACGTTACTTTGAAGTACATCGGTACCTTCTATGATGCAACTCACAGACAGATCGCTGCAAGTTGCCCTGAGAGGGACTGACTGCACTGATGACATTTATGACAGTTATGTCAGTTATGTCCATCAGCGTGTGATGGGGTTGTCACTTCCCTACGTACTCATTATAGTTATTTTTAAAATGAATTATTATTGTTCAAGTTAAATAAAATTATTCATACACATAATAATTATGATTAAATTAAAAAAAATGCACAATTCAAACAGAATAATACTTATTTTTCAAGTGAACCTATTAATTAAGTATTAATATAACTTTCTCTATATATGTATAAATAATTCAATATTGTTTTCATCACAAACCAAATTGACGACCACTCAAGTTTCACGATTGAACCGAAGTTTCCAATAGGGTCGCTACTCCATGATTAACAATAAGCATGTGCGGTCGCCTTAGACAGCGTCGTGTGAACTTATCGCCCATCCCGAATCAAAGTAAAGCATACATCACGACCAACTACCACTTCGCAACTATCTAAACTTGCTGTAAACAATTTAATTAGTCGCTAACTCGCCGGCGCCCGTCTAACTCGCAGCAAATTGCAATTTTGAGTGGCGTAGTAATTTTAATATTAACTATGTTAATTATTACATATCACATGAAGTTTGATTGGGTATTTTTAAGCAGGACGACTTTGTCGCTCTATTTAATTTAACTTTATATAAAAGTGACAATTCCTTAACTTTGACAGATTTAAATCATTTGTCAGAAAGACTTATGATTTATTTATTTAATTACGTATTTACTTATTAGGTTATTTATTTACTTATTTATTTAAGCAACGGAATCTAGAATAATTCTAAATTTATTAAATTTCAAGGTTGGAACTTGGATTTTTTATTAACTTGTTATTTCATGTATTAGAGGTTTAACTGTTTTGTTTGTTTGTTTGTTTGGAAATTTCAAAGAATTCACCTTATTGCATGCTAACGTTTTCTTTATTTATTTAATAACCAAGAGAGCAATCTGTACGACACACACACGCATACTCACATGTTAATAAACATTAAAATAAGTAATTACATATTTTTGAAGGCAAGAAAATTTGTTATCGTGAAGTTATATTCAATAACTAAAGCAGGTACGTTTTAAGAATTTTTGTTTAAAATATCCTTGGATATTTAGAAGTAAACAAAATTTGCACTATAGGGTTACAATATAGATTTACATTGGCGCTTAAATTCAAAAAATCACAACCTCAATTTCATATTTAGGAACTATTACTATTTTTTATAAAAGCAGTTACCAGATATTAAAATTCTATTATACATATAAAATTGATAAGAAGCGAAAAAGTAACATTATCAAAGTCGTTCAATATAATTGCCCGGTCATTCTCCTATTGATTTTCGTTAATTAGGACCAAGACGAGCTGAAGCTACCTGCCTTTTTTCGAAGCGCTTAGTCCTTTTATTGAACCCTTATAACTTGGATTCAAATTAAGCTATTTTTTAAAGATTAAGCTTTTTAAACTTTTCGAGCTATGTTGTCAATAGATCACTTATTAAAGAGACAGTTTTAATTGCAAATCTCTTTAGATTTTATTGATATCTATAAAATTCTGATATCGTCACTGACTCACTGATAATCATCAATATTCTTAGGATATTTAAAGTTGTAAATTTATATTAGTATACAAAAACAAAAAAAAAATGACAGCATTATCTTTCATCCAATACTATTTAGGGGAAGTTTGAAAATTGATAAAAAGGCTAAATAGATAGTGGGCTATAAAGAAGGGTCTCCGATGCATAAATTTGTCAAAATACCCTCAAAAAAAAAAGAGAAATTGTCACAAGCAACTTGCGAAAATAAATGAAATCTCACCAAAAACATGTAACTGTAAAATATTGTTCAGATTGGAGTATATGATCGCACTGTCGATTAGTTATACTCATGTAGAGCCAAGCTCCTAGGTTTACACGCTCTATTTCTACAAAGCCTCAAACTCGATACTTGTGAGTTTTAGCCCTGTTGAGTTACATCGTTTACTAGAAGTTTGATTCTACACGAGATCTAGTATTTTTTTGAAAATGCCAGTCATATGTCCACTTCTTGGCAACATTTTATATTTAAATATTATTGTCTTGGCAAAATTTTACATTTAAATATCATTGTTTTAACAATATTTTAAACGTGAAACTTTTTGGTGAGATTATTCTTTACACATTAAACACATCAAATTTCGTAAGAGCCAATGAATAGAGCCTTTTAGCAAAAAATAAATCAAGATTTTAAGTAACTCAAACAAATTGATACAGAAAAACAATTTAACTAAACAGATAGGGGACCGTCGAAGAAGGGAGAGATTCTTTGCTTCGCAGTGAGACACTATAGTCTTTATAAAAAAAGTTACATAGTAATAAATTAAATAAATAATATAAGAAATATGAATAAAAATTCATGATGCAATCCATGTTGAATGCAACGAAATAACAAACTTTATCGTAGCTGTATGTTGCATAGCTGAATGACTTTTTCTCCGTTTTATTCTACCCCAATACAATTAATATACTTATTCGACTTTTCCATTTGGGTGGTTTTGAGAGAAGCTGAAATACAATTGTGTATAATTGTATCGATACTATAGGGGTCTATTGTGTTGCTTTGTTTCATTTTTTATGTATAATATATACAAGCAGACTTCTCATCTTAGGTGTTTAAAGGCAACTGAAGTACATGTGGTTCGTATGAGAATAGTAACAAATCTGCAACCTCCACAAAAACTTCATTATATATTGCCAATGTGTCATAAGATTTCACTGCTAACTTATTCTTCAGGCCGGAATAGCGATGCGAACATTGCTATTTTAAGGCAGAAATAGACAAGTGGAAATACAAAACCTCCAACTTACTAGGAACTGTGAAATAATTCTCCGCTCCACGCTCCAACAATTCAATAACACAGATTGCACACGTACAAAGTTGCCCTCATTGTATTCGTAAAACACCAATATCGCCATTGATAAATTTTAGGGTTGTAAACAAAAACACGTTAGGTGAAGTGATTTCTTTTTGTTGGCCTATTCAAGTTGTCAACAATTAAATATTGATTTGTGGAATCTTTTACTGCACGTTTCTAGATAACAGTGCCCAAAATTGTTTTCAGTTTTGATTAGTTTATTAAATAATCGTAATTCAATAGTAACAATAATATAATTAATATTTAATATAAAAACATAATATTAAGTTACGATAGTAAAATTTTAAATTCGTGATAAAAAAGTAAAAAAAAAAATATATATAATTTTTATAGGTAGGTAATTATTAAATGTCTGCTTTTCAGTACGTCTTATTAATTTAAATCAAATCAAATCATTTATATAGGTAGTATACGGGTGGCACAAACAATGTTATAGTATCACTATACTCGGCCATATAAGGCGTACAAAATCTATAGAAGTAGGCGCGCGAAATTCAACATATTATAAAAAGTATATCATTCATTATACAAAATCAAGAAATCATCAATACTTTACAATTGCATAATTACACTGATAATACCTATAACAAGGTGAAAATCACCTTCATACATTTTATGTCACATGTTGGCAACATACACTGTGATTTTTATAGGAGTTTGCAAACCATATATTACATATTTTTTTAAACACATGTGACACCCTATAAGGGCATGGCAATGTTTGCATTATTTTATGATCAAATTCCAAACTCCACAGAAAGTGCAAGCTACATATTAATTATTTAGAAGTGTTAGTGAACCAATCGCACAGCCCTGAAGCCATATCGGCACGTTCCAGCGACTCGCACTGCAATCAGTCAAATATTTACACCGGCTTCTGCAGTATCTGACTGTTTACTGACATTGCATTCCGGCCGAGCGGGCAAAGGTAATGTTTAGTGTTGCATCTAGTGTACCTACTCTTGTGTTTCGTGTGTAAATATGACATTGTCGCTTGGTCTCGGGTGAATTACGCCCGACACAGTCACGCCTCTCTCACATTTTAACTAGAGACCTGGTTATTCCAATTGCATATCGAACGAGTACAATGTAAGTATGTTTGTACAAACACACTTACATTGTACTCGTTGTAAAACTTAAATTTTAACATATCATTCATCATTCAACAAAATATTAACATATTAATACAACTAATCAAACGATCAATAATAAGTTTGTTGTAACTACAATTTAAAAATATGGCTACCACTCTCATAATTAAAGTACAGTTAAGGGTTCAATTCCTTATCAAGTAAGATGAAGTCGTTGAAATTTTAGGCGTAGTTCACTTCCATCTTCAATCACAATCAAGTGAAATATGGACCAACAAATTCCCTATTGTATGTACAAATATGTACAGCGATTTTCAAGGTCGGTGAAATACTGTTTGACGCCATATTTGTTTTGGCGACTACTAACGCCGCAGTGGGAAAAAAAAGAACAAAATTATGTACAATCACCTGACTAATTTTACGTCCGCTCTGTTCAAAGGGCTATGTTACAATCCGCAAACTAGTTGGACGTTGAGTGACGCTTGTTCAATCAACGTTCGGCCTAGTCAATCAATTAAATGTCGTCATTCAATGAACACGCTAGTCATATAGTCAAATAGCAGATTCAGCCAGAGAACTGCGACATCTATATATTCAAGTAAATGCTACTTCACATTTTTCTCTATGAACAGGCTGTAATCCTTGGAAAGCTTATCAAAGAGATCGTATTCTACAACCTGAGCACACGCGTCAGAAAAAGCCTTGAAAACTGTACAGTACGTGATCGTTTTGCTTCTAAGATGTGAGCACTATCTCTCAGCCGGAAATCTGAGGTAAAATGTAAAATAAGTCGTAGACACTACGCAGCAATGTAGCTGGTGCTACGACGTGATAATGTAGCGACATTTGGGTGTTGTAGCGTAATACTTACTGCTAATACTCGTAGTTAAGATGAGTCTTTAAGGGTTGAAATCTCATAAATACTGTGTCTTTGAATAAAGTTGAGAAAACCGTTTGTTCAAAAGTTACAAAAAAAATATATGTTATTCTTAAGGATACATAAAATTAATCCTATTAACCAAAATCGTAATATCTTTAACTGACTCATGTAAACAAAATCACAAAATCTTGTCTTTTTAAAACTTAATTGCAATTTCTCTCTGAAACTGCTTATTCTAATCTATGAAATTTGCACCATGAGAAAATTTTCCATCTTGACTACAATTTCTATTAAAAGTATTTTTATTTTCTTCGATGTTCTATTAAATAATAAAGAAAAACCTATAACAGCACAAGATCCCCGCGCTAAGCTCCTCCGCAACGCCCTGGCAGCATGCTCGAAGCAACAATTTTAGTGTCAATCAGACTCTGGCAGAGAGAGGACTGTACGTGTGTTAATTGTTTTTAAAAATTACAAAAAAAGAATTCGTTTGAATGATTAATAACTTAAATCTGTTTGTAAATAGTGTGAATATTATATACCGTAACTCTGACGAGATAATTTAAGTTGTAAATATATTTAAAGTGGTTTTCAATTTTATTTCCTTGTCATAGAATAAATCAATTGGATAGCTACGCCTAAATATAAAAGCACATCCAAACAATTTTTTTTTAATATTTTATTTTACTTTTTTTTAACATGATTCATATTAGTCGCGTCAATAAATACATAAAACAGGCAATCTTCGGAAGCCCTCAAGAACAGCTCCGATTTTGATGTGTTATTTTTTTTAATTTTTTTTTATATTCTTTAAAATCAGAAACCTCTTAGAGCGAGGACGAAACTATTTATATTGTTTAAACAATATCAACGATATTTATATAAAAAAAAACAGATTGGTCTCTATTTTTTTCTTAAAAAATCTTCACATATTAATCTTATTGTAACAAATAGTTGTTACAAAAATGTTTTTAACGATAATTTAATATTATAATAAAAAAATCATTTAAGTGTTACCTACATACACTGCAAATACATCTTTTTGCTTAGACATATGTGGACGAGGATCTTTTTAGTATATTTTTCTTAACATTATTTTCGATGTTTCTTTTTTTTTCACTAATATATATATGTCAAGTCATGTAAAGGCGTTTCTTTACCAATTTAATGCTAAATAGAATCATTTAGCTAAAGTTTTATCATTGAGCATTCGTAACAACATACATATATATATATATATATATATATATATATATTATATATATATATATATAATATATATATATATATATATATATATAATATATATATATATATATATATATATATATATATATATATATATATATATATATATATATATCTATATATTATATATAGACGACTGGACCAATTTTGATGAAATTTTTTGTGTGTATTCCAGGGGGCTTGAGAATGGTTTAGATTCACAATACGGTCATATAGATATTGTTTTTCAGCTAAATTATTTATTTAAAAACATTTGAGACAACGTGAGACAACGTGACATTTGAGACATTTGACATTTGAGACATTTGACAGGACAACGTCTGTTGGGCCAGCTAGTATATACATATATAATATTTAACGTTGCATTAGAAAGTTTTGTGAGGAATAGGTACTATTCGTACAATAAAAATTGACATTTTTGTTTTTTACCTGATGAAAGAATTCAAGGTCTGAGATGGCTGTTCTTCGACTGGTATATTAGGTATATGCTGAAAACCGCATTGTCTATAAGTCTTCCCATAAGCGGGTCTATGATATCGCGAAGATCGCAGGTTAGCACCGGCGATATTCACGATATCGTAGTCATTGCAGGTCCGATCAGTTTAAAAATCCTAAAGGAAAGCCTATACCAAGCAGTGGGCGGTCTCGTCTGAAATATTGATAAATAAATATGTTAAACACTTACACCAATTAGCTTAGCCTAAAGTAAGCATTGTAAAGCTTGTGTTATGTTTGCATTTATTATACAAACATCTATCTCCACCGGGATTCGAACCTTGAAGCCGGTGTATTAATCACTCGGCTGCGAAAGTCATCAGATTAGTCATCAGTAGTGATAAACTGACACATGAGGACGATTTTTTACTTGTACCACATTAAAATAATATATATTACTTTCTTTTCAAACAATTATAATATAATAGAAGTATAACAATGATAATTACAAAAATAAAAAAAATATTAAAAATTGTACGGATCTGAAAATAAGAATAAAATGTATACACCCGTTCGTATTCTGTCAAAGGAAAACCAACACAGCTACTTAATTTTTTCACCATCTTCTAGAATTTTCTACGTCGTGTCTCAAAGTTAATTGTCGTCGCCATTTTGCACCTAGTTAATTACGTTGTAAGCAAACTTTTTCCCGTTTCCACAAAAGCTGAAAGCATTCGACTTTGCCCAGAAAGTTGTGCGGAATTGCATCTCGAGTTCCTTGCAGTAAATATTTGAATTGTAGAGTGGCGAGCTGTTTGCTTTGCACGCATCGAGAGCTAATATTGACACGTATAAATAAATTAAATAACATATAAATTGTTCCCGGCGTATAAATCACGAATGGAATAGTCGTATCGAGCAAATCTTCGAAGTGGAACCATAACTTCTTGTTATCTGGTAATGTAACGATGTATCTACATTAACGCATGAGTGTGCTTAGTGTTCTAAGTTATCTATGAGTACAATCTGAGTGTATTTTTTATTTGCAAAATGAAGATCAAAAGCTTAACAGAAAAATAAGATAACTTTTATGAAAGACTTTATCGTACCTCAAGTGCATGTAATAACCAACAAACATTAAGGCTGATACAATTGAAGACATGAGTTGATGAAGGTGATATGTCACTGATTCATAATTTATCAGGAACAAGTTTTAAAGTTCTCATTATTACTGTGTGGATATTTGATTATATGAGTTACTATTAGTTAGTAATACTGGACTATATATTAAATAATCTAGTGTATTTTTATGTAGTCGATAAAAAACTAATACAAAGTTAAAAATAATAACATTTATTCGTTATATGTACGAGTCTATGGTTAAGTGCCCTTAACACCTTTATACATTTTTGTTACTACCTGCACATAACACTTTCATACACTGGTTATCTTCATTTTTAGACATATTTCAACAATGTTTGAAAGAACAAAATGTGTGTACGGACATAACACCTTCATATACGCAATAAAGTGAAAAAATAATAAAATGTTACATATCACCTTCATCCACTCATGTCTTCAATTATATCCTTCACGGTCACATTATGACAGAATATAGACATTTATTTTTTATTATCAGAATCTTCAACTGTCAATATTCGTGACAAGTTCATGATTTTTTTTTCATTTTTGTATATTGACCACACTTTTACGAGACTTTGATTTGGCACAATTTTAATTGTTTATTAAATTCATTTTGGGATAAGTGAAAGATTTAATAATAAAGTAGGTATAATTAGACAGTTGCGTCTGGTTATCAATGGTATCGTGGTTGCAATTTCGTAGCCATTTTATATCCATTTTGTGAATATGGAATCCATATCCTATAAATCCTTCTACTAAAATCTTTAGTTTAACATTAATGTTGAGGGAGTGGAAAAGCATAGTCACATTTTTTAAAGATAACTGTATTGGTTTTACAGGGACACTGGACAATCTAAATATAAATTTGCCAATACAAAAAAAAAATTGGTCAACGGCCGTAAACAGGACAAGGTACACACAGAAATTGAAATAAACAATAAAAAAAAAACAAATTTCAATTCGAATTTATGTATGAATGGATTTTTTTTCTGCGCTGGATAAAATCATAGCGTTGCACTACCATTTAATACATAATAGACTAACAGCGAACTTCATTATTTGGAATTAAACAAGTACAAAGCTTGGTGGTGGAAATAAACAACTACAAAACTAATGCATCGGTTAGTTAGTAAACATTAAATCCTTTCTACAGTCAGTTGCAAACAGATAAAGTTTCTGGTACAGAGCAAGCTAAAAGGCACTTTGAGTCAATCTACTTAAGAATTAACTTGAATACTTGGCTAGTTTTAATGCAGAGGACTCTTTTATAATACTTGAAGTTGGTGAGTAAAGTTATAATCATAAGTTAATCCAGTCCAGTTATTAAACTGGACTGGATGTTGGCGTTTCCAGTCCGTTCCGATTCCGGAGCGATCTCGAATTTCATATTTATATCATCATCATCAATTCGAATACACTCCTCTTACTCCTAGGGTTTGAGACTTTAGGATGATTTAAATCAGTCTTGCTGGCACAGTATGGACTGGTCTCCTTCATATATATCTTTGAGTCTTTCGTGGGTATACGCAGATTTTATCGCGATTTTGCGTTCAATATAAAAGACTGACATAGAGATTAAGTATTAATCATTTCGACGTTATCACTTTTAGATGCTTTTAAACGACTCTAAGATCATTTATGGTCCTGTGTTCTATCTATTGTGTTATATTGTATTGGTTTGTGTTCCATTGCCTCTTTATCGTGACGATTGACTATCGTATCTCGCTCTGAGTTTTTCGATGTTTGTTTAGTTCACATCTACTTAAGGACACGATGTATGCACGCAATCCGTATTGCCATCTTTCGCTGTATTCGCTTGAGAAAAAAAATCTATTCAAGCGTACCGTTATGTAAAAAGAATCAGTTTGTCTGGAATTGGACGACAAAAGATTCGTATTAAACCAAGAATATGAGAAACAAAAACGTTGTTAGGATGTGCAAAAAAAAAAAAGATTAAGAATCAAGAAATACAAAGCAATATTACGAGAATTAGATCAACGTTCCATCGAATCCACTAATTCGACATTTTTCTCGAAATTTTCAAATTTTTGTCCGAGGATATTACTGTTTACTCTACGCCTGTTTAGAAAGAGAGCCGTAAAGACAAGAACAGGCAACTATTTCTGGTAAGGTATAAGTAGGTCTGATTTTATAACTTTATTACACACATTCTCGCAAAATGGTTTGTATTGTATTTTAGGTTCAGTCGCTTCTGAGCGCCGAGTCTTGGTCGCAGAGATCGGGCGAGATCTGTCTCCGCCGGCATTGATTGCGGCAATGCTGGCGGACGAGGGAGGTTGGAGGGCTGTGGCCTCCTTCTGTGAAGCAGTGATGCTCCAGAAGGAGGCCGCCGAGCGGGGTCGGGAGATGGCCGATCCCGCTCGAAGAAGGCGGCGCCGGGCTCGGTAGCACAGCTGCGGCGCCGCCGCGGGTCGCCGGCGGGCGCGAGGAAGTCGCGACTGCTACGGCGACCCGGGATGGACCATCCGTGGCCGGGGGGCGTCGTCGGTGGAGGAGACCGGGGGGGGGGTGGTAGCCTCCCCCATGGAGGGCTCCCCTCTAGGTAGGGGAGCGGAGGCTGGGGGTTCCCGGAAGTGGCTTGATGTTCCCGGGAGCTCCCTACATGCTCAGGCATGTAGGGAGCTCCCGGGAAGCCAGAAGGCCGGAAGGCCATCCCTGAGGTTTTTAGTGGGTAGGCCTCCCCCTTCTGGGGAGGAGAGCCCCACATAACCGCCGGCTCGCCACAGCCGGGGTATGCAATTTAATGCATTTTCCACAGGGAAACAAAAAAAAAAAAAAGATTCAGTCGCTTAGTCATTTTACAATAATTAATCAATAGAAATTATATATTATTATGAAAAATTCATAAGCTTTTCTCGCAAAGTTAAATGAATGCTAATGTGATAATTTAATATTCGTCCCATTATTGCATATTCTATAAATCAATGACAAATTCCTGTTGAGAACAGTGATTTCATTTTATATCACCCTTACACTGGAATCCTTTTCGCCGCTTCAATCAGTCAGTCTGTATTAATTGATCGAGTGTATAACATGCCGAGCGTGCTTGGTTCGTGTGTCAGGAACATTTTAACCGATCGAATGATTTTTGTGTCGTTTGAATCGCAAAGCGGCGAGGGAAGGTGTGATTGATTTATCTGAAACTGTTGCCTGTTATTTAGTTACATTTCTATCAACTAGCATTCATGTCTGTCTATTTGTAATTGATTTTAAAACTTTTAGTATATGAAGAACGCATTGTCTATTGGTTTGTTATAGATTTTATAAATCACAAATAATATGTTATAAAAATCACGTTTCTATGCGCTATTTTATATAAAAATGTTTTCTTATGAGAAACGTGGCGTGCATGCAGTAATTAAATTGTTCGTTCACACAATACTCGTACTTATTGTAAACGCTTTACATACATAGTTTAATGAACTCGTAGCTGTTGTGTGCGCCCCAAGCTTCTCATAATAAGTAATTGCAAAAATTTTATAACGTTGCATTTGTATTTGAGATCCTCAAAGTTATTGTAAGTTTTTATGACACTAAGAGAATTTATTTATAGCATTTTAAGACGTACAGTTTTACATAAATGGTTTTTATTTGTTATTATTGTTGTTCTAACATACACTATAGGTACGCAAGGACTTGACAGCTTGATCTCGAATTATTCTAAGAAAAACCACAATCATCGTAGGCCCTTCATTTATACAGGCAAGCGATTTTGGTGGACAAAGTATATACATATATCACCAATTAGAATCAGCTACCGAATAGGGATCCACGCAATATGATCACGTCATTTTGACTCGAACGCCCTTGTTCGGCGTGTAAGTAGTACACACTACACTCTGTGCAAGAGTATCCGAGTCTAAGGGAATCTGAGTAGAGACAAGCGACCGGCTACATAATTGTTGAATTACCATGTGTTTGCTATCGTTTACTTTAAAGTATATAATATATAGTAAAAAAACTACAGAAGTTATGTTTTCGTTCAAAGAATTACGTCATATTTACGTATCAAATGCAAACGAATGTAAACTCATAGTCGCTACAAAGTAGACTTAAGGTTCCATCTTTTTGAAAATCCAACATCGATTATTTCACTCAAAATAACTGGTTGATACACAATAAATTAATAATTCAATAGCAATACTATAACCCTTTAGTCAAAAAGATTTCGGTGAAAATTCAATAAAGACAATCCACTTTTGTGTTTAAATAGGTAAAGATAATTTCGAGAGCATGGAGTAGTGTGAGCTATCCGTAACTTTTTTATTTAGCGCTAAGTAAAGGATGCTGCTCCATACGGCTATCGTCTTCCGATACCTCGACGTAAATTATTATGTATCTGTCAGAAACTAAATCAAATCACATATAATTATTACATTTTAAAATCAAATGTGCAAATGTGTTCCGCCACGAGGCCCACTGTGCTGCCATCTATTGGATAACGTCACAAAAAGAAAAGAGATAGTAGTCAAATCCGCAATCTATCATTATGGTATAACCTCAAGTATGAGAAATAGAATTGCATATTTTCATTACAATGACTGCGTATATTAATTAAGGTTTTAACACTAATAAGCATTGACATAAGCAACAATTTTGAAAAAACGGCTAAATGTGACATATATAAAGTTTTAGACGTCGCTCGGCAAAATTTGATCATCTCATCTCTATGGTTTGTCTATACTCAACCAAAAAAGCAAAGCCACTCTAGAATAGACAATGTCATAGAGAAAAATATGAAAATTTTCAATATCAAATTAACAATTATACGTAAATAGAACGTATATAAGAAAAAAATATAGAAGTGATTTTAATTAATATAACAAATTGTCTTGAGCTGTATTTTCATAAAATGACAAATAACAACACACTGGTACAAATCAATAAAAGTGCAGGCAGTTGAGTATAGCCGCAGGTTTCGCTATTCATTATTTGGTATCACCATAGTTTGTATAGCTGTGGGTGGCAGAGAGAAGCTAGACTTCCCGTACTTTTTTAATAAAGTCACTTGAAATATATTTCAATTAATTTGCTAATTAATTAACACTTACCTCTCGCACCGTCTCTGGTGCCCAGCACCGAGGCGATCTGTGGCCTTTCTTCGTTGATGACCAACTCGGCCTGCTCGCTGTACACGCTGTGTACAGTTGAGATGCAAGTTAGGCGCAGTTGCCCCCGTTCGAAAGAGTCAGGTCGCACCATGAATGACAGTTGACTAATTGACGCCACCTGTGAAGAATTAATGATCAATTTGTAAGTTTTAGAAATCAATTAGAGAATAGACATCCAATCATGATTTATTTTACTTAAATTAGCCAAGTATATAAAAAAACCCAATTATATAAATATTAACAACATACAATCAAGTTGAAGACAGATGAAAAATGAAACGGCAATGAAATAAAACTACCTGACCGATTTCTCAAAATAGTCCTCGTAACTTAGTTTCAAAAAGAGATTTCAAATTGGTAGCTCTTATTATTATTCCACGGCCTTGTCGCTGGTAGCGTCAAGCTTTACATTTGCACTACGAAAATGAACTCTGTAACTAGCAGCATAAGAGCTGCTTAAAATCAACAGTTATAAATCTTTATTTAAACTTTATGTATTAATGTGAAATTACATGTAGAAATTACTAATTATCCGCCCACGTCTTTGCTCGCATCTTATTAGATTACAAAGATATATTTTTGAAGATTATATATAATGTGTATGATTAGAAAGTAAATAAGTTGTCTAAAAGTGGAGAGATAACACCCGTCTATATCTTCCACATATTGAAAAATATTCGCATTTGTGTGCATGAAATATTATTTTAATATACTTATGTGTAAATACTATTGAGTTGTAAGATATATATCAGTTATTTAAGAGGTTCGCGCCAAACTACATTGTCTTAATAACTTTCAATGTTCAAGACAATGAACAGAAAGTGACAGTATGCTTTTAATATAGTCTTATGTATTGTTGGTGATAATAGCAAACAATTATGTAAACAGTCTCGCGAGCAAATAGTGTAAAACTAACTGGAACTAATGGTTTGCAACACCACCTGAAAACTTCATCAGAGCCACAATTTAAAAAACCATTTTCAACTTTTCGTCGCACACGCTTTACACGTAGCCATCTTTTTCAATTTATTCATGGAATTTTTATCTTTTTTTTTCGGGTTAACCTCACCATGTTTTAGGAGGGAAAAAAACGGATTGACAGTGATTGATGTTTCATTTGCCTGGATCAAAAATATTGATAGTTTATTCTGTACACACTGTAAATTAACAGCGTGCGCAAAATCTCTGTTGTCGCGCATATGGTATGTCTGATAATGAAAGTTGAATACGAACAGCTATTTATGTTTATAGGTAAAATTATAAAATACACATTTCTATGTGATCGCACTATGTGGAATTAGAGGAACTCTATTTAGGTATGTCTATCTGTAAGGTGGTTATGTAATTTTGTTGCTATCAAATTATGATTAAAAAAGCTAACAAACAGGACACTTAATCGTACATTGCTGTTTTTTTGTTTGGCTGAATTTTGTTGCTGAAATTTGCAAAATTCAGCCAAAACTCCCCTGTTTCGCGACTTTGTAATGTTTACAAGCGTTTCAGTTCTCATTCAGATATATCATATTCCTACATCAGAAATCGGGGTCTGTTTAGTGCCATGCACTGTGATACATAGTATTTACAAATTTTTTACCAATTATTTTATTTATAATATATTATTTTTTTATTGTTATAAAATACATATTGTAGTAAATTTTTGTGTCTACTGAGGTTGAAATTATAATGTAAACTAAGATTTTCATTCGAGTGAGTAAAATGACAAGTGCAACTGTCACTGATACAAAAAAGGGTGACCCACTACAACCCACTACAATAGTGATGTTCGGCAATCAATAGATTTAGACATTTAGTCATGCTTTATTATTAGGTATCAAAGCGTTTTTTATTGTAAATATGTATACATACCATATTAAATAATATGATTTGTGACACATGACACTAGAAATGTCATTTTACTGACTCGAATTAAAAATCGAACTTTATGTTGTGTTTATTCATAATATATTATAAAATTAGATTTAAGTTATGTACAAGTTTATGAAAAAAAATATTGTAACAATTTTTGAAAATAGGATTCAATGTCAGATTTATATTTATAAAGCAACAATGTAACAAGAACTGTACAGTTCATCATGTACCCGAGCCCTAATTGTTGCGACTGGCTTTTTATACTTCTTGCATTCGGTAAACCTTTTCTTTATACTTTTTCTCACTGCCATATTTCATATATTAATGATTTATCATTGTATCTAATCCCCACGTATCATTATTGAACTTGTCATTCCCATTTCGTTTCCCTAAATATTTTCTTCGTCACCTTTATGACAGAATATATATTCTGTCATTTTTCATCAACATTTAATAACTTGAATACTTTCCATATTCTTTATGCTTAAAATTGTATTCACTAATCTTATTCTAAATTCTTTTCCCTATTAATGTGCTTCTTATAAATTCAGTTTTACTTTGGCTAGGAGCTTTCTTCTGTTAGTAGAGTTTCAGGTTATTAATATGTGACCTTACAGAAGGCAATGTTGAAATACTAATGTTTCACCAGGTACTTTCGAATAGTTTTAATACCTATATTTCTATTATAGATTTCCTGTAAAATGTAAAGAAAAAGCATTAAAGGTAAAAAGATCATTCAACCTTTTTGCTAAAGAATAGATTTTTTATAGTACCTTGTTAGTCGTCTGTATCGTCGGCAACGGGTCGGTGACATCGTCGTCAGATGATGTGAACTGGTGCCGAGGAGTTGGTAGCAGCACAGAGTCCTGGCTCGGCAGCAAATCACCGTCCTGAGATAAAGGCTCTCATCAGCAGGTCATATACGCGAATGGCATGTATTTATAGCTGTACTTGAAGTTAAAGCGGTTTGAAGTGACACCAAAACATGATAGTAGATTATAGGAATTGGCGCAGCGGTTTTTTTTTCGATCAATTCACTGAGTTGGCATCAGATATCATTCAACGGTCAAATTAAATTGTTTGATTATGTAATTTGTGATTTTACAATAATATTGGTTATACATCAAAATAGCACACAGAGAAAAAATTATAAGTTAGTTTGCAATATTTTTCTCTCACTGACTTTGCTACTGACTCCTTTTTACTCTGTCAGAATATGCGCTTCGTATTTGCTTCGTCCACCTAAGTGGGTCTTAGGAATATTCTGCGGTTACGTTATTAACTTTGTGTATTTTTTTCAGTTTTACTTGTTTATTTATTTCGTTCGATTGTCTTTTTCTTATGTTCTGCTCTCGTCTTTCTTTAATGTAATATGTAATAAATATTTGATCTTTTCTTCATTTATACTTATTCAAAATGGCATAGACATCCTTAAGTAATTAAGATAAGTACTCAAATCGAACTCATTGTTAATAAGCGAGTGAATTTTCCATTACACGTAATTTGTGTTCCATATTACGAGACTCATCAAAACCACAACACCGATACAGCAAACAATAAGACAAGCCCTCAGAAGGCGCTCTCATTCAAAAATAATGAACACGTTCCCAAGATATGATTGGCAACGAACATCGCTCGTAAGCAACCGGCCATTAGTCAGTGTCAGATAGCAATTAGTGGGTGTTGCTAGGAATCCCGATCTTAGAGTTTCGCCCGAACAATAACAATAAATTACTTTTGAATTTAAATCATAAAGTGACAAGTGTTTTGCTCGGTTGAATTTAAATACGGACTGAGTAGTATTTACGGGTCGATGTTGATTTAGAAAATAAAGGGGCGAGATGGTTTTTTAGCTGTTAATAATCGTTATCTATTTAACAAGCTAAAAGCGCTTTAAGACAATGAAATAGTTATCGAGATATATAGGCAAATTTGAAATAACGTGAAAAAACCTCACTGACTTTAACACAAAAATAAATTGTCATTAAAGCAAAATTGACACTAAAACCAGTAATCATTGTGTTCAAATGCTAAAACCAGTGAAAAAAAAGTAGCGCCTACTAAGAAAGCTTTCAAAAAGAAGGGTGAGTATTTCTGCGATAATTCCCACATTGCTCTCTCAATCCACAATTAAAAACGTTCGACTGAAGCGATTTTGAATTTGATTTAGCAACACCTATTGGAGATTTACTGTTAAATTTTATATTTTTGTCGTGTATTCAAAACATCTCAGTAAGAAAACAGTTTTGAATTAAATTGAACAACTTTCAAATCGCCATCTGAATTCGTTCATTCGCGCCTTTAAACCGCGCAAACCGCTAGCAAACTTACATTATTGTTTGCAGAAGGGCAATTATTATTATCACAAAGATTCTGCTGTAGGCGACATGAAATCTAATGTCAAACGATCATTAGTAGTGTTCCTAAATATAATATGCGGAATCTTCTAATTGATCATTAAATAGAGAAAAGCAGTTGAACGTTGCTTTGTTCTGTATCATGTTTAAGCTCAATTACCTAGCCATATTTGCGTTAGATACTATTTGACTTACGTACCGACGGTCTCACATACTGATAACCACTATGTTGATTTCTCCGTAATGGATTTTAAGCTTTACGCCTTTAATGGTAGAGTCTGAAATCTTAGAGTTTGATGGTTTAATTTTCTTTAAACACTCGAGTGAGATCAAGTCATTTAAGTCAAGACTCTAACTAATTAATGTAGACTTTAGAGTAGTAACTTGTCAAAATAATTATCTTAGTAATTTCAATTGATATTTTTAATAACTTCTTCGACTTATCCGCGAACTATTGCTATTGCTTTCAATTGATTCCAATTTCAAGTGAATTCGTTTGTTGAATTAGCTATAAGGTTTATTTGAATATTTTATTTTTCTATTAGACACATGGATAATAACTAATTATACTTTATTTGCCTTCATCTTTATTGAAGACAGCCCGCCCCGACTTCGCACGGGCATTAAACAAACATTGCAAAAGTTATAATTTTTTACACACACATATATACTCCCATACATACTCATCCCATCCCATAATCCAATACTTTGGATCTCAAATTTAAAAAAAAATTAATATAACCTATGTTCACTGGAGATAGTGTAGCGTCCCAACAATGAAAGAATTTTTCAAATCAGACAAGTAGTTTTGAAACCTACTCAATCAATGCAAACAAACAAAAAACCAAACAAATCGTTCCTCCTTATATAAAAGTATAGATGATACATACCTTAAAACTATATATTTTTTTTGTACAATGAATCATGAATCGTGTATAACCCAAAGAAATGATTGATAAATATAAAGTAATTGACTTCCCTTATTTGTCCCTTACCTGTATAGTATCCACAAAGGGACCGAATGCCTTCCAGGGGCTGAAAATGATGTTGTTGTTCTCATCACCTGGGGCACTGGAGCCCCTCGCCTGGTGCGGTATGTCGATTGATACCACGGGGCTGGGCAAGATTCTTTGTTGGATCACTGGTTTTCCCTGAATCTGTAAAAACATTATTTTTCAAATATGTATTTATTATATTTAGTTATGCAGGTGGTGATTTAACACATAAAATTCATAAATGTGTTAGTGATAAATGGACAATTCAATAATGCATCTCGTTTCTACATATCATACCAGGAGCCTTTGGTACTTAATATTGTAATAAATTTAGTCATAAACTTAGTGAAATTTGAATTTGGAATGTGTCATCTATTATTGCAAATAAAATATGATTTTGCAGATATCGCAGAGTATATTATCCAAAAAATAGTGCTCTAAATTTAAACACATCAAGTACTCCAGTTATTTCAAATTTCATACATATATATAACCACGCCAATTCTTCCTAGAAGGTTATTCAATCTAGAATGCCCGACCGATTATGTTATCGCTTCTTTCCTTCTCCAAAGAACCTTTTATTACAAAGACGAAGGCACCTTAACTAACTTCAAACTCTTAACAAACCACGTAGAATTTGCCCGCATGGCTCTTCGTTCTTTCTTTTTCTGTATTCAGCTTGCTAGTCTAAGTCAGCTAGAAACGACATCCCTTTCTCAAATAAAAGCGATCAACTCTTTTTGTGAAAGACACCGCACATTATTAGAAAGTAAAGCTGGAGTATTTCAATACAAACTATCGAAAGAAGCTTTAAACACGAACTTCCTACACATAGAAGGCAACGGTAAATACCAAGGCGATAACTTAGACAAGTACAGTTACGTTCAACAGCTCAATTTTTCAATTTTCGCGCTGCAAGTAGAGTTGTCGTTGAGGTTTGGCTCTGCTGGGTCTAAACTTAGAAATACTCTTCCACATGAAACCTACCCTACACAAAGTCGGCATGTTATAGATTTTAACTCACGAATCGCTCATTTATACGCATCCAAAAATTTCAAAATAATTTCATTCATTAATCGACACTGTGGTGAGTTAGAAGTAGCGACCTATATAGGGGCTGAACTCTGCACTTTCAACAGCACCTAACACTCTGTTCCACGTCCAAGGAATTTGAGACGTTCCAATGAATTATATTATACTACGATATTTCATTGACATCACGTGATTTTAGCAAACTGTGCAGTGGATCTATATTCTCAATCCTCTCATAGCGTCTCTGCCAAAGATCATCAACTAAGGAATATCCGTTTAGAGGTTTTCGAAATAACAATGCACTGCACACCGAAGAAGTAAACAGACACTACTACACTAGTCGTAGAATAATTGTGCAAAGATCCAGCCCATGTGTCTCCTTTTGGTCCTATTCAATCAAATCATGTAGGATCTTCGGGAACTAAGCGGTGCTATCTGTAACACCACTCAGTTTTCAACTATTTTGTTCGGCAATCTTCTATTCGCTATGATGATATCACCTTTCAGATTCATTCACACATTCTGGTCCCCACGACGCTACTTCAAGTACATACGTTCCGTGTTATAGGATATCGCAGCACGTTTGCTCTCCTGAAGGGACGGTCATCCTATTAACTCTGGAATGTAATTCGTAGCTAGCAAGCCAGATATAGTTTAATTAATGGGTTGTGCTGTAGCCTAAATATCATACAATCGCCCATGAACTTCGCGGGGGTATCCAAGAAGATTATCTACCGTATCCTGTACTTACCACCTTATGCGATATATCTTTGGTGGATTCTTCGACCAAGGTAAGGTAAGAACGACGTCATTGATGATGAATGGGGTTCTTCATCAAATGACGTAGTCATTCGAGTAGAGTCACCCATTCAATTCTACTCGACCACTAGAACAATCTAAGAGTGAGTCGACTTATATAGAGATTTCTGGGGTCCTCTTGCTACCAACGTTTGAGGATGCACCAATCTCGCATTTCTCAAACTAACAATCAAGTCCCAATTGTCACATATAATGCTTGTTCTCAAAATGTCATGACTAAATAGTAAAACCTCAAGACAGGTCTTATAATGTAAATTTCAAGTTTCGTTTCATAAATCAATTTAACCTTCGATAGTTTGGATGTGACTGTCGTAAAATTTTAAAATTTGGCACCATAAAAAGCTCATTAATTCCCGAAGCGATACAGCAGTTTTAATAAAAACGTTGTTTGGAATTAATGGTACAAGTTCGGCCAGATTGCGTTATATCGGTCATCGCAATTACGCAGCCGTCAATATTGATAATACTGTTGTTGTCTTTATTAGAAATTGTCTTATTAATTTTTGTTTCCTTTGTTTCGACGCCAATTTTATTACGAAGCTTCATATCAAAATTAAAATACTCTTTGTGTTGCTTGATCAAGTACCACATTCCAATTATGAGCTACTTATGCTAAATTATAATGGACAAAATTCAATCAACATTTCACCTCTTTCTACAGAGGGGTTCAAAAAAATGTATCTATTGTTAAAAAGTTCATTACTTGCAAACTAATTGACGAAGTTGTCACATTTTTGGTCCTCCTAGTCGCTTCTAGTGAATGGCATCGGGGAGGGCCAATAGTGTAAAAAGCTCTTCGTGGATGAGGCCCTGATGATGATGGAGCGATAGTCTTGGCGGCCCAAATAACGAGGCCTGAGGAGGTGGTCATGATCGGGGGTGTATACCAACTCCTCTACATAGACCGAAATGACCACTTCCCAATGATTTATGACAGGCCTGCGTTACAAATCAAACCCGGAGTGACTTGTGTGCACGCACCGCAATCCGCTGGACGTAGCCTACGCCCTCAGGTCGATCTACGGGGACGTATATTCGTCAAACCTCCGTACAAGGTCCCTGTGGTGGAATGCATTGGGGAATTCAGTAATCTCACCCACACCCAAGCCGAAAAAGCCCTCTTAATTAGTCAGGGTTATGGAAGCTTGGAGGGTTCGAAGACCCTAACTATCCACGAATCCAGGGTCTAACGAGCGGGGCGGTGGTTGTGGTGCGAGTGTCACAAAAGCTTGAAAAGATCTACGACAGCATCCCGCACGCAGTCGTCGCCATATCAAGGCACACCAGCACATGTGTCTACTATACGGGACGCTGTGCTGATGATGCCATAGTACGATTAATATCTGAAGCACAGGCGGCGACTCCGTGCGACATTATTAATTACAACGTGAAAAATGGCACATTTTTGTAGAAAGTGTAGCTTAAAGTCCAATTTAAAATATATCACTGCAGTTGATATGGTCACCAATAACATCCACATATAAACGATGCCGTGGGACTGCCGCACGAACTAATGACTGCAACGTGTTCAGTTGGATGTTTTCACACTAATGTACATTAGATTCTTGAGGTACATCTAATGGATTTTGTCAATAAACGTTGTTCTTTAATGTTATCGAATAGTAAAAGTCGAGAGAAGTTAAGTTTGGGGAACGTGATGGATGTTCTACAGCATCTCTACAGCCTATCCATCTTCCTGGTAAGATAAGATAAGTTGAGATAAGCCCTAATACGACACCATCTTGATTGATACTCATTTCACGATTGCCGCAAATCTCATAAATGTTTTCGTGTTTAAAATACCTACCACTTCAAAATTGACTTACTTTCATCGAATGTAATCCCTGCGCCAGCCATGATTACTCGAGTAACGAAGTATAACTAACAACAAAACATCTAGTGACTGTCATCTCACAAAACAAAACAACGCAATATAAGCTTGTATGGCGATTGCGAGAACTACAAACTATTACACTACTTAAAATGAGACAACTCCGTCAATTAGTTTGCAAGTTATGGACTTTTAAATAGTGGATATATTTTTTCTCTGTACATCGATATATAGTTTCGTAGCTATTTTAGTAAAAACAGAAGTTATGAGATTGAAGAGACTGTTTTAGAATTTGAAGTAAAAGTAAGAAGAAAGTGAAATATAATCTTGAGATGATTTTCAAGTTAAATTAAGAAATATAAGTGCAATATATAAGCCGCCGTATACGTAACAGACGCAAGCACACGAAATTTCATTTTCACATGACTTACTTGTTAAACTTTGGAGCGTTATAAAATTTGTCGAAGCTTGTCTACGGGATACAGTAATCGGAAATCATTAGCTAATTAGCGTCCTCCTTATCATTGTTTAATCAGGACTTGGCAAAGGTAGAGTTTACTGCATAAGCATTATTTTATGTGAGTGTATATTTTAGAAAGTGCGGGTAAGAAAGTAAAATTACTGAGGTAAAATTAGCATTAGCATATAAAAATTAATACTTAGTATTATGTAACTATTATGTAAATGTACTAACTTTGCTGAACTGAATGGTACCACAAACACTGCGTATTTGTTTATACATAAGCATGTCTTCGATAACGTTGAAATCGTCGCTTACAATGTTACGATCGCGAGAAAATCATAACAGTTTAAGCAATTTCTTTATATGAGGATTCCTGTTTATTGGTGAAAAGGAAACTTTGTGAAATTATTAAATATCCAAATGCTTTTTGTCGTCTTCTATTAGAAAGAGAACGCCAAAAGTCGGTCTACTTACTAGAGCTATTAGTGCTACCCTCATATGATAGTTGTAACGTGTTAGTCTGACGCAGAGGAATTGTCTTGTGGAACTATTGCTTCTTTGCTGCAAATCTCATAGGACCCACAATACTATAAACAACTGTACGTAACAACCTACCAACAGGTTGAAGGTCTGTCAGTTTATTTAAATAATGCTATAAAAAAATTGAGTTGACATCGTATAAATTATTTTATATGGGTCATGCTTTACTGTATTGTCGCTATAAAAAACTGTGTACATTGTTCGTATGGGAAAGCAATGAATGTTTAATTGACCGCAATTAGGTGAATCGATGAATGTTGGTTTTTGATGCCGCATCAAAGGAGTTTCAGTTTCCCACTCGCGTAAAAGCTGGAGTGTATTTAATTTTGCGATTGGCTCCTGCGGCAATAAGGGCTACGATTCAATAGCAATTACGAGTCCACCGCAGACTGTTGTGAGCTGGGTCACTTACTAACACCATCGTTTAGGATTGTAGTCTGCCTTTGTGCTAATGAATTATCTAAGTGATACAGATAGCGAATTTGACATCTAAGGTCATTGACACCATAAATACCTACACCCTGTTCTTTCGAGCACGGTATAAACCTCGGCCTGCAAATAAAAGCAATAATCTGGGGTGATCGATCTCGCTAAGGATCACGCATCTTATTTCAGAGTCACAGCAAGTTTGACGAAGCAGGCCTGTCACATCAGCCATGAATCCAACACTGCCAAACTCAGACAAACTGCACAAATCTATTAACTAGCGGCAGAACCGAACAGACTAAAGTACTTCATCAATTATATTTTAGTGGCTAATCATCGATTCTTTCAGTTAAACATTTGCCCGCATTTTATATGCAGCTTATTGTTATGTATTTTAAAACGTAACTATTGACAGCTGTCAATTTTAATGTTGTTGATTTTGGAAGGCATCAACTGACAGCTGTCAATAGCTAATAGTCAATAGTTCTGTATTATATACATCTACAACGCGTGCAATCATAAGCCGCGCACCCCGCTCAAGCCGGAACATGTTTCATGTCCCATGCGGGTTTCGAACCCGGATCTATGGCACAGTAACAGTATGGTCGGTTATGATTATATATCTATAGTATATATACTATAAAATCTAAATGCCTGCTGAACATTCAAATCTCGAAAAAAGGTTTCATTAAAATTTCATTAATTGGTTCGTGATATAAACACCCTTCCATCTTCCCACTAAAATTCAAATTTTTCATTTAAATCTTATACGTCATAAGAAATACAAGTTTCAATAAGCTTAATAGTAACTTCAGGTCAGCTAAGATCAAACATAACTTCCACGAAATTGTTCAACAATAGAAAATTTACTTTTAACTTAGTTCCAAACAGAATTAATTTCAAATTCAAAATCCTGCCGCGGAAACTTTAAATCAACAATCCCGGAAGCCTTATTGACCGTCACTCCATACAAAGCCACCAACTCGGACCCGGCTCCGACACCTCACTGCGACTCACCCAACATTCATTTCATAGTTTTCACAAGGGCACTTAAACGACAATACAACCCTACAACACTCAGGCTTCGGGATAATAACCCCCGGATGAATCGCCACTCGAGTTTGTATACAGTCCGTTCCGCGCAGATAGCCGATAGAGACGTCAGATGATTGAGTGTTAACATCGCTCACGGCGGACAGCCGATTGTCGGAATAGGGATGCCCCGGAATCGACGGGCGTAATCGATAATGTTGATAGTTTTATTACAGATAAAATAAGAACTAAAATGGGAAATAAATCATCTTGCTTGCTTCGCCTTTTAATATATTTCAAGTACTTCTAAAATATACTCAAATGTATTAAGTGTATTAATATTATAAGGTCAATGACGACCTTCATAATCGAGTGGATAGTACACCGGTTTCAAGATGTCGCCATTTCTGAGGTCCCGCTTCGAATCCCAGTGGGGGCAGATGTTTGTGTGATGAATGCGAGCATTTGTACCTTAGTCATGGTTGTTGATATTATATATTTCTATAAACAATATTTATATATGTATAATATAAGTATGTCTATCCGTTACCCTAGATCCAATAGCACAAGCCTTACAGAGCTACAAATATTTATTTATTTAATGATTGTATAAATTATAAAATGCTTGGATTTTATGATTATTTAATATCCTGTATCGTAGTGTACCTGTAACCAATGAGCGTGCTTGAAGGTATGAATGAAAGTCAAGCAAGCTACGATCGTAGCAAGTCGAAAAGTATGAATAAAAGTCAAGCAAGCTACGATTGTAGCAAGTCGAAAAGTCTGAATAAAAGTCAAGCAAGCTATGATCGTAGCAAGTCGAAAAGTATGAATGAAAGTCAAGCAAGCTACGATCGTAGCAAGTCGAAAAGTATGAATAAAAGTCAAGCAAGCTACGATCGTAGCAAGTCGAAAAGTATGAATAAAAGTCAAGCAAGCTACGATCGTAGCAAGTCGAAAAGTATGAAAAAAAGTCAAGCAGGCTACGATCGTAGCAAGTCGAAAACAGAGATCACCATCGAAATAAGGCGTGGGTACATGTATAGTTCTGTATTAAATATATAATTGTTTTACCGGATATATGTACATTCACTAAGCTTATATCCGATTTTGAAAAGAAGAGATACAAAATTACATGTTCAGAATTTCTATCTCGTTCATCTCCGAAAAGTTCTTCGAATTTCCTAACTTTTTTCCTTATATATATCCACGTACAACATTATGTAGCTCCTGAGCTCCTTAAAAACATTTATTTGACGTAAATAAGTGTGTAAAGAATGTTGAATAAATATCTATGTTGAATAAAGATTATATTGATTTTGATCGCATCAATCTTAAATGTTTTCTATAACTTGTAGTGCCTGCATTGTTATATTGGAAGCCTCCTAATTATGTAACTCCGTTGCTATCAAATTTAATGAATAAAGAAACTGAAAAATAGAGTTACATTGCCACTTTATTAAAGTCAAAAGCAGCATTAAGTGTAAATATAGTTCTGATTACTGGTTTGAATGCAACATAGTTAAACAAGTACATGACGATACAAGCAACCGTCGTACATTGTCCTATAGGACTTGTTGTAGCATGAAAGTTATTCTTAAGTAAGCTACATTTGTAAAAATTGCCTATTAACAATGCGTGCCAGATTTCCAATAGTATCTTCTTTATTTAATAATTCCTTGAGTCTCCTAAGACTAATATATAGATAGATCTATCTAAGTTGGCACAAAAGATATAGGATTTCAGTTGATGCTACATACAATAGAAAGAAGAAATCAAACGAAATAATTAGTAATCAATGTAAATATAGATTATTGAGTTATTGCTGGTATTAATTAATCTTGTAGTATCAATATTGATGCTAATATTCGTTCTCTTACTGTGTTAAATTTTGATATCAAATGGAACATAATTTCGTTTCATGTAAATTATCAGTACAAACGGAATAATTTTCAAACTAATATCGTATCGTGCATGCTAAGCTAAAGCCCGCAGAGACGAAAACTATTATACGTCGATAATCCAATCAAATTGATTGATTCTAACATTACATTAGCCAATAGTTTAGATTTTCGAATTGTACCTATCTGCGTCGTCTCTTCGTTGGTGTAATGTACCCAACATCCATTTTAACAAGATATCTAAATGATTTCTCTGTGATTAACTGCTAACATTTCTCATCGCTAGACGCAAGATTATTACAAAAAGCGACAGGGTTTATCTTTATTGGATCAAAAACTGGGCGTTTCTTGTTATTAAGTATTGCATAATTAGTCATTTAGATTTGTAACATCAAAAGTGATCTTAAACAAGTCAAATATTTGTTAAATTGACAAAGTTAATAAACGTTATCTTGTCATATAATTTATTTCTAAGTAATATCTAGTGTAGAAAAAAAGCTAACTAGTAAAAAATAGACGTTGGATTTGACATTGATTGATATTGAAAATTTTTGGGTTGTATGTATTTTAAATACCCCATTATAAAAAAAATTACAAATTTTCAAAAAAATATGTTAGAAGTAGACAATTCTTATTACTCAGGGGTACGAACAATAGATAGTAACATATTCTCTGATGAACCTCCTAAACCTACTGAATATGCTTATAAATTTGATAAAAAACGGTCATGCCGTTTTGGAGAAGTTGCGATGCAAAGTTGAAGTTGAAATGAAAACTAACATTGTGACACGAAAATTTTATATGCATATATGATATTATCTTATATCTCCCTTAACCAATTAAAGCAGGACCTTCAAGACCTGCTGCATCAATTTTTTAACATAGGCCGGCGCTATTTATGTGCGGTACACCTAAATGGCTCCGGCCTTCTCCTGTGGGTGCAGTCTTCCTTATCACGTCAAGCCATAAGGTATTGGGACCAACGGCTCAGGCTGAGTTTAGTCAGTATGTTATTCTGGTTGGGCCGTCTTGATCGGTTTTGGAGGTCGACATAATCACTCTGGAACTTGGTTGCGGATATCCATAAGGATTCTTAGCCTCAGCTCTCTCAGGATTCTCCAGAGGTAAAATAAAACATTTTATAGGAAGACCTTGAAAATGAGACTATTAATAAACCGCGCCCGACACCGGATTCTGACTGCGAGAAATTTATCGATATTGCTATCTCACTATTTATAAAGTAAGGGTTTACGCAGAGTGGAAATGTCATTGGATGCCTATTAAGATATTGCCTTATAAAATATGACCGATGGATGTTTCATTTTATCATTTTGCGAGATGCTGGTGATGATATAACGGTAATAAACGGCGAGTTCGTGTTTCTTTGTAATAAATTTATCTTTGGAAATTTGAAATTCAGTGCTAGACGGTCTTTTGTTTCAATATGGTTCACGGAAAATTGGCGGGTAATTATTTTCGAATGGAAATCCGACGCTTTCTTTTATCGAACGCAGTTCCGAGGATGGCTCTAATCGAATGGAAATCCGAGGATTGCTCTGATAGCAACCATATAGCGCAAAGTAGTGCAAATAACCTTGCATCATTTGTTCCTTACGAGTAAAGCCTAAAATATTATTTGTTTATTGAAAATGATATAGTATCATTTAAATCTTAAATTTTACAAATGATTTATTTTTTTTTCTTTTTGAGTCACTTTGTGATGAAGTTGTTGCAAGATACCTATATAGGTAACATTAATGACATCTAATTATACATTTCTCTGTATGAGTGTTTTACAAAATAATATAAGGACGTATTTTTCAGGCACTTTGCTAGTATATATCATAGGTATCTTTTCAGTATATTTTTTCTACTATGTTAAAAAAGAATAAAAAATCGGGAATTGAACCCACGACCATTTGCCACAGTAGTCAATCACTCAATCGCTTGGCCAATCGTATCGATATCGATACAATATGTTTTTAGTAAAATATTACGACTGAAACACTAAATAAGTATGACGGAGATTCCCAAGCACGTATAACCTCTCCAGGGAGTGAAATAGTACGTTATGTGGAAGAGTCCGAACGAGCATCTATCATCATAATTTTAATAAATAATCGCCCACTGTTGGATAAACGCGTCAATCAGAGATTTTCACACGGTTTGGTTCTGAGCTTACCAACGTTGCCATATCTATCATATGCCATTCGAATACTCGTACCTTTCCGCTCCGACAGCTGTCAGTACTGCAAGCAATATGCTCTGTCCTCTACTATTCCACAATTCTATAGGCTATGTCAGTGATACTGGTTCTTCTGCGGATTTCTTAATTTGTGAACTCTGAGCATGGACCTCTCCATTTTTTTTATTGCCATACGTGGTAGACGAGTAAGCGACACACCTCATGTTAAGCGTTAGCGTGACTTTAAATCTTCTTATAAGACCCATTGTAAGAAAAATATATATTTAGAAAAAATAGATACATTTATATTTTTAGGATCCTTATAACGAACGAGTACTGTTATAAAGGAGTTTTGAATAAGGTCAATTATATATGTAAAATATATGTATGTCTATCTGTCATCCTAGATAACACAAGCTTTATAGAGCTTACTTTGGGCTAGGCTATTTGGTGTCATTATATATATTCTTTATTGCACAAAAGACATTACAGTAAAAAAAAAAACATTCAACATCCTGGCCGACATGTACGCGGCGACGTACTCGTATGCGTCGCGGCGTGTCGACCGGAGCGATGGGGGAGCGCCCCGGAACCCGCGCACGAAGTGCCTAAGCGGGAGTGGCACTGACGGATTGTGGTGGCCTGGCGTGCCCAGCTCGAATTACGGATCTGCGCGCGCCAGCGGGCCATCGGTGCCGTACTCCCGCACCTTGCAGCTTAGCACCACGGGAAGGAGGAGGTCACCTACCGATTGACTCAGATACTCACCCGGTGAGTATCTGTGTCAAACAGGACGGGAGGGATCGACAAATTGCCACCACTGCGCATCCGACCTCGACTCGGCCCAGCACACGCTGGCGGAGTGCCCCGCGTGGGCCTCCGAGCGCCGAGTTTTGGTCGCAGAGATCGGGCGAGATCTGTCTCCGCCGGCATTGATTGCGGCAATGCTGGCAGACGAGGGAGGTTGGAGGGCTGTGGCCTCCTTCTGTGAAGTTTGTGATGCTCCAGAAGGAGGCCGCCGAGCGGGGTCGAGAGATGGCCGATCCCGCTAGAAGGAGGCGGCGCCGCCGCGAGTCGACGGCGGGCGCGAGAAAATCGCGCCCGCGGATACGGCGACCCGGGAGGGACCAGGCTCCTTCCGTGGCCGGGGAGCGTCGTCGGTGGTGGAGATCGGGGGAGGTATTGTAGCCTCCCTCGAGGAGGACTCCCTTGTATCGGTGGGGAAGCGGAGGCTGGGGGTTCCCGGAAGTAGCTTGGCGTTCCCGGGTTCTCCCTACATGCCTGAGGAAGGCCATCCTTGAGGTTTTTAGTGGGTAGGCCTCCCCTTTCTGGGGAGGAGAGCCCCACATAACCGCCGGCGCCGCCACAGCCGGGGTATGCAACTTAATGCATTTTCCTCAGGGGAACAAAAAAAAAATGGCTTTTTGGTGTAAGTGTAAGAAATATTTATTTTATTAATTCTATATTTTTTTTTAATTGAAGTCAATAGTGCAAGTTGACCGGCATTTAGGTTTGCTCGTTTTAAACTGATAAAATAAAAAAAAAATTGTCCTTTTTGACAATTTTCGAAGCCATTTAATTTCGCGCCACGTACACTCAACTTTTCCCGTTTCGACTGTCGGCGGCTGTCGCCCGAGTCACGTCCGAGCGTCGTATCGTCCAATGTTGATTCGTTGAGAGCGATTGTCAGTAATTTTGTTATATAAATTTCAAGCTTTTATTACTTTCACTCCAAAGTCGCCAGGAGGGATTTTACGATAAGCAGCGCTTCGATCCAGATATCAGATTTTGGCTTTATGAGTTAATATTAATATATATAATACACATTAATTTCATCATCACAGCTCATAAACGTCCCTACCGAGGGGCTCGAGCCTACCCTTACTACGTATTAGCCTACCCTAATTTAATTCTTTGAAATATAACTAAACACAAACAATACATTTTAACGGCATGTAGATAATTAAAATAATGATAAATATATATAATGTAAAATAGAATAGGAATATATAATCGCAGATACACACATTAACTCAACATATCACATATATTTTATATGCCTGTGTGCATATTTCTCCTACCCCTCCCTCTACCTCTTTAGTCTTGTGGCAATCGCTTGCGCGCAAAATATATAAAAAAATCTATAAAAAAATTTCGTTGCAAGTGACAAATTTAATAACTAATTATATTTTCACTCTTGCAATGTGCTACAAATCCCAGCACCGAAGGATTTAGTACTATAACATCGAACATATATAAATTTAAATTCCATATCAAAAAGACACTCATGAGTAATAATACATTATGGTACAAGTGTGTAATGTTGGTGATTACCGCTGAGGCGCATTGAGGCCCGAGCCGTCAGGCGAGGGTCTTAAGGAGCCGAGGACGGTAATCATTAATACACACGTGTATCATACAACGTTTTTCAACACACTTCTGAATAAAATAATACTTAAATAAAAAACCATTTTACATAGTAGATAAAAAGTTTATTTAGAGAAACAATTAGTAAATGTGCAGTTATTAAAATTATAATTAACTATTTTTCTTCATAAATTGTATTTGCAGACATCTTAATTAATAACTAACTAAATAACTTCTAAAGAGAAAACGAGACGAGTTGTGAAAAATGTTTCCTAATGGCGGGAAAAATTAATCAGTTTTCTTATGCGCGCGCATCGGCCATAGACTAATAAATTTCGTAATGGCGGGAAAAATTAATTAGTTATCCTATGCACGCGCATCGGCCATAGACTAAAAAATTAGGTTTCTCTTTTTTGGGCTTTTCGCGGATAGCTTTTTAGCGCAAATGTAAGCGTAACTCAACCAATAACATTAAAAAAACTATTACTCACTCGTGAATAATAGTAATGAAAAAGTCACAGTTTGATTATAGGTGTCATTAGGTGCCTAATTGACATGGAATGAAAGCACTTTATGAGGAAGTGTGTTGAAAAGGTTATTATAAAGTGACTATCTAAATGATCACACTATTTGGGAATAGGGACACTATTCATAGAGCCATGTTTGGTAACAACACAATTTATAATATTGTATTATTTTTATATGTGTATGTAAACATACATACGACTAATCGTATTAGGTATGATTGTATCTTATATTATATTGTATTATATTATTATAATTATTAACATTGAAAAGTGGAGATAAAAAATAGACCTTCAGAGTTTCTTGCCTGTTCTTCTCGAGAAGACTCTCCAATTTCTGAACAGGTGTAGAGTCAATTTTTTTATTTTTCTTTTTCCTTATTCGTAAGTGCCTGTAAAGGTCTATGTTGAATAAAGATTATTTTGATTTTGATTTTGAAGAATCGAAGACGAACCTAGGCGGCCACCATTTTCAGGGATAAGAAGTTGTTTAGTAGCCATCCCAATACATAAATGCATCCTATCCCTATACGTTCATATGTATATATGGCCATATATACGTATAAACGTTGCCGCAAGAAATAATTAGGTGTTCACTAAAAGGTTTAAGAGAAACACATAGTTGAAGTTTGGATCTAGCACGCTATCAGCACCATATAGCGCATATTTGCTCAATTGGGACCGCAGTAGCTCTGTCTCAGTTCGTGTCAGTTTCGATTGTGTATCGATTTAATAAATCAAAATATAAAGGACTATAGCTGCATTTATAATATGTTACATCTCAATTTTTCCGAACCACAGCGTAAGACGCAGAAGTGGATAATAAAAATGCCTTTAAGTTTAATAATGTTGCACATATCTTTATATTTACCAACATATTATAACTTTGCGATACCGACAATAGAAATGGTTAAATAATGTAGAATTTTTAAATATATATTCTAGTGAAGAATAATTATATCACATCATATTATTTTGTTTATTTTATACTACAGTTTATTACATACCAGCGACCCGCCCCGGTTTCACACGGTTACAATGCTAAATTATAGTTTAAAAAACAAAAAAACACGGTTTTAAATATGATTGAAAAAAAAATATATATTGATATTATTGAACAAAACACGTGGGTTGCTTATGATATTATGGTATGTATGTTATCTTATTATACATATAAACCTTCCTTTTCAATCTCTCTATCTATTAAAAAAAACCGCATCAAATTCCGTTGCGTAGTTTTAGGGATATAAGCATACATAGGTATATACGGACAGAGAAAGCGACTTTGTTTTATACTACGTACTCGTAGTGATACATTTTTTTTGTCATTCTAATTAGCCTAACCCAAAGAACCGTAAGGCATTTTTTATGGGACTGGGGTAATGGATAGACATACAGATATAAATATTTTTGATTAAGACACAATTTATCACACAAACATCTGCTCCCACCGGGACTCGAACCCGGGATATCATAATGACGACACATTTTAACCGGTGTATTTTACTTTTTATAATTGTATCTTTATCGCTTATGTACGTAAATATATTTAACACTTCCTTTTTTTATCAACTACCTTCGTCGATGCGCACAGAATAGTACTTCGGGTAGTCAAACCAATTATTATGGCGACGTTACTACATATACAAACATATGTACGCATAATATCGAAGAAAATGTATGTCTGTTTCTTTACTTTTTACGCAGTTTTTTTGTTTAGCTATTCCTTATTATTGCTTTAATTACTTCTATTTTGTTTCGTCGATGTAATAAAGGTATTTTCTTTCTTTCACATAGTTAAAATCTAGTTTGAGGATGTTAAGGAAATATGTTTAATCTACAGCGAGCGCCTTTAAGAGAAACTTTTAAAGAAAACAGCGATAATAGCTCTGGACACTCTACAAGCTTTTTATTTTTAAAAGGAAAATAATGTCGGCCATTTTACGGTGAGTTTGCAGTTTACTTTTAACCACAGATGAGACTATCGCGAACGAGATTACTTTTAATATAGGTCTGATTTAATTACAATTTAAGACAATCGAGGGGTTGGATTAGGAAACCGACCAGCACAGTAGTTGTTTAAAAATATAGCGATCATAATTACTATTCAAGTCTACTATTTTTTACTGAAAGCAATCTAGCATTTTTTTTCGGTTGTATTAGGTATTTCGATGAAATTAATATTTTTCCTTTCATACATCGAACTAAATAACTTTTATGCATTTGTGACATTGCATTTTATTAAAATTGTTAAATAAATGTTTATGTAGGAACCATATTATGTAGGAACTTGAAATTCATTCGGATGACCCTCAATATATGTAATGGAAATTATTATGTAATGGAAAGAATATTATATAATGGATTATATTATGTAATGGAAAGTGACTTCATGAATTATCAATATTGAAGTCATTTTCCAAATTGACGACTCTGTATATATTTAATACAGGAAAAAAAAACAGCCCTTGCTGAGTTTCTTGCCGGTTCTTCTCAGTACAAGGTCTCCCGCCGTAGATTTGCGAACCGATGGCGTAGCTTTTCGACATTCACAAGTGCTTGTAACAGCCTAGACTGAATAAATGATTTTGAATTTGAATTTGAATTTGAATTTGAATAATTTTCTTAACCTGTGATAACCGTGTAAACCATATAACGTAGATCGGGCAGAGGTCGTGGAAGTGTACATAAGTGTTCCCATGACCTTGTCAGGCAGTGATGCTGCTCTCGTCGGCGTGTCTTCCTCCTCGTCTGATGAGGGGCAGGATGCGTTGACGATTGATGCGCTCCTGCCAAGACGTCCCTGTGGGGCATTGTCTGGTTTTTAGTCGGTAGGCCGCGCGCTTGGCTGGCACTCGGCCCCCAAGCGCGCGGAGAGTCCGACATAACCCCGCGGTGTTCCCGAGCCGCGGGGTATGCGTAACGCATTTTCCAGACAAATAAAAAAAAGGTAGATCGGGCAAGGAGGCAATATTTAATGAAAATAACGTTTGCAATATAAAATGACAATAATGTATTATATAAGTATAAAAATTAACTTCACATAATCACTGATTTAAAGTTAAACTCCTTTGTCAAGATGGCCGCCTCTCCAGTGTTCGGTGTCACATCAGAGTCGGTCGGTAATGTCGGCTGGTAACATGTCGATACGATGCTCTATTTTAATCGAAAACTATCAGTATCGACTATCGAGTAGTATGATAGATAACGAATCAAAAATCTTGATGCGCCCTCAAATATATATTTATTCTGAGTCGAATAATTTGTTCCGCACCTTGACTTATTCGATTGGGACAATGCTCGGTAGCTAAATTGTTAAGGGCTCTTGATAAAGAGGCGAATTCCAATCCCGATTTTTATGATCTAAATATTTTGAATAATTTTTGTCTCGAGCTTTTATAATTTAAAAGCTATAGAAATTAATGTTAATTTTTAAATGAGATGTGATATAGATTGAGAAGCAAAACACCTGGTTGTAAGTATCTACAGTCGCTTATAGTATGTGGTTCTTAAGAGACCGTTAAACATTGCAAAGGGTCTACGACACAAAAAAGTTTGAGAACCTCTGGTCTATACAAATATCTATGGAGGCAGAAATAGGTAAAACAATAGTAGCGGGAGTGGCACCGACGGATTGTGGTGGCCTGGCGTGCGCAGCTCGAATTACGGATCTGCGCGCGCTAGCGGGCCGTCGGTGCCGTACTCCCGCACCTCGAAGCTTAGCTCCACGGAAAGGAGGAGGTCACCTACTGATTGACTCAGATACTCACCGGGCACGGCTGCTTCGGTGAGTATCTGTGTCGAATAGGACGGGAGGGATGGACACGTTGCCACCACTGCGCATCCGACCTCGACTCAGCCCAGCACACGCTGGCGGAGTGCCCCGCGTGGGCCACCGAGCGCCGAGTCTTGGTGGCAGAGATCGGGCGAGATCTGTCTCCGCCGGCATTGATTGCGGTAATGCTGGCGGACGAGGGAGGTTGGAGGGCTGTGGCCTCCTTCTGTGAAGCAGTGATGCTCCAGAAGGAGGCCGCCGAGCGGGGTCGGGAGATGGCCGATCCGGCTCGAAGAAGGCGGCGCCGGGCTCGGTAGCACAGCTGCGGCGCCGCCGCGGGTCGCCGGCGGGCGCGAGGAAATCGCGACTGCTTCGGCGACCCGGGATGGACCACGCCCCTTCCGTGGCCGGGGGCGTCGTCGGTGGAGGAGACCGGGGGAGGTAGTGTAGCCTCTCCCGAGGAGGGCTCCCCTCTAGGCAGGGGAGCGGAGGCTGGGGGTTCCTGAAGTTGCTTGATGTTCCCGGGGGCTCCCTACATGCCTGAGGAAGGCATCCCTGAGGTTTTTAGTGGGTAGGCCTCCCCCTTCTGGGGAGGAGAGCCCCACATAACCGCCGGCTCGCCACAGCCGGGGTATGCAATTTAATGCATTTTCCTCAGGGAAACAAAAAAAAAAAAAAAAAAAAAAAAAAAGGTAAAACAACAGTATGCAAGCAGATAACCCTAGTATAAGAACCCCCTCCTGTATAATCCTGTAATCCTGTAAATTATTAATAAATTTGATTTTTTAAATTAAAATAAAAATATATATTTTTCTCGAAAATAACTCAAATTACTTAAATTTGTACTAGCTATGTGAACACAATATTTTTTTCTTTCAAAACATTAATTAGTTACTTTAACGTCAATTAAATATGATTTAAAAAGACACTATTAATTATGCTTTTAATCAATGCATCTCTGCTTTTAATTGAAGCTTTTATTTTTAATCAGTAGATACTGAATTACACAAGTGTTCAAGTTGTATCTAGCAGAAGGCAGAATGATATTTTTAGTCCCAAATACGTCCGAATTAAAAGGCGAGCATTCTTTAGAATCACCTAGCAAAGCAATAAATTTTTACCTCGCCCGACCTCGTTATTATATCTACATCGTTCCATACAAATGCCATGTATGGTAAATTTATTCCCATCGCAGTCCCGGAGCTCTTTTGTGTGCTAATTTCATTCTTTTGTGATGTCATTAACCTCAAAAGGAATAGTTGTTGACTCTTGCGGAAGACTTATTATTTAAGGATGCATAAATAATAATAGGGACTTAGATCATATATTTATGTAGATTTTTTTGTAGATCATAATATTAGTGAGAGGTATGTATTAAATAGTAACAGTATGATAGTAACACTGCTATAGTAAAACTGGTCTCGGCATTAACCTTCCGGCTGAATGATCTGGGGTCGATCCAGATTTTTATATAACTTTCATTATTTCCAAAAAATGTCAATGGTCAAATCCAAACTTTTAATATTCCAATTTCAAATATACATTTGTCTTTGCGGGTTAAGAGTAAAAACAAAGAAATTTTACTTTCAGAGTCTCTATACCAAAGTTGCCTCCATCTTATCTATTTCTGCTGCAAAATAGTAGTGCTCGCGTTGCTTCGTTCAGGCGTCAAGGGCAAGATAAACATTACAATTACTGGGTATTATGATTTTACATATTATTGCACAGGTTAGCACAACGTGTGGTTTTGGTGAGGGTTGCACATTTGCTACGATATTATAGGAACCACATGTATTATATCCACTTACCATTAAGTGGGCAGTCTGCTTCTTTATCAAAATGAGACATAAAAAAATGTTATGTTTAAGTTTTCCGATTATATTCTCAATTCCAGGTATAACTTCCGGTCTAAGATCTTTTTTAGTATGGTTTGGTATGGTAAGGTATACATTGTAAACACATATGTACGTTGTATGATAACGACATAATTTATTGTAAATGTTGTTATTAATTGATAAAGCTTATAAGTTTCTTGCGCCCATTCTTCTTATCAGCTAAAAAATACGTCCTGAATGGGTGGTAGGAAAAAAATTTGGACGATTCAAAAGAGCTTTCTATAAAGTTATATTTGAATAAAGTTAATTTCGATTTTGATTTTGATTTTTGTTAGTGTTGAAACATTTGTTATCAGAATTTTTAATAGCAAGCTTTGTCTTGCGAATTATTTGAGGTTATTTAAAAATATCGTATGTTGGAAAACTATATGTTTAAAAGCTTCACTATTAACCTTTCTTAACCTAATCTCAAAGTCATTTTATATAGTGATTTCATCTCTTCTAATAATCTTTATTCTAATTAAAAAATAACATTGATTCCTTTGTTAGAAAACTGTTAATTAATATTAATTGCTTTTTTTATACAAGCCGCCTAAATTGAACGCAGAGTTCATTTTATTATGAGCGATCTAAGTATCCTAAAATATTGTAGGTATTAATTACATAATTTGTGTCCTAAAACTTTGTAGGTACCAACCTCAAATTATCACTTTTGATGAAATGTTATAAGTTTGGGATTTCGGAATAACAAACAACAAGGCCTCAGAGATGTTGATGATTATTTCTTAAATATCTGTTTTTATAACTAAATCACAAATTACCATCATCACCATACATTACAGTAAAGTAACAGAAGAAGTAAGGTATACATTAATAATAAGTCTTAGTCACAGGGATTTAGCGAAGAACTTAGTGTGTTATTGTGGTCTATAGCTGACGAGAATATTATCAAACAAGTTTACTTCGCCCCTTGTCAGTCTGTGTTACAATACTGCATTATTACTGGGGTGGAGCACCAAAAACCAGCCTACTACCCTTAGAAAGAGCCCAGCGCGCAATCTTAAAAAATATCACATTCTCAACCCTTTTACTATCCTACGCGTCTCGTATATGAATCATGCAAAGTGTTGACTGTCCGCCAGCTTTTCATTATGCACACATTATTAAAGCAACATTGCAATCTTCATATGATACTAATATCACTAACAAAAGGCGGAGAGATATAGTCTGCCAGTCAAATACCTTTACAAAATATGCTTTTATACATAGATATTTTTCATTTCTAGGACCATTTATTTATAATAAGCTAAATAGAGTACTCGATTTATATAGCTTAAATTATTTTAATTGCAAAAAAACTTAGTTATAAGCATTTACAGAGTTTGTCCTATGACCAGACTGAAGAACTACTAGTTATATGTAAATAGGTAATTAAGTAATTTCTAATATTCTTATTGCATAATATTCATGCAAACAAAAATCTGTATAATGAAGCATAACTAACAATAAGATGATTCAACATAACATAACTTCTGTATTTGTATTATTGATTTATTGTGTATTAGCAGTGTTTTAGCATGTAAGCATTTTTCTCACCTGAAACACAGGTTCAACCTAGTTCAGGTAACACTATCTTAGGTAAATAATTTATATAAGAATAATGTTAATGTCAATGCCCTATGTATTTAAATAAACATATTCTATTCTATATTCTATTCTATTGTGGCCTCAAACTAACTTGACCTATTTATAAACATAATACGTTTTTAAATAGGTCAAGTTTGATACAGAATTAATGCCTAATTCATTGGATTATTAGTTATAGATATTATTAGTAATTATATATTAGTAATTATATATACATATATATATATATATATAAATGAATAATATTAATTATTATAATGTATATTTGACTCAGTGTTTTTAAAAGAAGTAAAATTTTAACCTTCGTAATTGCAATCATCGGGTATTGATTAGAAGGTCAAGGTCCCTATTCCCTGAGGGAGATATGCTTTTTCCGGTTGGTATGGTTGGAGCTTTTAAGTCCACCTGGTTAATTGTTACTGCTTTACCTAATTTTATGACCCTAATAAAGTGACCAATACAATTATAGGTGACACAGCCAGTTAAATTGAATGGGATAGGCTGAAATATCTATAAATTATTATTATTGTTATTTAAGTTATTAGTAATATAGTTTAATCAGTGTTATAGAGCGTATTAATCACCAACAAACTGACTACAGTTTGGCGATACTATAGTAAAATATAAAAATGAAAAAAAAAGTAAAATAACTAAATAAAATAAATAAATAAAAAGATAGTTGCAATTGAGAATTCTTGTCGTATGAATAAAAAGAAACTATATTAGTTTCTGTTTGGTGCCCAACGCGGGATTAATTAGATAGTGTGCTATGAATTAATTTAATGAAATTGTATTTATGACAAAATAGAAAATTAAAATTTTATGTAATTCAGGATTGAGCATGTATATTGTTAAAAACTGAACTGGTAATGGCCATAAGTAATGTAAGACCGTTATATGGCAACTTGTGAAAATTTTAGTTCACCTATAAACTTTATGTAAAAATTTATAACACTAAAGAAGAAATTACTATAAAATTTCTTATTTTACTACTGATATGATGGTTATCCTAGCAAAACGACATATAATACGCTAGCTGAGTATTACGTAGCTATATATTTGAATATTGCGTTGAAACGTTTGGATCGATGGCTTTGTTAACTATATAATGTAGCTACCTATATAATGGAGCAGTTTTATCGACCAGTTGACTGCGATATATAGATAAAATTTTACTGGTAAATTATTATATATTATATGCACTATTAAACGATTAATAATTTAGCAATATCAAAATTTAATTTAGTTACGTGAAACGCAATCTCTAAGTTTAGCTCGAGGCAACAATAAAATAGCTTTGATATATCACTAAAATATTTTAGTTTAGATTAGTGCAGAAGTTAGTTTAGTTTGATGTAGAACATAGTTGGCACCAATGTCTATTACCATACATTCCGTTTAGAGTATCATCATATAAAAAAATAAACTTCCACAATCTTTCATGATGTAAGTATATAAAAGCAAGTTAAATTTGAAATTAACTAGACATAAAACTTTGACTTCAAATTAAAACTTTTAATTGGAGTAAGATATTAAGTTTCTAACCGGTTCAATACAATACCTCGTGACACAACAGACAACAAAGACACTCGGCGCCAAGTCCTCTGAAGTTTTTACATGTTCCGTAATTAAATGACAATATGGACCATATTTGTCGTACTTCAAAATTTCGAAGCATAGACAATACGCGAGCTCTTATCGCGCGGGCGGCAACAAGCGCTTCAGAGTTACCATTTCGAACAAAAGTTTGAAACGGCTCTTTTGTTTATTCCCAAGCCGACAAATTCTTTCCGTCAAAAAGGTGTTATTACGCTTGGAATTACCTACTATCCCTTTGTGCAAGAAGTTATGACCCGTTGGTATTTTTATATTAATTCGGCTTAATATTACTCACCTACATTGTATTCCTCAATTGGAATGCCGAAATTAAAATTGTTATCTTCCATTCATCTACATAATTGAATATTAAAATGGAACGTTTTCTATTTATTCTAATCAATTCGTAAATGGAAAAGTTCTTTGCTTTCTTTTGGTGGACTTCAGTTTGTTGAGCCAAAGTGAAATTTGGAAAATTCTATTGTTCACCGGTTCTATACAATTTAAATTAATTTTAAGTCGAAAGTCGAATAGTTGTTAAAGAAATATATATCAATAAATAGAAAATACGCAAGGCAATTTACAATACTTTTTTTAGCAGACTTTTTTACTTTTATTAGCAGAACAAACTTGGGTAAATTCTCGCCTATAAAAAGACTAATGAGATTTTATAACGATATTAATACACCTGACATTGACGTCCTAAATGACCCCGAACGCACTTTTAAAAAGAAGTGCGCTGATCTGCTTTCTTTGCGTGATGTTCAATGTAGTTATTAATTAATTAAAATAATTCTTTGTAATCGTAGTTTTTAGTAATTGTAATCATTTCATACAATTGTGTTGTTTACTGTCAATGTTGTATACACCTGTAGTGGCATATCTTATAAATAAGAATTTACTGCGATATTATCCTGATAAACAATGTATTTGATATTGTCGATGGTGTATCTAAATAAATAAATAAATAAATAAAATAAATAAATACTTGAAAAAAAGATAAAAGAAAAGACACAGAATTAACACCAGACTATGCATATGTTAATTGATCCAAATAGTATTCAACAGAAAATAAATAAAACTTTATTTACGTTTCCTCAATAAATACCTGAGTAATATAGAACATTTGTATAACAAAGGAAATCGGCGAGTTTGTCTTTAATAAGATTTGACGCTAGACAATATATTAAAAGGAAATCAAAATAAAGACATTACTAAAAACAGATCTTTTACTGTATTTATAGGGAGTTTACTAACGATTTATACTTTATTTATAGGGAGAATTATAAAATCTCTATTCACTGTCACTGCAGTAAACATATTATCTCAAGTCGAAAGACTACTTTCTTTTCTTTCGTTGAGTTAAGATTCATATCTTTCGTTAAATTTGAGGACTCGTGAATTATATAAGGAAAAATAATCCTAGTTAGTGTTGGGAATAGAATATTTTGTTTATATATTAATTAATTGTAACATGTCTGAAATGCAAGTAATTCTTGGACACTGCTACAACGACTAAGACGACGTTACTCAGTATGGTACTATTAGATTTTGTGCTGTGGATCTCGGTTGGGCTAAGTATGAAGCAAATATAAATTTACCTGTTGAATGTACCATTTTAAATAGTTAATAACATAATGTAGATTTATTATTATTTAAGCCTACACCTACTGATCTGGAAGACGTAAATATTCTAGCGACATCAAGTGGCACTACAAATGCTAATTACTCGCTGACACCGACATGTGACGTCTCAACCGTACCCTCGCGTTCATGCTTTGGCACGTAGGTAATTTTTCAAGTTTCTGTCAATTGTAATTGAAATTGTATTTTTATAAGCAAAAGTTTGTGCTGATTTGAATGGTTTGCCAGAATAATTTACACAAATAATTGGCAAAATCTTCTTCTTTCTTTCTTTTGGCCTGTTCCCAATTTTGTTTGGGGTCGGCGCAGAATGTTTCTATTCCATTGTCCTCTATCACTCGCCATCTCATCACAGTCTATCTATTGTTTCTTCGGTCTTCCTCTCCCCACACGTCCTTCCTCATCCACTATCATGACATAACCTAAAAACTTTAAAGTTGGAAACAATATATATAACAAAATTTTTGTGGGTATTTCTTCCTGAAATAGCAATGTAACAGTCACATTTCACAAGAATTAATCCTAAATTCAATGATATGCTAATGAATGAAGTTAATGAAAAAAAAACTGCTTGGGATAAATGAAAAATTTTAATTACACCATTGCACTTTCTATTTCCAATAGGGAATATGCATAAAATTCAAATTTGGCTCAAATATTTTTTTCGGGATTCTTTATTGATCTTATATTATACTTAGAAGGATCTTTTTTTATTTAATTATTATTTAAGCCCAAAAAATATTAAAAGGTGAAAAATAAGGGAGGGAAATTCGAACTTACACAACGCGTCATTATTGGTCGAAACGAATATGTGACGTCAATGGTTATGTCTTGCATTTATCGGCGTCGATATTCATACGTGTTCGTACTGTGTTAAATTGTGTTTGCGAGAAAAAATGTTTAAAACTGTATGTCTGTGTGTTTACCATGTGAATATACATTTGTAGTCAATCTAAGACGACGACAGATACTGGTTTTGTCAAAACACAATCCGATAATCTGCCGAAAATAGATGCATTTATGATGTCAGCATATTTTGCATCAAATCTCGATTTTACGAGCGCAGAGATCAAAAGAGTGAAAGCTGCAAGGTAATTATTACATTACATGGTATATTTCAAAAATCAAATAATACAACAAAACGTAACCTATAGAATAACCATTTGAATTTAAAATAAGTCCTAATTTATCTCTATTATATTAAAACTATAAATATTAACGATATATTATATTGTTGAAGCTCACTTAAGTAAGATATGTTTATATACTTTTTGTAAATATTTATAAACTTTTGTAAACTTGTGAACTAGGATAATTTTAGACAGAATTCTAATTCTAAGCTGTACGTAAATATAGGATACTAACTCAAAATGATCTTCACAGCAAAATAAAACTGATAATAAAGATTAAGTCTCCTCTTCATCATCTTACACCATAGTTTACGTAATTTTTCATCGCGTGGAATGCGAAAAAACACTTTATCGGGTGTACTAATGGTAGTATTTTTACACTTCGGTACCACACAGTACTTGTAATAAGGTTTTTTTACTTATTCCATGATTTGTTTGCTAATTAAAATTGAAAATTAGTACTAAGCAACTGAAATGCTACTACTACTACTACTACTAGTAAATAAACAGATCCTAACCAATGATGTCATCATAAGCGCGCGAAAAAAGGCGGCGTATGAACGGCTCAATTTTATTCAATGTTTTCAATTTCACTTTGTATAAAAACTTTACTATTTTCAAGCCTATTTATATTTTTTTCTATGTCATAAAAATATTAACGATTAATTTAAGACAAAAAAAATCATGCATACTCCCTATTATGAGAATTGTTTCATAATTTTGAAAAATGTTAATCATGTAAACAAACTGTAATGGTAATGTTAATATTTGGATACATGTTCTCGAGAAGGCTCTCACGTTTACCAAATAGGTGGTCGAGTTACTTTGTATTTAGTGTCAATAGGCACATGCAAAGGTCCTTTTTGATTTTATATTTTCGACTTTGATAAGAAATAGGAATAATTATCAAATTAATTAAAACTGAACGTTGTATCGCATCAACAAAATAAAAACATAGCACAAGTGAATTGGCGATCAGTCTTGCGACACTAATTTGGAATTAATGATCTAGTCAAATGAATAAGTCAACTATAATTAAGCCTAATAAGTTTCATTGTTGAAATTATGCGAAATAATTATTGTACTTGAAATGAAATCAGACCTTTAATATTCATCAATATTTTTTTTCATTATTGTTTCGTGGATGTATAACTGGATAGATAATTTGATAGGATCCTTTTATAGATAACAATAGACTAAGTGGTAAATGATGAATCAACTTTTTTCTCTGAATTTTTGGCAACGAACTTTATATTACAACGATTCAAAGCAATAGCAGCTTTATATTAAACTTATTAAGAACCTATATTTAACTAGCTACCTACTTTAATAAAATGGCGAGGCTGGTTGATTTCCTTCTCCATCTTCAGTAGCTATTTATGAATAAATCCGTCGTATTTGAGTTCCTTAGCCCTGTCAATTGAAAAACCTCGTTCTTCATTTATATTCAATGCACGCAAATTTATTTCCTGCATTATTTTGCTTTGCTCCGTTCTGCCTTTATGAAATTACTCATAAGATATGTTGACAGCATATGAAATATTGTTCATTGCAAAGGAATAATGGAAATCAGACGTGATTAGGTATAAGTTTGCTCTTGTCATGTCGTTATGTGGAGAAGTGAATTAGAATTGGAACCTTACGTAATGTAATTATTTCCTTATTCTCAATTTCATCTTTGCCAAGCATTATTAAGGTCGATATTACAATAGCATCTCCCAAGTTTATTTATAAACGTCGACAAGTAAAATTTTGTTTACACGGAATTTATTTTAGTGATCGGTAGAAATTTAATATTGAACGTTCATTGAAGGTTACTTCGTATCGTCGTTCTGAACCAGTCACCAAGAGAGTTAGTAAGTAGGGATTGTTATAGGTAGTGGCACCGCATGTGTGTATTGGCATCGCATGTGAACTCTATCGCACGCACCCAAAAAGACAAGGAGAACACTAAGGGATTGAGACTCTTGCTAGTAGAGTCCTAGTACTTTAAAATCGAGTTGGTTTATTATTTTTTACTTTATAAGGGGAATCTTGGTTTTTTTGTTTCGGAGGATATTTTTATACATACTTATTGTAATGTAGATTTTGTTATTTTATAATGTGCACGTGATGTGCTTTCATTTGAGACCCTTCTCGAGTATATTATTCAGACATTCGGTTATTTTTTCCCATTTTGACTCCCCATAACTTTTCCATTCCAATCCTCCGCCGATTTTCATCAAACCGATGCCACAAATACACGTAAAGACAAACAGATACGTCAAACTTATAACATCCCTCTTTTGCGCCTGGGAGTTAAATTGGTTACATTATGACGACAAGAACAAACAATTAATGATTAATTTTTCAGATCAGAAACACAATAAAGTACGGAGACTTATTTTAATATAATATTTTCACAAAGCTTGCTTGCTAACCTTTAATCTTACGATAAGATACGTCTTCTACGTCACGATCCAGTTGCGTGACGTATTCTGTCGATACGTTTATGGTTCGACATTTATAAATTTTGTATAGGATAAGACACATTTATAAATTATATATGTTATTGTATACACACCCAACTGCCTTCTTTGAATACAGCGATTTCGCAAACGCTTTGATGTGTTATGTGCGCGACGTTTGACGTATCATACAGGTGCTCCATCTTGGAACGGAAATTATACGATTAATTTATTAGAACCTGGTTTTAGACATGTCTTTAGCAGTTTGGGATTTGTCTGTTAATTTACATTCAGATTCATCAATACTCAATTATTACATTTACACATCCTTACTAATATTATAAATCGGAAAGTGAGTTTGTTTGTTTGTTTGTTCCGTTTTCACGCCGTAACTACTGAACCGATCGCTTTGAAATTTTGCAGACGTAAAGAAAAAAATCCGGATTAAATAATAGGGTACTTTTTATCACGGAAAAATCGACAGATCTCATCTCACGGGATGGGCAATAAAGGCTTCGCTCAAAAACTACTGCACAGATTTTCATGTGGTTTTCATCAATAGATAGAGTGATTCTTGAGCAAGGTTTTGCGGTATTTTTTATCTCAGAAAAACGGATAGTCCCACGGGAAGCGCGATAAAACCTTCGCGCCATAAACCGACTTCCGCGCATATGTAGTCGTAGGCAAAAGCTATGACCCTTAACCCTAGACTCAATCCCGAAATCCACGCGGGCGAAGCCACGGGCAGAAAGCTAATTGTATATAATTGAGTGATTTTTTTTTAAATCACCTAGGCGAGAAACAATGTTTAATTGGATAAGAATTAATACTGTTAAAGGAATTTTGAATTGCGAATATATTTGACGACCTCAGTAGTCGAGTCGTTGGCATACCGGTTTCAAGGTGTCGCCAACTCTGAAATCCCGGGTTCGTGTCCCGGTGGGGGCAGATGTTTGCGTGATGAATGCGAGCATTTGTACCTTAGTCATGGTTGTTATTATATATTTCTATCAATAATATTTATATATGTATCCTTTACTCTAGATTCCATAAGACAAGCCTTACAGAGCTTACTTTGGGTTAGGCTAATTGATGTAAGTGTAAGAAAAGATAAGATTGAAATGTTCCGGAAGTCTATATGAAGAAGAAAGTGCTAAAACAACGTTTCCTTCTTTTGGTTATATTTAGTTTTGCTACATATTGCTACAACAGTTTTAGTTTAACGCTGAAAAATCTTCGAGAAGAACGCGAGAATTATAATTGAAAACTTACAGAAACTTTTTTGTATGGATTTACGTAGTATATTCTAATATATACCAAACACATTCTATAAATTTATCATATTTATTTGCTAGTAGATCGGACGAAAACCAGTCGGAAGAAAAAATATCAATGAATTAGGAATGTATCATTCCGATGAAAAATATGTTTGTCTCCGCTAATATACTTTCAATCCCTTACTTTATTATGAATTCTATGCTAGAATATAAAATCCATCACTACGATCCGATCATAATTCTTAAAATAATAAAAAAATAGTAATAATCTTTTAAACCTAAACTAGCTACTACAATTTCAGTGAGAAAAAATTGTCAATGCACTATCATGTCGTAAATAGATTTACCTTCTCGAGATATAAAACCTGCATAGTACTCGTAATTTTGAGGTTGCTACCAAATTTTGACAAAGCAGTTACATAGTTAATTGGTGTGAGTGTAAGAAATATTTATTTATTTATTTCCTAGCGGACCCGACAGACTTCACCCTGTCAAAAAGATTTGTAAAGTGGCAGTTTTTTGTTCCTACTTATTTTATAGATAAGGATTTTTTTTCTGAATTTTCTTCGCTATAAACCTCACGGAGACATTTCCAACGAATGCAAAACCGTGGAAATCGGTTAGTGCGTTCTGAAGTTATAGCGTCAGGAAGAAAAACCCGACTTATAAATTAATTGCTGTAAATTTAATAAAGCAGCGGTATAGCTACACTATTTGTCAGTTACAATAGAAATTTTATTGCAGCAAATAGAGTCAGGCTACAGGTTAAAAAGGCATTATAAAACAAAGTTGTATGTTGGTGATAATCTCAACAATAAATGGAAATAGTTTGTACGATATACAATTTAATGATTCTGTATTAAATAAATGAATACTTTTACCGGACATACATATGTTTATATGATATTGTTATTGTTTTGAAATGTAAATAGATGTGATTGTGTTATTATATGATTTTGAAAAGAGGAAAATAAAAAAAATCCTTCTCAGTTTCTTGCCTGTTCTTCTCTAAAAGGTAGTCCCTTATTTCTAAATAGGTGTAGAGTAATTTTTTTTCCTTGTACGAATCCTCGTACAAACTTACGTTGGTCTTAAGTTATTTAAGTTTTAAATTTTATTTATGTTTATTTACATTGTTTTATACAGATTATTTTGATTATAATTCAACAGATCATTATTATTCAATATAACTATATTGAATAATAATTATAGTTAGATAATTATATTATTCAATATAGTTTACACGTTAATAATGTTGATTAAACGCGCTGACAGAGCTGGTAGAGCAGCGTGCGTATATAGTAATCAAACTATAATCAAAGTTGACCCTTCGAGAAACAGTACACGTTATAAACGAGAGCAAAACTTACAACTAAACATGTTCCGACTTCTAAAACACTGACAAATAATATATTGCAAGTTCGAAACATATACCATCTATCAATATAATAACATCCCATTCTGTGTTATCAATTATCTCAATGATATAGGATTTTGCTTGCAAAAAACAATTAACAATAATTTTGAGAAATGTTGTGTGTTTTTTTTTTTATACCACGATGGTGGAAAACCGGCCTACGGCACGCCTGATGGTGAGCGGTTACCGTAGCCTATGGACACTTGCAACACCAGGGGTGTCACTTGCGCATTGCCGACCCTTCAAAAACCTATTTACTCCCCTTTTGAAGAACCCCATACTGTAGCCCTGCGGGAAAACCTCGGCAGGGAGCTCATTCCATAAACGAAGTGTACGCGGGAGGAAATTCCTTTGGAACCGCACTGTGCGGGACCATTTAGGCTCCAGTGTGTGGGCATGAACTCCCTGTCGATGTGTCATGTAAAAATTGACAAATATATCAAAATTGGAGTTATCACCACAAAATTTCTACAACGTAGCGCTGCACGAATTTCCGTCGCATATTTTACGCACTTAAGGTGTGTCGTATCAATCAAATATGTCAGTACGAGAAATCGACCGTGAAATTTCCGAATAGTGTCTTTTTTAATATATATATACACTTATGAATATTTACCAAATAGTGCTCTGTTCAACTTGCAGGTTAAATAAAAGCTGTACTACCAGAGGGAGGCTAGCCAGGGATTGCTTAGGTACCTTCGCCTTATCTATTTCTCAGGCAAGCAAGCAATGAACCATGAAGAATAAGATGTAGTGAAATGTCGCTTCTCCATACAGTGCGTTGCTTAAAACTGATCCCCCCTTACATGTACATACTTTTTACGTTTCACAAGTTATTACTAAATGAAACAGATCATATAGAAACTACGTGATGGAAAGAGATAGTTTCGAAGCATTGGATGCGATATCCGCCATTATATAATAATAAATATATATACTTCGAGGGTATCGATATGCTTCAGGGAGACGCATATATGGGGACCTCCTTTGCCTTGTCTTAGCCGACTGTCAAGTCGGCAAGCAAAGTGAAGTCGCAAGAGCATCGAGCGTCGAGCATCTGGCTCGAAAGGTGAAGTGTAATAATGTCATAACACTGACGGCGGCGGCGTCTCGATCGTTACTGCAGATACCTTTCTACATCCTTAGCCATTCACAGTAATGTTGATCCCCCCGCATATTGGTTGGTTTTTTCTGAGGCCTATTAAATGAGTGGCGAGGCACCACTTGCTATATTTAAATCAAATAGGAGACTTTGAGAAAGCAGGACCAGGATCTTTTCCATGGTTTGGTTCTCATTATCACTAAAATTGAAATGCAATAGTCTTAATGAAATGTTTTAACCTATAATGACAATAGTGCCTGTGCATTTAATTGGGTATAGGCTTTGGCTGCATTTCCATTGTGCAGATGGAGATTAGACTTAGTCGGTATACTCCACGCAAACTTTCATAAAATCCTCTTAAATGGCCTCTATACATAGGATATATATCCCTGCGCTCACCTTATAAAGGACCGTGTCTTATAAAGACGCGTTTTATTAAGCGAAATATAATATTAATAATAACAAATTTATTTCATCAAAATCTCATAAAATTATTGGTAGTAATTACAATTATTTTAATTTTTCAACAACCTATGTTCTTGTGAGCATTGTACTGATTGTATTCCCGTAGTACCATCATTAGAACATAATTCCACATTATTTTGATAGACTGTTAGTTATAAATCATTTAAGGTTTTATTTTTCTAGCTATAAGCGAAATCCTCCATTTTTAAAATTGGGTAATGCCTAATTTCACATGAAGAATTGTCGACCGAATTAAGTAACATGAAACTTGAAAGCTCTAGTAAAAAGTTTTAGTTAAATACTTCTATAGTAATAAACATACATATTTAATAAATACTATACCAAGAAAAAAGTAAATCAAAAATTTTTGAACTTAAATTTAATGCCGTCAGCGCCCAATTTAATTTCATGTTTAAGTCGATCTGACTTATTAAGTTAATATTCGAATATTATGTTTCATCAAAACAGCTTCTGAGCATCATCAATAGGTCTCAACAACGGAATCAAATCAGCATAATTAATACTAATTATACAATTTGTCGGTAATATGGTCTTAATTCATATCTCTGTGCAAATTAACAGATATAGCTATAGAGAGATGTTTGACAATTACATACATAACGCTCATAAAATATTTACAGGTTTTGCTATATATTTATATTTTATTTAAAACTAGCGACCCGCCCCGGCTTCGCACGGGTGCAGTGAAAAAATGGTTATGGTGGGTTATCCCTAAGAGATAGACATATACCATCGCGGACTTTTTTGTATATAAGCGCAAAAAAAACGTGCTTATTTACGACATCACATTAGAAACCTTTAAATTTATCAGTGTTTCTCTACTATATTATGCATTTATTATACATACAAACCTTCCTTAAGAATCACTCTATCTATTAAAAAAAAACCGCGTCAAAATCCGTTGCGTAGTTTTAAAGATCTAAGCATACATACGGACATACAGCGAAAGCGACTTTGTTTTATACTATGTATTGATGCTAAGTATGCTAGTATAGTCTCTATGCGGATTCGAATTCGCTTCTTCAATATGCCTTGTTGCTTTAACTAAGATGTAAATGTTAATTATATTCTTTATAATTTACCTTTCCAGTAAAAGTTTCAGTAAAAGAACCTTGTGATGTTATAATAATAATAACATAATATAATATAATCAGTGCCCTCAGGGCAGCTTGTAGCGGGTTGTCGGTGAGCTGCGTCACCGATTGTACCTATATGCTTTAACGTTATATACTTAGTATCTATAACAATAACAAGAATTACTACTGATATATAATACAAACGTATATAAGAGGTAGATTATAGTAAGCTATGATTTCAGGACCCTAAGACTTTGAAGCTGAAACATGGTAATGCTGCTTGGAAAAGTCTGCTTCCTTGCGACTGAAATTTCCTCTAAATAATTGTCTGTTATGGTATTATCTCAGAAAGTAAATAAGAAAAGGTATGAGTTGATGCGCTCCAATACGCCTCAACAGCTCGCCCTTAAATGTAAATTACATTAATTAAAATAGTTCTCAAGAAGATTCAAAACAAATTAAATAGTTCGCGTCACGGTGGAACGTTTGACATTTTCGCAAATTGGCGTAGTCAGGATCGCTCGGTGAAATGAAAACTTTTGACAAAGGGATTTTCTCACTGATTTATTAAGTAGTCCAAGGGGCTTAGTTCAAGAAACTCATTATGGACGTTCTGATGAACAATATTTTTTCCCGTTCGGAGTTTAAAGAACATCTAGTTTTAAGAACACTCTCTTAACTGCATGAGCCAATGTTAGATCTTTTGGTGTCGCCATAACAAGCGATATTTATTACAAACTGTCGCTACAGATAAAATGGAGAATAATTACTACAAATTAATAGAACTTTTAAAATGCTATTTAGTATAGTTCTCATACACAATAGTGCTCTATAAAGTTGATCATTAACATGAATGAAATTCAATTAGGTGTTGTTCACTTTCTTGAAAATGTATCAGTACCCAAAGAGTAAGAAAGGAAATCGTTCTTGTAGGACGGTAGGTGTGGCATGAATAGCATTAAAATATCCAGAACAGGCCAGGAAAGACAAAATTTAAGACATGATCGAGAAAGAGCGTGGTGGAAGATACAAAATATTGATAAATATAGTAGGACTGCGCCTAGCTAGCGCGGTGTCACGGTGCATAAGGAGCATTTCCCCCCGAAAAAAAAGAAAAACGGCTACGAACCCATTCTAAATATTTTTAAGGCGATTACGCCTTAGTCAGCCATGCTGGCTTATTTTGAATATATACACTTTTGAATTTCTTCGCAGATGTATGCAACACGATGTTTTCCTTTGTCGTAGGAGCATCCGATAAATGTTCATATGAATTTCGAAAAATGAAAAACACATCACCTGGCAGAATCGATCGTGAGCCTCCCGAAGTATTTGTTTTGGAGACTAGTGCTGAGACCACAGCGCTAACGACACTCTTTAATAACGACAATAAACACTTATATAACATGAAAAGTATAACTTCGTTTTTAGTTCGAGAATTCTTATTCATCTATTGAAAAAAGTTTACACATAATTTGTCACTTCTTTTATTCAAAAAATTGTTTGTAAACTAATAAGCGTGCGTTTGGTGAGCTTTAAAGGGTAGAGATAAAATCTCTCTGTGTTATTAACACAGTATATAAGGTAATACAACTGTAATAAAGATAGGTATAAAATATCCACAGTATTAAGTCAGACGTATACCTACCCTCATTCTGTCACTTATTTTAAGCCGTTTTTAATAAGGCAGAGGGCTTATTGTTTCTTACCATGCAGATAGAGCTACTCCTCAGAATTTCTTCGGAAAACAGTTTACAGATACAAAGCTTATGCAACGTTCTTATTATTGTGAGAAAAATGTGTTTGAAAGGGCGAACAATATACTCGTACAAATCATTCTCTACCAGTCAACCAATTGGCTAATTAAAAATAATTAGTTTAGTCAGCCGTTTACGCAGACGATGACTAAAAGTATTATAAACTTGCCATCTAATATAATATACAAAGACAATAAATACAAACGTACGAATATATACAATAAAATTATATAGATAATCTTGAATATAAATCGACGGTTAAAAGGAAATAGGGGATAAGCGACAAAAGATGAAATGTTCAGGAGAGCCGTTAAAGTTTTAAATTTTAGAAACACTGACGTATTTCCGTCATTTATTAAGATATTTTGAAAGGTGAAACAGCTATAAAATCAGATAGAAATGGAACAGTTACTGGTATTCCTAGTTTTAGTGATTTGACGTTATTTAAAGTAGCAAAAATGGCCAGAATTTTCGTCTGTTAGCTAAAATAAATATATACAATAAATAATGGCATATATAACTCATTTTTGACCAAAATGTCGCTTATGCCCTATTTCCTTTTAATCGTCGAAATATTTAAACAGATCAGCTTAAGAAATAGATAATGTGAAAAGATATGTTTAATTAAGTGATTTCAGATAGTGCTCACGAACCAATCACCATTAAATCTTCACAATTTTTTTTGTGATTATAATTTCTCACTACTACTAACTACAAAAAAAAAACAAAAAAAATATAGGTTCATACAACAACGTACTACAAAAATCTAGAGATTCATTTATGGGCAAATTTATAAATTTTTATAACAAGATTCCACATAAAGTAGCTGAATTGCTTTTTCATAAGTTCAAGGTACATCTTAAAAAGACACTAATGAGTAAGGGCTATTACAAAGTCAATGATTATTTAAATAATGCCAATGCTTGGTGTTGATTTGAGGATGCATTGTAAAGTGTAAATATTTGTTTTCCCTTATAAATTGTAAACATATACATACGTACGTTGTATAGTAACGACATAATTTATTGTAAATGTTGTTATTACTTTTGATAAAGCTCATATGTTTCTTTTGCTCATTCTTTTTATCAGCTAAAAAATACGTCGTGGATGGGTGGTAGGAAAAAAAATTTGGACGATTCAAAAGAGCTTTCAATAAAGTCATACTTCAATAAAGTTAATTTTGATTTGATTTGACATATTTACTTTTCGTTTCCCATTTTTGTGAAATAAATAATTTTTGTTAATATATTTGGTACGTTAAGATGACTTTAAAACGCTTGGTGGTAAGTTAAATTTACGGTATTTAGAAGTGCTGGAATGTATTATCTTATTTATAAAAATGAATCGCAAAATGTGTTGGTAAGCGCATAACTCAACAACGCCTAAACCAATTAGACCAATTCTTTTTTGAAATGTTCGTTGAAGTTCAAGGATGGTTTATACGGCGAGAAAAATTCGAATAATTATCAGAAAAATCCTAAAATAGCCCTTCATTCCCATACAAACGTTTTCTAACTAAAATGTACAGTCAATTTGAGCTTCATTGTTATTACATAAAGTTCATATTGAAAGCACTCACTGTTGTCTAAGCAATGTAGATGTCATCCTAACATCAAAGAGTCGATTTGCTTTATGTATAAAGTTTAAAGGGGAATGGCAGATCCCCATAGTAACTTTGGCCCAGAACGCACAACTAAAGAATCTCGTGAAAGTAACAGTGAATAATACCAATACTTGATTGGTAAAAAGAAAAATTCAAAAGAACTTGGCATATTTAAATTAAATATTTACTATCTAAACATTATATAAACAAAGTCGCTATCCGCCGTCTGTTCCTATGTATGCTTAGATCTTTAAAACTACGCAACGGATTTTGATGCAGATTTTTTTAATATATAAAGTGATTCAAGTTGGAGGTTTATATGCATAATACATTAAAAAACATCCTGTAGTTAATTTGTATCAGCACTGGACCACTGTGAAGCTGGGGCGGGCCGCTAGTTATGCTATGAAATCTATAAGGTTGAATGAATGATAGTTCAAAGCAGCAGCGGAGTCAATATTCAGGCTGGGATCATCGAGCAAGGATGAATCGTCGGAGTCAATATTCGTAGCCATTTCGTAAATATTTGGTATACACAGAACACGGAAGAACAATAACAGTCAACGGAGAAATCGGGAATGGCAAACAGCACAGATACATAAAGAGATGAATGGATGGCGTCGTTTTGGTGTTGCCATTATAAACAAAAATCAATATCATAATCGATATTCAACTATTAATTTTATTAAAACCATATCCGCTGTTCACGTTAAACAGAACTTTATTTAACTTTAACAGTTAATATTGATATTAAAAATAACACGATTAGAATTCATGATTTCATAAAAACATCGAATTCACGAATACACGATTCGTTATTCGTATAACGGAACGGGTAACGATCGCGTAAATAATTTGTTTTTAGATACGTCTACATTTCAGCTACGTGACAGCATGGTTACAATGGTTGCGTGGTCAGCTTGACAACACAAATATTTCATTTTTATCTACTATCTATCAACTGCATTTATTTAAATAAAATACTGTCATACTTAATTCATATAGCGTCATCGGTGCTGTGGTTGCGCCACTGATTTGTTGTCTAATTAGAATTGGAGGCCTACAATCAATCCTGCATGCCGATTACATTTATTTGATGCGCCTACAAATGAAGAAAAGCATTGTCATGTAATAAGTTTCCTAAAGGTTATCGATTCTGCATCGATTATAACAGTTATGTAACGATTTTAATATTCATTACGGGCAACTCAGTTTTTAATAACAACAATGGTCAATTCCGTGGATGTAATCCTTTGAATGTTATTTAATGATAATAAAAAAATGCAAACTTATAGCGATATCTAAATAGGATGAAAAATTAATATGAATATTTAATAATTTTCTATCGTTTTCAATTTGTTGTGCATTCTGGGCCAAAAATCGCCATTCCCCTTTAATCATATCTGTCAAAACAGTCTGCGTGTGTGCGTTGGAGCACAGAATACATCGTTGGAGGATTTAATATCACGTTCCAAACTTGAATAGTCACAAAATGTAATAGTTCATTTGGACCTTTTTCGCAATTTGATTGGCTATGCGATATTATCTATAAAATAAGTAGGAACAAAAAACTGCCACTACATTTTTTTTTGACAGGACGAAGTCTGTCGGGACCGCTAGTAAGATAATAAAAGTTGTCTGTCGAGTGGTAAGTACACCGTTTTCAAAGTGTCGCCATCTCTATGGTGCCGGGTTTGAATCCCGTCAGTAACAGATGTTTCTGTGATGAATGCAGGCAATTGTACCTTAGTCACGGTTATTAATATATCTTTCTATCAGAACTATGTATATATATGTATGTCAATACGTCACCCGAAATTCCAGAACACAAGCGTTACAGTGTAAGAAATATTTTTATTTTAATGTACCTGTAATTTTTTTCTGTTGTCATCCCATCTCATTATAAATACTAGTAGATCTATTGTACGTTTCAAATAAAATCAAAGTTAAGCATAAATATAATCTTATATATAAAAAATGAATCGCAAAATGTGTTGGTAAGCTCATAACTCAACAATGCCTGGACCAATTTGGCCGATTCTTTTTTGTTAATGTTCGTTGAAGTTCAAGGAGGGTTTTTACAATGAGGTAATTTCGAATAATTATCGGAAATACCCTAAAACAGCCCTTTTATTTTCCCATGCAAACGTTTTCTAACTAAAACGTACAGTCGAATTGAGCTTTATTGTTGTTGTATAAAGTTCATATTGCAAGCACTCACTGTTGTCTAAGCAATGAAGGTGTGTTCCTAACATCAAAGAGTCAATTTGCGCTTTATTAACGCTACATATAGTTGAAATTCAATCATATATATCAAAACAGTGTGCGTGCGTGCGTTGGAGCACAGAATACATCGTTGGAGGATTTAATGTCACGTTCCAAAATTGAATAGCCACAAAATGTAATAGGTCATTTAGACTTTTTTTGCGATTTGGTTGGCTATGCGACATTATCTATAAAATAATTAGGAACAAAAAACTGCCACTGTACTAATCTTTTTGACAGGACGAAGTCTGTCGGGTCCGCTAGTATTCTTATAAATATCCTCAAACCTGAGTACTCATATCTCATTATAATAAAGCAACTATAGCAATTTTCTGCTGGAGATAGTTGAATCTTATTTTTAACTAGTTGGATCTTTGTTGTTGCAAATTTCCCTCGGGACAGTTTTACTTACCTGGTGAGAAACGTGCTCTCGTCGGAAACAAACTGCGTGGTTATAGCGTAACTTGTCGGTAACTATTGTTATAAACTAGTTAATTGGTTGCGGAGTTTCGAATGACGTGTTGTGGCTGTATGAAGTTACCCAACATTTTTTACTGTGTCCAATTTCAAGTATATTTAAATCAAATCTAATAATTGACTACATTATAATTAGAGATCGGATAATCGGATGCATATTTACCTAAAGTTAGTTTAAGACAAAGTATGGAAACGGCTTTTTATTGTTTTGTTAAATAAAATTTTTCACCATTTCTGTTTTTTTATTCAATTATTTAATTGATTATTGTTTTAGTCAAACTAGCTCACTACTCTCGTATAACACTCTTCATGTAATAAATCGTACATTCATAAATCGCACGGGGAACTGATACTAAACTTCATGTAAATACGTATGCATAGTTGTATAAATGAACCCGGAGTCTCGGTCTTTTGAAAATAAATACCACGTGCTAATTTAGTAATTTTCAAACAATATCACTACGTTAAATTTGCAGTCCCGTATTTTCCCAGGATTTTTATTTAACAAATGTATTTTAAAATGCCGCTTCCATAATTTGTGAGCCAAAAATTAACTTTAGGTTTTAAATTAAATATGCATCCGATTATCCGATCTCTAATAATAACAAACATACATACATAATCACAGTTTTCCACTTCCTGCGATTAAAACAAAATTCCCTAGTTGCCTCGCCTTTCATTAATACTTTCACGCACGTTCGTCGGTTACAGGAACTCTTTTCAGCTAATTAGAAAAAAAAACAGCGTTACATAAAATAAAGTAAGTTCTAGTTTAGTTCAAATAAACTTCCTAACTACAAATAGAATATATTTCCAATAGCGATTTGCAATTAACATCCGCGGCTAAACTGCTTAACAGTAGAACGACTCTTACACCGCTCGAAATAATGGTGATTTTCTTTTTAAAATACATTTGGTATTTTAAAAAGCCGCTTCCATAATTTGTGAGTAAAAAATTAACTTTAAGTAAATATGCATCCGATTATCCGATCTCTAATTATAATATATACATAAATCTAAGCCGTGTTAGGTACTACATCACATATAACTTAAGAACCGCTGATTTTTATTGTAATTATCTTTGCTTGTGAATATTCCATTCAAATATTATAAAAAAGCATAGCAAGAAGGACACTGTATTTTAATGTCGTTTGGCTATTTGAATTTTTTTAATAAATTTCATTTACAAACTAACTTTTATTACAAAATCTAATCTAAATTGTATGCTACAATTATATAACTTAACGACTACGCTGTATTCTTAAAATACATAATTGCTATGTATATATAGAGTTCAAGTATGAGAATATTGAATATATTTAAAAAGACAGCATAGATTTCCCTAGGTAAGTGCCCGTTAGACTCAATTTGTAGTATATATTGAAGGAACTCGTCAAAAGCATTGCCGTTAGTATTAAGCGTGCTGAAAAGTGACATGTGATCTTTTAAACATCTAAGTCGACATAACTTGTGCAAGAAAGCATAGCTGCGTATGATTGCCTTTCGATTCGGAAACAGTCAGTGACAATTGTCCTAAGACAACAAAATGTACTCAATTGCGAAATCTATGCATTTAATGTTGCACCGCATAGTGACTGCAAAATGATATGAAGCGCGATAATTTCAATATCAATTATAAACATAACATTTTCAGCATCCATTAAAAGTACCTTTAAATACAATCAGCGGTAAATATGAGATATGTTTATCTGAAACTGCTACACCTGTTCGGAAATTGGGATAGCGTTCTCCAGAAGACCAGGATTTTATATACATACATATATATATATATATATATATATATATATATATATATAGATATATATATATAATTTTATATATATAGCTTTTAACTTATAAAAAACAAAATGTAAAAACAAACCATAGATATTCAGCATTGTTAGTCTTAAGGAATAGATAATAATAGTTGTAATAGTAGAAAATAGACCATCTGTTCCCACAAAACGGAGAAAAGACATCTTCTCCCAACCGAGAATTGATATGTTACTTGTAAATAGATAATAAATAGGAAAATAAAAAATATGAATACAAACAAAAAAGAGTGCGGACCAAAGAGTTCGCAGAAAATCAGACAAACCTTATAAAAAAAAACCTATAATCTATATACATAGATATATTAATATATAATCTATATAGATATGGATGTACGGTATATTATAGGTAGCTAATGCGTCGTAAAAGAACGCAGTCGTACAAAGAGGCGTAAATAAGTGTTCCCAACTGTGTTGACTGTTACGATGCGAACAATACCATCTTCCGCAGGGTGTTTCCTCTCAATAACAGACAAAGGCAGCGACAAAGGAATCACATTATCTACAATGATGACCAGGACAACACCAAGTGGGAGTAGAAAGCTTAGCTCACTTATTGCGACTTTGTAACTTGTGTAAATATTCAAAGTTTCAGCGCTTCCAGAAAGAACGATTATATAAAGAGCTGTGTAAAAATATGACGAGGCGTTAATCTTCGCTCTGTCGGAATCGGGCTGAGTATTGTCACAGAATTACAGTTTAATAAGTACTTAATGTGTGCGAGTCCCGTGGTGTTCCTCCTTTTTTTTTTTTTGTTCCCCTGAGGAAAATGCATTAAATTGCATACCCCGGCTGTGGCGAGCCGGCGGTTATGTGGGGCTCTCCTCCCTAGAAGGGGGAGGCCTACCCACTAAAAACCTCAGGGATGGCCTTCCTCAGGCATGTAGAGAGCCCCCGGGAACATCAAGCCACTTCGGGAACCCCCAGCCTCCGCTCCCCATTAGATAAGGTCTTCTCGCTTCGAAAATTAGCCATTATTTGTCGTAATGGCTAATTTAATATACTTTATATGACAAAAAAAAATTGGTTGTCTGTAGAACTCCGTCTACTGCCGATATTTGAACGTGACAACGTCTATTACATGGTATTTTTTTCTGGGTGCAATGAAATTATTTAAAATAAAGTAATGTTATAACATTTATATTTTTATTTAATAGTTTGTTTAAATTTTCTGCTTCTGAAGTTATACATAAATTAATTATTATGAGTAATGTGCACTTGCACACTAAATACAATAAGCATATGATTGCACATACATATGAACACACATTCATTCATCTTCATACAGAAGTTTATAGTTACAATAAAATTAAGTGTGGACTCCGTGTGGCGTCAGATTCGGCCGTTACGGTGTTATCGAGAATGACTCCACGCCGTACCAATTTAATAGACGTTGTCACGTCAATAAAGTAATGTATAACATTTATATTTTTATTACGTTGCCGTGTGGCGTCAGATCGGCCGTTACGCCGTTCGTGGACTCCGTGTGGCGTCAGATTCGGCCGTTACGGTGTTTTCGAGAATGACTCCACGCCGTACCAATTTAATAGACGTTGTCACGTCAAAAAATGTTATTATGGGTTATCCATAAGAGAAAGACATATACAATCGCGGAGTTTTCTGTAGACCTCTAAAATTACACATTTTAAACAATACTTAGTACATTATTTTTATAAATCTCGTAGGGTTCAGTCTGCGTTTGCAATGTAAGAAGAATAAATTTTATTATTAACGACATCACATTAGAAACCTCAAAAATAACAATTTCTCCATTATTTAATGGATGTTATTTTGCCAGTGTTTAGTTCGTGCCGGATTTGTCGGGGTCACCAATTTGCCGGTGTTTGCATCACTTCGGGTTTGTCGGGGTCACCAATTTGCCGATGTTTGCATCACTTCGGGTTTATCGGGGTCACCAATTTGCTGGTGTTTGCATCACGTCGGGTTTGCCAGGGTCACCAATTTGCCGGTGTTTGCATCACTTCGGGTTTGTCGGGGTCACCAATTTGCCGGTGTTTGCATCACGTCGGGTTTGTCGGGGTCACCAATTTGCCGGTGTTTGCATCACGTCGGATTTGTCGGGGTCACCAATTTGCCGGTGTTTGCATCACGTCGGGTTTGTCGGGGTCACCAATTTGCCAGTGTTTAGGCAATAGACATAATGAGACTCAGGCTATAGTCTGATATCGTCTATTATGGTCTCCATTATAATAACTCATTTATTTAACTAAAACTATGGCTTATATACTAATATGCGCGTGCGTATTGCTGCCTGTTAATACGTGGCATTTTCTCAATACATGCAGCTATGCAGTCGCTACATTATTATACATATAAATCTTCCTCTTCAATCACTCTATCTATTAAACACCTCATCAAAATCCGTTGCGTACTTTTACAGATTTAAGCATACATACGGATATAGGGACCGAGAAAGCAACTTTGTTTTATACTATGTAGTGTTAATAGGTACTTTTATTGTTAAAACTCATAACAATTAAAACTAAGACGTGTTATACAAATCGAAAACCTTGTTTTTGTACATTTTGTCTAAAGCTCTCTCTAAGTTATCATTAGTAATAAATGTGGAATTCATGATTCGTCTTGATTTTGGGTTTGAGAAGAAACTTAACAATAGCTTTTCTTAAGTTTCTTAAGTATTTAATTATAAATTATGTAAGCCTAAGTCTGTTTAATTGAAGGCTTAAAAAGTTTCATGTTAAATTCTGCTCTACAACGAGCTTGCTGGCTTTGCTGAATGATAGCTCACAGGAGTGAATTATGAACGTCGTAAGAACATTTGATTAAATATAACTATTGAACTACATCTGCGTACGATTAATTACTTACGTCACGTCCATTGAGCAACCATGTAAGGTTTGCAGGAGGGTCAGCAGGCGGTGAGGTGCACTGCGCCCGCAGAGAGTCTCCCGATGCATACCAGCCCTTCTCAGCTTTTATCGTAGGTTTATCGGGCGGCAGTTCTGTAACAAAGAACAGTCTCAACTGTACCACGGTAAAAGAGAAATAATACCTCTCAAAGTTATGCAGTATAATCATTTATTTATTTATATATATTTGGGAAAGAAACAGTAAACTTTTACTTAAAGGCTATACATAAAATTATTTATCATTCACCAGTGAAGTTTTCACTTGATTACTAAAACATATTTAAAGTAGATCGCTGAACATTTTAAAAAATAATAATAGTATTTAAAACAAGAAACATAGAGCGCTATGGATCACGGATAATAGCACGAATACTGCTCTTAAACTTATCAACGAATATGAACGATCGAAAACAATAAAAAGCATGGATCAAGGGCCGAATATAGAATGCACTGATTCTCGACATAGCACGTCCGGAGATTCCTTTCTATGCAGTTCTTATCACCACTGGTAGCTTAGGGGCTACGCCGCTACCGGCGGCATGTTAGGTTATTTTTTTTATATTTATGTTTATTTTTATATATATTGTAAAAAACTTAAATTATAAGATTTTTATTTGAATAAAGGAATAATAATAAAAATACATTTATCGTTAATAACCACATTAGTCGAAGATTTTGTCGTGTTATTAGCGCCCATCTCAAACCACTTCTGAACAAAAAGGTATTATATTTACTAAAGATGTTATGCTTATTGTGTGGACTTATGTAATAAGGGACTCAAAAATTACAGGGTACGTTGCCAACATGCGACATAAGATGTATTTATGAAGTCATAGTACCCAGAAATTGCATTGTCCTTACCTTCCTTCCTTAACCTTACCCTTCATGGCGTGAAGCGTGGCGTGAAGTGAACATAGCAATGGGAACACTGTTATTTTCGAACAGGTTACAGCCAATTAAAGCAAAATAATCTATACTGAACCTACAAAACTAGATTCAAACCCAATATATGTACATTCTTCTAATTATGTTATTAACGTGCAGCAAATATACAATTGTTAAGTTGATATATTGGAATGACGAAGAAGGTATGAAGAAGGTATGACGGTATCCAAGCAAACGACCCTGTTATAGAGTCTCCTTCCAGAAATATACAAGTTATATTGCCATTTATATACTAATAATTGTGTTGTGTGTACTAATAGTCGTGTACTAGTTGCTTGTTTTAGACCAAAGTCTGAAGAAGAATCGAAGTCGAGAGTCAAGTTTTGCTCCCACCATCAGTATCCTTTTCAGGCCTTCTTACGAAGACAATATTTTTCGTGGATTTTAATAATAAATTGTTGCAAATGTAGTTTGTGAATTTCCATCCAAAACGATATGAAAAAAAATTTGTATTTTAACGAATTCGAAATATTAATTTAAGTCGCTGTGTGACTGCAACCAAGAAGAATATTAGCTTAGGTTAGCGAGAGTACGTATTGTAATTTTTTTAAATCTTTTATTAAATTCATTAACAATCAATAATGTTTAATGCTCTCAATTCGTAAATACTTCGATATCGATCTTATTACACCCGGCAGCTTCGGAAAAATAAGACATTTGTATTATCGAGTTAGTGGATGCTTGACTGTACTAAAACGTCGCAAACAGCTGTGATGTAATATTTTCATTAGAGACAGACAGAGTAGACTCTGAAAGTATGACTCATTTTATTGTGCCTCGAAATTCAAATGAAAGCTGAATTTACATTTAAATGTATGATACATAATAATTGTAGCATGTACAACATAAAATACACATGTTGAAGAACGAGTTTTACTTCAGACTACGTTTTACGACAGTTCACCTGCGCTCAAACATAAAACAGAAAATATAACCTAAGAGAACATAATGAAATTAAAAATTAGGTTTCACTCCACCCGCACTGATGTTATTACGGGGAGATTACGAAAACCTCGAAAAAATTAAAACGGGATTTCTGGATAATTGTGAGGAGAGGCACTTTTGTGCGTTAATACTTCGCAGAGCCGACAAAAGTGATCCGCGTTTTAATTTGCAATGCTTAGAATCCATTATAACCTCCGCTTGGAGTATCGCTTTTGCTCTCATCGCACGGCGGTTCGAATATTTCTATGGATTCCCGATCTCAATTATGGGTTGTGACAAGTCTTAAATTGAAATCAGGACCAGAATCCGCTGCAAACAAGGATCACTTCACCTGTGTTGACATTGGAGAAAAAATAAATCGTCGTACAGCAGTATGAGTAGGTATAGATAACCAAAACTGAACTACTTAACTAATAGCTTCAGCCTTATGTCACTGACTGTTCATTATTTAAATTTTAATAAGATTTGCTGACAACAGAGTTCAAACACTAAATTGACAGTTTGCCGATTTGCTGTTGTCTGTACTTAATATGATCGCATTTTCGTAAGATATTTATTAACTGTCTTTGAAATAATTTTTAATAAATAGTGAGTTTTGGACCTTACTCAACCACACTGGTCTAGTGTTGAATTTAATTGTAAATTTTTAGTTTCTTGCTTGCCTTCACAATAAATAGGACAGTCAGTTTAAGAAAAGTTGTGCCATGTCAAAATCGACATTTGGATGTACTGTAATTCTCTGACAGGTAATAAAAAAATATATAGTCATGTTTTTTTTTAAATATATATAATATGTATTCCACATATTGCAAATTTTGTACTAAGATTAATAAAAATTATATTAATTTGTCACGGAACAATATTTTCATTATCCTATTTAATGTTTAAACGCACACTTTATTCGAGAAATTAGGTCTTTATAATCAGTAGCATTGATAAGACCAACGAAAACGTCATCGTCGATGCCAGGTTATATTGAGATAGTTTTTTTTTAACTATATAGAATATACGAAAAACCGGCGTTGATCTACAACTAAGCTAGTTGGAACTACTTAATAGAGCATTGTGTACTGTACATTCATTTTACAGGACACAGTTAGCGAGTAGCTAAATAATCCACCACTGCCGTCGCATCATGCAGCAGGATTTATTACTTCCTTTTACATTTTAATTACTCTCACTTCGTAGCATAATATTTTACATACCAGCTATTCTAGCTCAGACCGCTTGATAATTACAGGTTCCCTCAAGATACACCGGTGAAATTCACAAAATTCTTAGTGAATACTTTTCAAAGATCCCATGGATTCTACTTTAGTTCTACATTAAATGTAAATTAGAGTGGTTCTTTTATACTTTTTCCTTAAATATTTTATTAGTCACTACGATCATTAATGAAACAATCAGAATACCTTATCCATCTTAAATGTAGTCTAACAAAGGAGCTATAGTTTTTTCTATAAAACCATATATTGGCAACGAAATCAAACACCTTCATAGAAACAGCGATTTATTTACTCATATAATTTGCGATGGAACACTAGCGTGAGTTTTACGACTTACATTCTTCCTGACTGCAGAAAAAAGGCAATAGTCAAATCAGCAATATATCGTCATGGTATACATTACAATGACTGCGTATAATAATTAAAGTTTGAACACATGATATATAATTTAATATATTTTGAAATATAATATATTATATGAAATATTTTAAAAACCATATTTAAAGATAGATTTTCGATTTCGATAGAAGAGATTTCGGGATAAATTTCGGGTCTTAAATGTAGTCTAATATAACATGTGCTACGGTTTTTTTTTAAATGTACATTTAACTTATAAGAATAGTATAGAAATATAAATATGTATTAAATTATGATTTAATAAATATATAAAATTTATTCAACATAGACCTTAGGACACCCTTATCGACGTCAAATAAAAGTTCATAAGTATGATGATATTTACCTCAGCAAAAATTACACCTTCCGAGATTTTACCATGTTCTTTTTTGATAAGCAGCTTTCGGATGAAATCAATTCCAAATACAATCCGAAGACAATTTAAAATCCAATTCTGTTACCAATATTCAGCTGTCAAACAAAGTGTCAAAACCAAGCGAAATTCAGTTCATTTTGATTCCATTTTATTACGCTACTCAACTGTCACAATCGAAATATGTAAAATTGCTTGGTAATTGTTTTTTATTGGAATTGGATTCAAGAGTAGCTACGAGTACGGATATGGTGGTAGACTCGAAGTTAATAAGTTCCTTAATAAGCAGAGGTCCAAGTTCTTCTTTTAATTTGATGGCGAATCCTGCTTATGCTGAACAAAGATTTCTGACAGATCATAAAATCTGTAATTTGGACCACTTACCATCAGGCGACCTCATGCTCGTTTCCTTCTTTTACAATATATAAATAAGGATGAGCTCTTTTGGTGCAATTATTGTGTCAGATAAAAAAAATCAATTTTATGACTATATAAATTACCAACACTGATTCGCTTATACGAATCAAAGTATTTACCAAAAAGGAAAAGAGGAATGATATTTTCGCAATATTAGTTTACGAGTGAAATTGTTTCAGGATATTCTGAATATTCATTTGGGTTTTTTGATATTTGTAATTCGTGTCGATTTTTAGGGAGAAAATAGTCGCCTTCATCTGATGGCGCTAGCGAAATCCAATTAGATGGTTCTAGAGAGCACGATTGAAGGCCCTTGATTTGTTTGCTGTTTGGAATGAATTAGATCTTTCTTGTTATCGTCAAACGATACGATGTGCAAATAGAAGAAAGTGCTAAATGTATATATTTTAATTTGCTTTATTAAACTTATTAGATATTCATTTGCTTTAATAAGTTCATTAGAACTGATGTGGTTGAATTAACTTTACCTTAACTAATTTAAGGATGGTGAAATCAAAGGAGACTTTTGAAGACGAGGATCCTAGTGAACTTCTCCCGAATGTGTCACTACAGGGGTATCCTCTAGGTTGAAAGTCACTGGGTCGTTTGAACTGAACATGAGCGCGGCACTAAATTCTCGTACGCCATGTTGAGGGGTAGGGGAAGACCCGGTACATATCTGAACCAATTATATCCATCTATTTGTCTTGTCCGACCCGCCCGACCCCATCACACGCGCAAAGCAATCCTTCCCGCCGGTCACCAACCGCGTCGTCCCTCACGCCACAAACCTACGTATCTCTCTCACTCACCGCGTTCGTCGGCGAGCGCGAAGACCCGGGCCACGCCTACCTCAAATATATACCCGGTACCGTCATGTACCGGGTAGATTCTCACCCTCTACTACACGGCGAACTTGAGCGTTCGAGCCATTAGACGGCGCGCTCAAGCTGCGTCGACTCCCTTTGCTTCGACCATAACGACACCGGAACGGTAGCCGGTGTCGTTAGTTGGCTATAGGTGTCGAACCTTCCGTTCGTGCGCCTTCCACAAACGCACTCATTGCAAAGCTGAACATAGCCATCTGAGGCTTCAGCATAGGTCCGTCCAAAAAAAAACCATTTGCGTGATTACCTCAATTTACTGTGGTTTTATTAATATTACTAGCGGACCCGACAGACTTCGTCCTGTCAAAAAGATTTGTACAGTGGCAGTTTTTTGTTCCTAATTATTTTATAGATAATGTCGCATAGCCAACCAAATCGCAAAAAAGTCTAAATGACCTATTACATTTTGTGGCTATTCAATTTTGTAACGTGACATTAAATCCTCCAACGATGTATTCTGTGCTCCAACGCACGCACGCACACTGTTTTGATAGATATGATTGAATTTCAACTATATGTAGCGTTAATAAAGCGCAAATTGACTCTTTGATGTTAGGAACACACCTTCATTGCTTAGACAATAGTGAGTGCTTGCAATATGAACTTTATACAATAACAATAAAGCTCAATTCGACTGTACGTTTTAGTTAGAAAACGTTTGCATGGGAAAATAAAAGGGCTGTTTTTAGGGTATTTCCGATAATTATTCGATTTTTCCTCATTGTAAAAACCCACATTGAACTTCAACAAACATTAACAAAAAAGAATTGGCCAAATTGGTCCAGGCGTTGTTGAGTTATGAGCTTACCAACACATTTTGCGATTCATTTTTATATATAAGATTAACATCGTCTTGCTCTATATAAAATTTATGTAATATATTGTTTTATTGTTTCTCGTATTTATTAGTTGACTATACCCTCAAATAAGGTCTAGAAGGCATAGTAACATAGCTCGGGAGAAAAGTTATGGTTCATTCAATAGACTTTTGTTTATGATTCTATTTCTCATCTTTTGCGTTATTGTCTTTGTGTGTGTAAGAGTAGAAGCGAACTGGCGACATGACTATTTTTTATTAATTACTAGCGACCCGCCCCGGCTTCGCACGGGTGCAGTGAAAAAATGGTTATGGTGGGTTATCCCTAAGAGATAGACATATACCATCGCGGACTTTTTTGTGGATTTTTGTAAGTTGTACAATACTGTAGTACATTATTTTGGTCTATCTCGTAGGGTTCAGCCAGCGTTTGCAATATAAGCGCAAAAAAACGTGCTTATTTACGACATCACATTAGAAACCTTTAAATTTATCAGTGTTTCTCTACTATATTATGCATTTATTATACATACAAACCTTCCTTAAGAATCACTCTATCTATTAAAAAAAACCGCGTCAAAATCCGTTGCGTAGTTTTAAAGATCTAAGCATACATACGGACATACAGCGAAAGCGACTTTGTTTTATACTATGTATTGATTGATTATTTAGATTTCCATGGTAAACTCTATTAACTGTTGTTACATATATAAGCAAAATGTTTGAGAATTTTGCGTTGATTTTCAGATATAATTCTCAGCTAATAGCAACACTGAGATTTTGAATCCTTGCTATAGTTCTCAGCTGATAGCAACGCTAAGATTTTGAATTCCGATCATTTCTAAGCTGTTTAATTGTACACCACATGTAAAAGGCTTTGTACGTTTGCAATCTGCAGTCTTTAGTGTTCAAGTCTCCGAGTAATTCAAAAGGAACAAGAAGATTAGTGACGGTACCAGTTTAGGTTTGGTTTTTATAGAAATATTGCCATTTGTTTCCAGTTTTGCGCTTTAAGCTTGTTCTCCTGTTTCAAAATCAAAATCAAAAATCAAAATAATATTTATTCAACATAGACCTTTACAGGCACTTATTGACGTCAACAAACAAAACAAAAAAAAAAGCTTAAATAAAAATAAAACAAAAACCTTGTCCGTACGTACGAATAAGGAAAAAAAAAAAGAAAAAAATATATTGACTCGACACCTGTTCGGAAATTGGGAGAGCCTTCTCGAGAAGAACAGGCAAGAAACTCTGAAGGTCTATTTTTTATCTCCTCTTTTCAATGTTAACAATCACAATAATACAATACAAAAATACAATATAGTACAAGATACAATCACACCTAACACGATTACAGTCGTATGTATGTTTACATACACATATAAAATAATACAATATTATAAATAATGTTGTTATTGGTAACAAGTTATGTTTGGTAATGTTAGGTAAGGTAACCAGCCATGTTTGGACATGGCTCTATGAATAGTGTCCCTATTCCCAAACAGTGTGATCATTAAGATAGTCACTTACTTTATAATAACCTTTACTCATGAGTGTCTTTTTGATTATGATTTGAATTTGATTGGTTTGATTTGTTTGATATGAAGTAGATACATTTATTTATGAATGAAAGTTCGTAACATTTACTTCTATTATAAGCGGGATGTTAAAGTGACACGTGATACACTGCTATAGTACAGGGTCTGCCCTATATTTGAGGGCGCATGATTGATGTGCATAAGCCCCAGTTAGGTTATCACTGAACTGAAATTGATTTCGACCTTATAGTCTACTTCAAACAGACCTTGTAATGATTGCACTTATTTAGGATATTTCTATTCTATTAGGGATATTTTTATGATGACGTTTCTATTAACTTGCTTTATGTTACAAATATTGCAATCAATATTATTGTTTAATAACTCACGTCCCGTTATAAATTTAGGGTTTTTTTTTGCTTACTCACTACCCCTATTAATATTTCTTTACTGCTTGATTAACATACTCGCCTTAATCACCATAGATTTGAAAAAAATAATGTATATTTTCTATACATACAATTTAATACTTAACTTGTAGTATAAGCAAAGTAATGTACAACCAGCAGCACGTTAATAAATACGTTTATGCCAAAAAGAACTTATTGCGTAAGGAAAAAAAGCGGTCTTAAGGTCAACAACATTTGTAATATAGTTTTCAGATATGAGTAAATAACAAAAATTTGACAAAATAATATCTAAATATTTTTTATCAATTGGCCTTTACATGTACTTATTGCCGTCAAAACAATTTATACAAAAGAAACCGACTTCTTAGTTACCTGACAGATATAATTATAAAAGGTTTACTCAAATATGTTACTACAAGTAGTTGTATTGTTTATAAGTTGTTATTAAAGTCTAGCTGTAAGAGGAAACCGCGGAGCATATTTACCATACAAACATAGTTCTCTATTTTTTCACTTCAAAATAACATTATACTTATTAATTATAAGTAAAAAAATTGTTCCACTAAATAGATTTTAGGTATACATTTAAAAACTGTCCATTTATGAGTCAAACTCCAGCACGAAGGCTCCATCCAGCACGAAGGTACAATAATCTATACTAATGGTAAAAAAATGAAATCTGTTGTAATGGAGCCTCACTTAAATATTTGTTTTATTGTAATTTAATTATTTATTTTTAATGTTAATATATCACTTAATATTATTCGAATATTTCAAGCGATTACCTTTGACCTTTATTAATATTAAAAGAATTAAAAAAAAACATAAAAAATATTTTATTTGTATAGGAGGAACTAAAAAGCAAAACATACTCGTAGGTAACAGAAATAGTCACTCAGATGCTCACCGGCGGTGAGTATCTGTGTCGTGTAGGACGGGAGGGATCGACACGATGCCACCACTGCGCATCCGACCTCGACTCGGCCCAGCACAGCAGCTCGGCACAGCAGCAGCTGGCGGAGTGCCCCGCGTGGGTCTCCGAGCGCCGAGTGTTGTTCGCAGAGATCGGGCGAGATCTGTCTCTGCCGGCATTGATTGCGGCAATGCTGGCGGATGCGGATGGCGGACGAGGGAAGCTGGAGGGCTGTGGCTTCCTGTGAAGCAGTGATGCTCTAGAAGGAGGCCGCCAAGCGGGGTCGGGAGAGAGGCGGCGCCGCCGCGGATCACCGGCGGGCGCGAGTATGTCGCATCCCTGATACGGCGACCCGGGATGGACCACGCTCCATCCATGGCCGGGGGGCGTCGTCGGTGTAGGAGATCGGGGGAGGTAGTTGTCTCCCCCGAGGAGGGCTCCCATGGAGCATCGCAGGGGAGTGGAGACTGGGGGGGCTCCCGGAAGTCGCTTAGCGTTCCCGGGGGCTCTCTACATGCCTGAGGAAGGCTATCGCTGAGGTTTTTAGTGGGTAGGCCTCCTCACTCTGGGGATGAGAGCCCTACATAACCGCCGGCTCTCCGCAGCCGGGGTATGCAATTTAATGCATTTTCCTCAGCGGAACAAAAAAAAAAGTATACAGAAATAGTCAGCGATCACCTACAAAGTGATTGTATATTTGACCTTCTAAAACGCTCTGGTTAAAACTAATTAATAGCACCAAAAACTAAAATTCACATGAAACCTCTACTGTAATTACTAAATTTGCCTTTGATCGCTGAAAATATTGGACGGTGCCGCATCTCTGTGTTCACTGACGTAGTTTTCAAAACAAACACTCCTGGAGCAAACTCGACGAGCACTTTGAAATACTCAAAGCGAATATCAAAAATGGATAAAAGCGAGTTTAACGTGTTCGGTCACTTAGCAGGGAGGGGGATGCAGAACGCGGGCGGGTCTTGTTTGGGGGCATGCAGATGAGTGGCTGTTGTCGGACCATTTTCAGATTGGGAATCAACATAAGCGTTTTCGAATAAGCTCTCATGAACCTATTACATTTATTCGAGTTGGTATGGCTTTTAAATTTGTTGGTACGTTTCTTTTAAATATTTGAGGCCTACACAATTGCTGTGTTTATGACTGTAGATTATTTTAATATTCATAAGTTTACTTTTTTATACAAAAATTTAAAAAATCTATGGTCTGATGATTCGATGTGAACCATTAAAGATTGTTATTAGTGTTTATTAATCTCAAATCAACTAACAAGTTTATTACCACAGCTCACACACTTGCTCTAATCGCAATCTAAGAAATTTGGATGTCTCATAAAAAAATAAGCAGTTTCCTAATTGTGAAATCTGTAAAACTGTAGACGATATCCAACACATATTTCACATCAAAATGTAAAGTACCAGAGAGGAAGAGAGTCATCGTTAAAATATAATATAATGTAAGTTTTCCATATATAAGTTATTCTTCTTACGAGGCGGTGAAGTTCGTATAATAAGTCTTCATTAGCACAAGTCAAGCCAACTGTATCCAACCTAAAGCTAAAACTATAAATGTTTGCTCCAAAAAAACTTATTTGTATAAGTTACTGAAGTAAGTAACTTTACGTTAATCAGTTGTTACGTCATTGATTTGAGATTACCAAAAAATGTACTATTACTTTTATATTTATTTACTACTAGCTTTCTGCCCGCGGCTTCGCCCGCGTGGATTTCGGGATTGGGTGTATAGAGGGTTAAGGGTCATAGCTTTTGCCCACGGCTACATATACGCGGAAGTCGGTTTATGGTGCGAAGATTTTATCGCGCTTCCCGTGGGACTATCCGTTTTTCCGAGATAAAAAATGCCGCAAAACTCCTCAAGAATCACTCTATCTATTGATGAAAACCGCATAAAAATCTGTGCAGTAGTTTTTGAGCGAAGCCTTTATTGCGCATCCCGTGGGATCTGTCGATTTTTCCGGGATAAAAAGTAGCCTATGTTACTCGGGGAGAATGTAGCTTTCCAAAGGTGAAAGAATTTTTGAAATCGGTCCAGTAGTTTAAGCGTGAAGAGGTAACAAACAAACAAACAAACAAACAAATAAACAAACAAACAAACAAACACACTTTCGCATTTATAATATTAGTTGGGACTAGATGAACTAACAGAAACTGTCGTTTTGTTTAGGTTTCGCCAATTTTACAAAAAAAGTAATGACTTTTTATGTGCGTTTGTAATTATAATAAACTAGCTTTCTGCCCGCGGCTTCGCCCGCGTGGATTTCGGGATTGGGTGTATAGAGGGTTAAGGGTCATAGCTTTTGCCCACGGCTACATATACGCGGAAGTCGGTTTATGGTGCGAAGATTTTATCGCGCTTCCCGTGGGACTATCCGTTTTTCCGAGATAAAAAATGCCGCAAAACTCCTCAAGAATCACTCTATCTATTGATAAAAAACCGCATAAAAATCTGTGCAGTAGTTTTTGAGCGAAGCCTTTATTGCGCATCCCGTGGGATCTGTCGATTTTTCCGGGATAAAAAGTAGCCTATGTTACTCGGGGAGAATGTAGCTTTCCAAAGGTGAAAGAATTTTTGAAATCGGTCCAGTAGTTTAAGCGTGAAGAGGTAACAAACAAACAAACAAACAAACAAATAAACAAACAAACACACTTTCGCATTTATAATATTAAGTTGGGATAAATCACTCAAAGCTTTCACTTATTCCATAAAAACTGATGACTTAAATTCGTAAGAGATAAAGTTCTTAACGGTCCATTTAAAAGTATTCTTGATTTCTCCTAAAGAGCCGGAGCTCCACGGTGAAAAGTTTAATTGAGTGTTACTTCACAGGGAAGTTCGCTTTGTCTGTAAGGCATCAGGTTCGCTTTGTAAGCGTCTCCAAAATTACATTGTACTTATTAACAAAGATCTAATGCGGGTGTTAAAAGACTGATTGTCGGGCAAATGATTCGGTACCGCCTCCAAGTATTCGGAGAAATTGAAATTTTTATCAGTGGAATGTTTTGTATCTCGGGAATTAATGTTCCCTTCAGCCTTAGATTTTCGGATTAATAATAGATACTAATATATTGTAGCGTCAATATTTCGTCGTCGTCTGTTGTAATTTGAATTTTTGCTTGTCTACGTTGTGTCACCTTATTATTATCTATATATTTTTTGGGTGTGGACTAGGGTGTCGGATAGCGAATGATCTTTTTTTTATGATAAATTTGGTCATTTTTTTATTACATACTTGAGTGCTTTTGACAACAATCTCACCTGATGTTCAGTGAAGATGTCGCCTAAGATGGAATACGCAAACTCAAATAGTGCATATTTACTTTTGCCTTGAAAATCCCTATATTATAGTATCGGGGAACAAAGACGCAAGTACAGTGTTTAGCAACGGTTTTAGAATACGAAATCCCCAACCAAGCAGCTGCGGACTTAATACAACGCTGTGATTGGTAGCATGAACTAAATTGAAGGACGATGTCGTGACATGTCGTATTAATGCCACAATTTAATGCTTAAACTGGCAAAAAGGTGTAGAATATCTTAGAGTCTTTTATCAGAAAACACGCTGCAGTTGGCTAACAACTATTAGCTAACGGACATCGTAATCATCAAAGTTATAGCTTAAACATAACATGATTCGTTTCGACAGAAAATAATTGAAAATTAAAAAAGCATGTCTGCAAAACATCGCACAAGACTCAAGACACTTATGGTGCACCCCACAGATGATCGAATGGAGCAAAATAATTGGGTGACGGCTGAAAATCGGTGTCTTTGTGGCAAGGTGATTTTACACCGAGCCTTGACCCTTCTTGCTGCTGCACACACGTCCATTACTACTAAAATTGTGTCTTTGTAATATATTCGCCATATAATATGTATGAATGTGTGTGTTGTTGCAAAATAAACTTTATATCTATCTATCTATCTATCAATTTACATCGTGGAAGAAATAATTGAAGATCAAAAAGAAGGGATCAATAAATAACTAAGCCCAATAGAAGCTAATATTTTAAAACTTGCAAATTGTTCTTTCGATACATGTCATAAAAGCTTATTAATAAATATGTGTTATAATAATACAATCTCTTTAGTAATATTATCTAACAGGTATTACTAGCGTAACATACATCTACATTAAAGAAGCACTAAAACCCTCACTATATCCGATATGCCTATCCATATGTCCGACGCCCGCTTCATTACAACCCCAATAAGCTTCCTTCAAGTTCCCTCATTCTGCCAACAGCTAACCGGTTACAGATCTCCTACATAATACATTCAACGTAAGCCCTCTTATCCCACCGAATTTGTTTCCAGAGGCTCTTGTATGGCAATCCTTGGGCGGACAGGGCCGTATCAGGTGCGTTGCCATGTTTATGCGGTAAATTATGAATGTGTTTGTAATTTAAGGTTGAAGCAAGCTATTTATGTTGTTCGCTTGTTAAGTACTAGATCATCTTTGCGTGACAGATTCAGGATGTTAAGTTCTGTTGTCTACACGAGTGTTAGAAATCGAACAGATTGCTAGAATACATTATAGTATATGAGTCTTTTTTTTTTCTTTTTTGACGGACCTATGGCTGCAGATTTAGCTCTACTTGTTGTAATTTTAAATATAACTGCTATTCCTATATATAAAGTCACGTCAGTGAAAGTAATTTCAATATCACATCTTAGATTGCATACTCGTATCGAAAATGCTTATATAGACGCACCTGGTACAGTTACTTTTTTATTATTTAAAAGGATATTAAATGCATTTACGCATTGACTTGTACCGGACGACATTCAGTGTACGGTTGTATACGAGTCACCCAATTGGAATACTCATAAAAAATCTGCCTGTTTTCTGTCTTCAGTGATGAGTTATAACTTTAAAGTAACTCACCTTATCTCTAAAAATCACAAGCTATCGCCGTCACTGAGTCAACCAAACTGTGACTTCCCACTCTACTCCACGATACAATAGCAACCTATTTTTTGGACCAACGTTTAGTCCAAAGTATACAGCTGGCATGCGAATGCGCTTGGGAATAAGCCCGGTGCCACGTTCCCTATTGTTTACGGTACATCATCCTCCTCGTGAAAAGGTACAAGTACATTCTCCTCAGTGAAATATGTGTAATCTCTCTTATTTTAGCTGCGTATCGTATTGTCTATTTAAAGACAGTTTAGTCCACTACTTGTACAAGTAGAAGATAGACTGTCATACTTGTATGATTTTGTGGGTTTTGTGCTCCCTGGTTTCAATAAGAGGATTTGAAAAGCGTCCAAAACTATTTGCAATGTAAAGAAGATGTAGTAGCGCCTAAGAAAAATGTGGCCATATCTTTTTTGAAAATTCGAATGTTATTTGTGGGTATCACTCTAAACTCTACAGCTAGAGTGATATTGCAGAGTGACATTATTTTCGTATTTTAGAACATGTCAATAATTAACTTTTTTTAATTTATTCTCGAATCAAAAATATAACCCTGATATAATATATTACGTTCCCAATTAAATAACCTTAAAAGGTTTTCTAAATTACATTTCCTCTTATTTCAGGAAATCGAGAGATGTCAAAGCAAACCATGGTATGAGCAAATCAAAATCACGATAATTAAATGTTGAGATACAATTTCAAAGAAAATAATTACACTTTCACATCTTTACAAGGGCGGATTATTTGAGCTAAGAAGGTATAAATTTTTCAATTCCATTTCACTGATCTCTACGACACATATTAATTATGGCTCAAGCATTATGACTCCTAATGCGTCTTTAATTATGTACTGTACCAAATGAAGCAAGCGGGATAGACGAGGTTTATTATTGAAAGGGTATTCATCTATCTCTTTACAAAGCTGACCCTGGTCTTCTCTAAGTAACGACCTCTTAGCTATTTCATTTTGTTTGGGTCACTAAAGTCAATATTAACCCTTCAAGGGACGTTCCTTAGTCCGTTCCTGTATTTAACATTCCAGCAAGATGGCCTCTAATACCCGCTTTGCATTGTTTTCCTCGTAAAGCGGCGCTTGTATGGTTATGTAATTTGAATGTTCAAATCAAATTGTACTGGCGATACCCATGGCGCTTGGCTTGGATTTTTCTTCCATTCTTACGCGCTGTTACACTTTGAACGCATTTTTATCGCGATCTTATTTCTGAGTATTCGCGTGAAGAAAAAAGAGCTTACCATAAAAAATAATTTACAAAGTATTCTGTGTCATATCTTGATTCCGAAAAAATATAATCTTAACAATATCCTGTATAATTTTTGGGCAAATAGCTTTTCATGTTTCGTAAAATCCATACGTCGATGCATCAAAGAGAATGTTTAATCTGATCACTCCTGAGCTGACAATCAGCCTAAAATCTTTTATTATTGTTTTATTCAACATACGCCTTAAGGGCTCTTATTGATGCCAATACAAATTTAGCCGTAAAAGGACAAATACTTGTAAGTGTAAAGAACAAGGAAAAAACTCTTAAGTGAGTAGAGTAGAGTTCAGAAATTGGGAGAATCTTATCGAGAAAACACAGACATAGAAAAAAAAATATTGTGTACAATAAATAATACACATACTTGCACATTACTTCTTTACCAAATATTTTCTATTTATTTGGGACAAACAAACAACCATACAATAATGAACTACAATCAGTATTTATACAAAAAAAAATGTTAATTGCATAGTCTGCACCGTTATCCACAATATACGAGACTAAAATGAAATATATACGACTAGGTACGAATATATAAAAATAGACGCAATGAATTTAAATAATCAAATACTTTATAATTTTACTTTTTTATTATTGTATTTTTATTACAACAACATTATTCTATACTGTTTGCGGCAGATAGTTTTTATTTCTACATTCCACTAGACGCCCTTTAGAATCATGTAGAAAGTGCTTCGATCCAGTTTGATATCAGGGGATTTTGGTTTGATTACAAGGACTTAATTTGTCACTGCTTAAGATCCGGGAACGATTATAAGATATGTTTTGCTATGGGAAAAATATTTTTTTTTATATGGGAAAATATACGGAAGTAAAGCCGCGTATTTAATTCTAGTACTAAATAAAAAGTAAAAGATCGTATAATATGATATTACTTACTAATTAATCGTTTTATGTTAATATATCGTTTCAACTATTCTACAAACAAAATATATTTTAGACATTTATTTCTCTCTATTAATTAGTCGCTGAACTACAGATTAAGGCCTTTATGAGAGCTGGAGTTTGTAATATATATGAAATTCGTATTACAGTATCATCATGAGCTGTCCTGTATGTATAGAGTTACATATGTAGTTTGTATTTACATATACTTATAGTATTTACACAAAAAAATCTACTGCAGAACATCACGGACCCATTATTGGGAAGGTTTGAGCTGGGTAAATATTTAAGGGCTAAATGTTTGGATTTGTATGTACCACGGTAGAATTTATATGTAGAGGACTATTGAACCTTTTTTATTTCAGTTAAAATTCAATGTAACTTTTACACTGCCAGGTTTTTAATTTTATTTGTATTTTTTTTTTCACTCTATGCCAGCTGGTAGTCGCCACATTGAATTTTCATTAATATCAATACAAGTTGATAGACAGAACTACCATCAAAATCGGCCTACACGTTTGGTTTCTAGAATGCATATATAGACCTACAAAGACTGAAATAGTAGATTGTTAACCGAGGGTGGAAAGAAACAATTCCCGAGGTATTTAGGCTATAGTCCGAGAAGGAATTGATTCTTTTACCCATGTTAAACACTCTACTTTTCACTTCGAATATATGAGGAAAATAAAACATTGGTTGTTTATTTAATCTATTTATTGATAATATATGATAATATCAGTAGACCATCAGTAGGCAGAACACAATTTGCCTCGTATTTAAATGAATCTGGTGTCAATATTTAGGAATCGCTTGAACTCATTTTTAAAATTAAAATCTTAACTAGTATATGAGATTATTTGATTTTTTTCAAATTCCGTCACAGATATATATAATAAATTCACATCCCGCCAATTTATGTCGACTGTTTAAATTTTAAATATGGAACTCACCGCGTGTTTGTTGCGGCTTATTCCGCTGGAAGTAGTTTGCGCTAAGTTCACACTGGCTGTTTAGAAACTCACATGGCCGCAGCATTTTTTTTTATAGTTCACAGTTGACAGATCGTAGCTGACATTCGCAGTTCTATTTTTAAAGTTCATTCCGGCCCTTGGGTGGGAAGTAAATTGTATGAGTTTTTCCCTCCCTATGTCGGGAAGCAGCATTTTCCACCCAATAATCAGATCAAAACAACATAACTTTCCGAGTATGAGAAATGAAAAACACATTATCTCGCTTTCGTGCCGCGCAGTCGGTTCAACATTATAATGCATGTATGCATATAAAGGTAAAAAGTTTATAAGTATAATAAAATACTAGTACATTTAACTATTTCTTTCTATTCAGTAAGGCTTTATCAAAATTTATACACATATATTAAACTATATAATAGTGGTATTCTATGGTGAACCAAACTATGCTTGCTGTATTATACTGAGCTTGCCACAGCGGTATATGTTATTATTATGTGTTGTTTTGTTACTAATAAATAAATAAGCAGACTAATAAATAACAATATTTGTTTTCATAAAGTGGAAACCAATATAAACCAATAAATAATTTATTAATACATAAATAGCTGTCTATATTGTGACAATACGTATATGAGGGTGACGCCAGATTTATAAATCACAGCATTGAATGGTACTCCTATTGTTAATAACTACAATATACGAGTTACTAACAAAGTACAAAACTTTTAGACTGACTAAACACAAATAACTGAACTTGTTTCCTGAACATATTTTATCAATTTAAAAAGAAAAACAAAATTTGGGATTCAATAGTAATCAAAAATTCCACGTAGCGTCAAAATATTGTGTAAACATAAATGGTTTCTATAGTTTATACATAAAATAAAGATTGATTGAAGTATGTTACGAGTGCATTGGCACCCTACCCCATATATATTGTATATAATCCAAACTCAATTAGTCAGAGAACCCCCAAGAAGTTCCGATGTCGCAACACTCTATGTAAATGTCACAATGAGGACCAGCCCAGGAGACCTATTTTTGAATTACGAATGCGACTTCGAAATCACGGATGTGACTAATAATCACCGATTTTCAATAATTCTTATTTTTGAATATCACTGATGTGACTACCTTAGTCACAGCTGTGATTTCATTACGAGTGCCCTCCCCACTCGTAATCAAGTCATACTTGTGGAAATGTTATCTGTGTTTTGTTTGATTTTTCAGTCTATATATATATATATATATACATATATATATATATAGTTAATAATGGTTAAGCCGGCAATAACCGGCAGCGGCTACATTCTGCGTGGAACCGAACTCTTACATTTATGTGTGTACTTTATCTATGTTGGCAGCTCTGCGATCGACTTTCAAAAATTGGATGTTTAGGAATCCGTGACCTCAAAGTGATTTCGAAATCGCATTCGTAATTCAAAAATAGGTCTCCAGGTGTCTTCGAGCTCCAATCGCGGTGGCGAACAGACAGATCAATCGTTAATCACTAGTAATAAGCCCAGTTATAGTTCTATATTATAATTTCATTAATAAAAGTTAATAAGTAATTAATAACGTGTAGTTTTTAAAAACGCCTGTCGGACCCAAAATCGTAATTAGTACCAACGAAATAAATGATATAATAACAAACATACATACATAATCACAGTTTTCCACTTCCTGCGATTAAAACAAAATTCCCTAGTTGCCTCGCCTTTCATTACTACTTTCACGCACGTTCGTCGGTTACAGGAACTCTTTTTAGCTAATTAGAAAAAAAAACAGCGTTACATAAAATAAAGTAAGTTCTAGTTTAGTTCAAATAAACTTCCTAACTACAAATAGAATATATTTCCAATAGCAATTTGCAATTAACATCCGCGTCAAGCTAAACTGTTTAACACTAGAACGACTCTTACACCACTCGAAATAATGGTGATTTTCTAATGAAAATATATAGCTTGATCTGGTGCCTTGTGCCAGCTCCAACGAACTGGCAAACTCTACACGCTCGGAGGTGCTTTAACAAGACGTCAATTTATTGAGCTGCGGCAAATATTAAACGTTATTCTACAGAAGCCTTCATACTCCGAGAATAAATAGGTAACATGTTACTTGAGTTGTAATATTAGGTAGAAATAGGTTATTCCATAACTATTCAAGTTTCGAGATTATCTGTTACTGATAGTATTAGAAAATTATTATAATAATAAAATGAAAATATTTTACTTCATTGATATGAATCACCAAAACAATTAAAATGAAAGAATAAATTTAAAGAAAATTTAAGAAACAAATTTTTAATATGTAATAAAAAAGTTAAAAATTAATTAAGTCTAATTAGAAATATATCACTTTATAAGTTCATTGTAACTTTTAACGATAATTAAGCTTCTTCGTCTACGACAAAATAATTCCATATAGTTCATAATTATATATTTTTAACCCAAAAGTTTACACCTTCCCGTTTAATTAAATCTTTCCGTTTTTATCCTTATCCCAATTTTAATAATAAAAGAGTGTTACATTATGACAGGAAGAGGTAAAAGGAGGTGCTAAATGTAACAGCGGGACAGGTAAATAAAACTTTGTAAAAAGAAAAGATAGTTTTAATTGAGGTTTTAATTGAGATTTCATATATGAATTTAAGTAGGATAAATAAAAAGGTCATATTAAATATAAACCGCGAGATTTTGTCGGGCTCTCAGCGAACTTTGGGATTCTAGTGGCCAAAATCCTTAGCATACCGTCTAAAAAATCTACAATGCCCCTTTTATACGCCTTGCCGCGAGCATGTCAATCACCACCGCGTCCTCTTCTAATGAGGAGGACAGATCAAGGATACAGAAGATTTGTGTCATTGCCGGATACGGTCATGGAAACTCTTGCAAACGCTTCCACGACATACTTGCAGCAGACTTTTTCGTTTAAGAGCTACAGTAGTTATTTTATCAACTTTAACTCGTAACGTGTCTGCTTCTAAAGTTAAAAATGTTATGTGCTTGTTATTTTATCACTCCTCCCTGGCCGCAAGAATTCAAATTAACTGTTCCACGGAGTCGAGTGAAATTCTTTCGGTTTCTTCGGGACCCTTTTTACATCTAAAAGTGAATTTATGTAAACAGTGTTAGGAGCTCAGCCGCTCGTTTCTGATGCTTAGCTTTAGTATGTCTCTATGCTAATCTTCTTCCTAAGGATTATTTTTATGATAATAAGAATATAGTAGTACAATGGAATGGAAAATAACGTTGAATTCAAGTTATATAGTGAATTGTTGGTGAATCTAAAAGATTTGGAGTTTCTCAGTAATTCATTGTGTTGTTATTACGAAAATAAGCTACATTAAACATGATAAGGAAAAATTAAATCCTTGGTCCAGTTATATCTTCAGGAGTCCGCGGAAAAGACGAAGGGTATATAATTCGACAGTGACATAAAATGGGGGTTCAATGGTAAGAACATTAATTTAGCATATTAAAGGATCTACTGGAACAAAAAAAAAATTGCAACTGACCTACGAAACTATCACTTCTCCGTTTGTAGCTCGTAGCTAAATCTATTGAAAGTACTTTCTATCCACAAATATTTATACGTTTATATATCTGTAACTGCGTAAAAGTTTCGACGTTGGCATAACGCTAAGTTTCTTAACTGATGTAATAAATCCGAAAGTTCGCCTCTTCATATCTTTCTTCGATGATCCGCTGCCAAATTATGTTGAAATAACACATATGTATTAGTCAAAGGAATAGCCTCCTCGAGAATGTGGTTATGCGACAAAGTCGTGTGAACTATTTTCGCATTATAATCAATCTTATTGACCGAAAAAAGATATAAAGCTACCAAATTCAGCTAAAAGTTGAATCAAGAAATAGCATAGCATATCGTTAATTAATCCGTCGTCAAGTCTTATGATTCTCTGAGATTCCCGATAAATCTGCAAAATCAAAATTAACTTTAATCAAATATGACTTTATAGAAAGTTTTTTTGAATCGTCCAATTTTTTTTTCTTTAGGACGTATTTTTTAGCTGATAAGAAGAGTAGGTGCAAGAAACTTATCAGCTTTATCAAAAGTAATAACAACATTTACAATAAATTATGTTGTTATCATACAATGTACACATGTGCTTACAATTTGCCAACACCAAGTATTGGCATCACTTAAATAATCATTGACTTTGTAATAGCCCTTACTCATTAGCGTCTTTTTAACATGCAATTCACACTAGTATGGTTGTGTTAGTTACTGACTTGTAACATAAGCGAGTAAATACAATAACTAGCAACATGAATTACCGTACCAAAGTAAGCACTGTAATAGGTTATGTTATAGGATCTAGGATGACGAATAGACATACATATATAAATATTTTTTATTGAAATATATTTGATGGATGGATGAGGATACATACAAATTTTCATGTAAATAGTGGAAGCTAGTATGTTTGAGTTGTAGCAAGTAGAAAACTGTGAACTTCGCCTACTCCCACGGGAAAGAGGCGTGAGTTATGTACTAATAATCATGGCTAATGCAAAAATACTCGCATTCATCACAGATGCTTGTGTTCTAGTGCTCCCATCGCTACTCAAACTCTCACAATAACTGAACTCAAATTCTCATACAAAACAGATTCGAACAACTAGGTATAAAATTAACACAAGATTATTTAATATTTGTGGATGGCGCCTTTGTAATTAAATACGTTCACATTTATATTGTTCCATAAAGTATTATTTTCATTTTTTTACAGTTGAATTTTTCAAACAATTAAACTTGGCTGATTGGGTTCTACGTCTTTGGCGTGCTTTCAAAAAAACAAAATATCCCAGATACAAAGCGCGCACTATTGTCTGCTTTCTATTTAAATATAACTAATTAGCTTTTGCCCGCGACTTCGTTCGCGTGGACTTCAGGTTCGTCCCGTCTAGTCTAGTAATAAGTAAAAAATACGGTCATTAAGCACTGCAGAGCCCTAATCATAGGCCTATAGGTAGCTACTGCAGTATGCTCCTATAAACTATGTAGGATTCAGTCAGCGTTTGCAATGTAAGCGCAAAAAATGTGCTTTTTTACGACATTAGAAACCTCAAAAATTGTAGCCTATGTGTTATTCTGATGTATAAGCTATATTGTGGTAAAGTTTCATTCAAATCCATTCAGTAGTTTTTACGTGAAAGAGTAACAAACATCCATACTTACAAACTTTCGCCTTTATAATAGTAGTAGGATTGCATGTTTATGCCTTTGCGTAAATTAATTTGAACATGAGTTTAAGCAATAGTTAGAGTTAAATTGTATCACCGGCAGCATTAAAAAATAAACGTTTAATTTAATTAACAACTTTTGCCAACAGAATGTCGACACGTTTGGCGCAATGGATAAGCGTTCGGCTCAGCGGGTCGCAGGTTATATTCTCGTATGGGACATGTTTATGACACGAAATCGGATAAAAATTGTAGTTAAAATAATAATAAATCTTGTGAGAATAAGTTTAACCTATGGCCTTCTATTTCTTTTACTAGAAAATAGGCATTGAAAGAGTGATTCTCTCGATCGCGATATTATTTTTCCTTGGGCAACATATTTTGAATCCTCAGATCTGGTTACTACATATAATTTCACTCCCTTGTTATACAATATTCTGTTTCGCAATATGCAACAATAAACTCAATCAATCTAGATTTGAATCTAGATTTTCTATAAAACTGCAACATCTTAGAAGATATCTCCCGTTTACGGTAATCGTAATCTTAGTTTGGTAACTTCACCATGATATATAAAACCAAAATCACAAAATTTATTCTTCAAATGGGATCTTTTGCACGTCATAGATGCTACGCCATTGGTTCACAAGTCTACGGCGGGAGACTTTGTACTGGAAAGAACCAGCAAGAAAACCATTTACCAACCATTTACCGTGGGAGAGCCATGCTTCGGCACGAATTGGGCCGGTTCGACCGGAGTGATACCACGGCCTCACAGAAAACCGGCGTAAAATAGTGCTTGCGGTGTGTTTCGGCGAGTGAGTACCGAAGGCCCAACCCCCCCTTCCCCCCTTATTCCCCTTTAAAAGGCCGGCAACGCATCTGTGACTCCTTTGGTGTTGCGAGTGTCTATGGGCAATGGTTATCGCTTACCATCAGGTGATCCGTTTGATCGTTTGCTGCCCTATCCTAAAAAAAACCATTAAGGGCAAGTTTTTTTCTCTCTGTATTTTTAAAGAGTGGTTAATTAGAAGCTGGCCTCAGATGAATAGTCTGAATCTTCCTTTATATATGATACTAGCTTTCTGCCCGCGGCTTCGCCTGCGTGGATTTCGGGATTGGATAGATAGAGGGTTAAGGGTCATAGCTTTTGCCCACGGCTACATATGCGCGGAAGTCGGTTTATGGCGCGAAGGTTTTATCGCGCTTCCGTGGGACTATCCGTTTTCCCGAGATAAAAAAATACCGCAAAACCTTGCTCAAGAATCACTCTATCTATTGATGAATACCGCATGAAGATTTGTGCAGTAGTTTTTGAGCGAAGCCTTTATTGCGCATCCCGTGGGATCTGTCGATTTTTCCGGGATAAAAAGTAGCCTATGTTACTCAGGGATAATTAAGCTTTCCAAAGGTGAAAGAATTTTTGAAATCGGTCCAGTAGTTTCGGAGCCTATTCATTACAAACAAACTCTTTATAATATTAGTATAGATATATTCATGATATATGCACTATGTTATGTATATAGACTCCAGCGTTGATACAATATTCTACCGAAACAAGCAAAAGGAGCATGATAGAGACCAGTGGTTCCCAAACTTTTTTGTGTCTTAGACCCTTTGTCATCATTTCTTAGTTGATATTAAATGCTTACATCCTTCTTACTACTTTACTTACAAAATTTTATAAACATATATAATTACTTTTTTTTTTCATTAATTACTTATGAATATATTTTAAAAATAATGTATGCCTTTATATTAGAAGATAGTATAAGGCAAATAAATAGGTACTGTCAGTGTTTTTTGAGATCTAATACCATTTTCATTTCATGGACCCCCAATTGTTTTTTTCGCTGACGTATACCACTTGAAGGTTATCATAGACCCCCTAAGGGTCGATATACACCACTTTGGGAATCACTAATTTAGACAAAAAACTATTAATTATAATGACTTTTTGTAGTTTTCTCTCATATTAATAGTTCGTTCAATATAGAATAGTTTTATTTGTATGTGTAGCAACAAGTCATTATGCATATCCTAGTCTGTAAGTAGGTCTGTACTGTGTTACTATTAGCTTAAAACTTGTTCATTGTCCTAAACATAAGTATATAGTAAGTAATATGCATAATGGAGTCTATATCATTAGCGTGATTTGGTTGAGGGCCTGGAGAGGACACGAGCAGCGGGAAACAATCCGCCCTCCTACGAAAATACCACTTACCATAGTTTTATGTGACGTGAATAGTTACGAGAGGGACAAGGAAATATTACGCGAAAAACTTCCGGAATGTGTCACGTCTGCGGATCCCTTATGTCGGATATTATTTTCTTTCGGATTTAATACTTTTTGATGTCCTTTCTTTCCTTGGCCTATTATTGAATTAACTACAGGGTCTACGTACCTCACATTTTTTTAATAATTTGACCTTCTTAGAACAAAAGCGTCGAATATTAATTTTTTCTGTGACTTATTCGATTTAATATAACCAAACATTAAAACCACAATGCGCGTCGATGCGCTGGCATCGCAGCCTGATCTACGAATCGGATAATTCGGCGAGCCGAGAGTCGTTTCTGCCAAGTAACAATGTGTTTTTCGTTTTTTGAATTTCGGAAAACATTGTTACGCAACCGTATATCTGCGAAAAAATTCAAGGAAGTAAGTAGTCAACTGTAGGTAGTATGGATCAGCGTGGTTGACTCATTCATAATCGCCCTAACATAGGGTTGGCTCGTGCCCCTCGGTTGGGAAGTATATGAGCTGTAATGAAATTCCATATGACATTATTCAGAACGTGAATAAAAATGCTATTGGTACTGACGCGCCAGAAGACTAATAAATGACGAGGCGTTAACAACCAAAACTCACCAGAGCCTCGAACATTGCCGCCAAGTCGCGTGTCTGTGCGTATTCTACAGGTTACATTTCGGGGAATGTGCTCAGGAATTGCATGAATTGATTCCGCCTGCACCCTTCCACCATCGGATGACGAGACGCGGCCAGGGACTCCATACGTATCTGATGGACATTCTCTTCGTACCTCTCGTTTCGCTTTGTCCTTCATTATGCGAACCGCCAAGGAATGGAATTCCCTGCCTGCGTCTTTGTTTATATAGGGATTCAAAGTCAAAGCTAGAGTAAATAGGCACTTATTGAGTTTGCGTGTTCCACCTTAGGCAACATCTTCACCTAACATCAGGTGAGATCGTTGTCAAACGCACTCAAGTATGTAATAAAAAAAAATACAATTTAATCTAATCATTAACATAGAATCGTTGCGGTTACACAATTTTTGAGCTGTGATTTTCTAAAATGAATATTGTATTAAAATCACAGCATCGTTTGATTTATATTGCCGTCTAGTGTTTATAAAATAAGCCCTTGTAATCAGCGTGGTAGTACTAATATGGGTGGAAGTGTTCATAAATGTATTAGCGACCTTATTTTTACTTGTTTTAGAGTTAAAGTTCAATATAACTCAAATTCATGTAATTAATCGTAAAATAGACATCTGACAGAGAAACAGTTTGTAAAACACATGCTTTTGGGTGGAGAAATATTATGATATTATTAACATATTAGAGAGACTGTAGGTTAATTTAAAGTTTAAGGTTCAAAAGCTAATTCTTTTCGAGTTAAACGACTTAAAAACGAAAGCAAAAACTTTTTAACGACAACCCTAGTTAGTTGTTAACACATAAGAAATATTAGCTAGCTGCAAACACAATGGCGTTCAATAGATTGCTGATGTAGGGTTGTCAATATAAGATCAACATTTTTTTTATTACTTTTGTAAAAGAATAAAATTTTGCTTGATTATCGCTAATATTTATTGTAATCTTCGCTCATGATGTATAATATAAAAATACTTTTTCTCTGACCCTAAAACCTAACTGTCCATATTTGTCGTATCCAAAAAATAGAAACGCTAGCCGGTTCCAATTACAATTCAGCGACCACAGGTTCACAAACACGCGGCATAATTTAATTTGCACGCCTTTAGCTCGGATTTAAATTTCACACGTACAGGGACATTATTAAATCCACGTGGACTTACAAAGCGCGGTAGGCGACCGGTTTTATAAGCAAACCTCATATTTCGCATTTCAAAGGACAAAGAACAGCTGGGGCGCAGTACCCTAAGTGTGAGGTAGAATGTGTATATTAGCCGTACAGTCAACGTAAAGGCAGGGTTGGCACAAAAGGAAGAAATGAATTTTTATATGCCAACTAATAATATTATGGTCTTTATATTGTGGGACCAGAAGATCCCACAATATAAAGAAAATTTTGTAAAAGATAAAATACTTATTATATGACATAGGTACTTCAAAATATAATATATGATATGTTGACAAATAAACAGCTTGCCGACCAGATAGTAAGTGGTTACAGTCGCCTATACCAAATGTGGTACTTGTGTAAGGCGCAGCACATCTGCATCTTCCACAAAGACTACAGCGTACGTTGCCAATATGTGACATAAGATTTAAAGTCACTATACCCAGTAATTTTATTGCTTATCTCAAAATTTGTTTGTTTCTATAATACAAGTACTTTGTTCAATAAATACTAAATTTATTTTATGTCAAGAGGCAACCCTAACCTGATGCCTACAGCTTGAGCAATTAAAATTATGATTAAAGAAATTGCATAACCCTTTCCAATACAAATGAAAATTGAAGGGCTGTATATAATATATTAAATTTAAAGTTTTTTGTATGCGGTAAAATTAGTCCAGTAAAATAAGTATAGTAAACTATACAAGTGATATGAGTTTAATATGAAAAAATAGTATTATTACGTTCCGCTAGGGGCGCTGTACAAAGTTTTCATAGAAAATTTTACGCTGTTATTGTTGCAAACGAATATAAACTCAAGGATTGGTGAACGCATCCTCACATGTTTAAAAGGATTATAATTTTGTTTGATATATTTGCGTCCGCCCGTTTCGCTTTATATTTGTATTACGAAACTGTCGAACGGCAAAATGGCGGTCTCAACGTTCATAATTGTTACTTGTAGTGTAATTCTAAATCATATAATAACTATGAACTTGCCGTTTCTCGTTCATATTGAAAACTTTACAACTTTTGAACGTAAGAGGTTTCGAAAATATTTATTTTTACATTAATATATATAAGTTTTTGTAAATTCTAGACAGTACCTGCCATTATTTTTGATAACTAACTGTTGATTCGAAAATATGTTATTACTTAGTTTAATGTGTATTGACGTGTGTAAAAAAGTTATAAAGTTTGCACTCTTATTTATTACATAAGTATGGAAAACGTTAGTATGAAATAAGCGAAACTCTTTGTAATCTCCATGGGTAATTTCATACTTTAACCGCTAATATGAAATTATCTTGATAAACCTTTATGTTTGTGTAAGTACATTGAGTATGGTTTAAAAAGTTTAAATGTAAAGCCAAGCATATATACGGTCGCTTACGTATCGTGTCGCTGTGGTACGCGGGACTTTATAACAAAAGATACCAACCGCTGCATTACAAAGCGAACTGTCACATTATAGAATTAGATTGTGTTCGGTACTAGCGGAAGTACAGCGCTAGCGCCAAGATTACTAACATGCTAACCTAGGATCGTTTGAGACAAACTTTTTCATTATAGAATTAGATTGAGTTGGGTGCTAGCGGAAGATCAGCGCTAGCATCAAGATTACTAACATGCTAACCTAGGATCGTTTGAGACAAACTTTTTCATTATAGAATTAGATTGAGTTGGGTGCTAGCAGAAGATCAGCGCTAGCGCCAAGGTTACCAACATGCTAACCTAGGATCGTTTGAGACAAACTTTTTCATTATAGAATTAGATTGAGTTGGTGCTAGCGGAAGATCAGCGCTAGCATCAAGATTACTAACATGCTAACCTAGGATCGTTTGAGACAAACTTTTTCATTATAGAATTAGATTGAGTTGGGTGCTAGCAGAAGATCAGCGCTAGCGCCAAGGTTACCAACATGCTAACCTAGGATCGTTTGAGACAAACTTTTTCATTATAGAATTAGATTGAGTTGGGTGCTAGCGGAAGATCAGCGCTAGCATCAAGATTACTAACATGCTAACCTAGGATCGTTTGAGACAAACTTTTTCATTATAGAATTAGATTGAGTTGGGTGCTAGCAGAAGATCAGCGCTAGCGCCAAGGTTACCAACATGCTAACCTAGGATCGTTTGAGACAAACTTTTCATTATAGAATTAGATTGAGTTGGTTGCTAGCGGAAGATCTGCGCTAGCATCAAGATTACTAACATGCTTACCTAGGATCGTTTGAGACAAACTTTTTCATTATAGAATTAGATTGAGTTGGGTGCTAGCAGAAGATCAGCGCTAGCACCAAGGTTACCAACATGCTAACCTAGAACCCTTTGAGACAAACTTTTACATTAGATTTATATTTTATTTGTTTGTTTTGTTGTCTCAGTAATTATTCTTCCTTTAAGGAAACGCGAACACAGGTAGAAAAGACTAGTAATATATTGTATTAAAATACCTATTGCTACCAAATTTTACCATTAAGGTTTCCCTGTGCTATGAGAGACAGGCACCTCTTTATTGTTCAGTTCATACTTACATTAGCGTTAAGAAGAACAAACCAGACAACAAGACATTACATAAATGCTTAATTAATACAAATATCTTACAATCTAAATATTCATGTTTGTGTTTGTGTGTGTATCTGTGTATGTGTGTGTGTGCCTATTCTTCAAGTTTTTTCTAGAACAGAATGCATAATATTTTCTAAATTTTCATAGTCGAATTGGCTAAGCCAATACAATGAGTAAGCCTGCAGATGTATCTGCGACCGAATGTATTTTTAAACATGGTATAAGCTTTATAGACTACAAAATAAAGTTTAAAATTAGAATATGAGTGTAAAGGATAGTATTCTCGTACATAAATATCGATAATATACGTAATTTGACCCAAGTTACGACACAGTAGCGATACCCCGCGCTAGTGACGTCACAGGTGGCGCCGCGAAAAGGCAGGTTGACTTTGTAATTCAAATCCGACACCGAACGGAAACGTTAAAGCGAGGCCGTTATATTTAAATTCAGAATATTAGATTGCCTAAAATATTATTCTGTGGAACGCTGCAGCGCTAGAAATTTTCGCGGTTAGCGGGTTACTCTCTAAGTTTTTAAACGAGTTTCAAAATCTTTGTTCTTTTGCTTTTAGACATAGATACTTGTATGTGCATACATATAAGTACTTACTTACTACTATTTATTATATGTTTTAAGAATAGGCGTATAATCACCCTTCTTTCTTTTTCTGTTCTCAATTGTATTTGGGGTCGACGCAACATATTTTCCTCTTTCATTCTCCTCTATTATACCATTTCGACACTTCTCCTTTCTTCAACATAACAATATTCACCCAGTGCATCCATCTTTTCTTCAGTCTTCCTCCACGTCCATTCAGTTTCATGTCCATAGCGTATAATCACCCACTTTGCCAATTTCCATTGTACAGTGAACTACGGGAAGACAGCAGTGACATATTTATTAATCCTTCACACAAACAAAAAAAATAACAATCAATCAATCAAAGATTTTTGATTTTCGAATCGGCAGTCCCGAGGTCAATTCTCATGTGAATTATATTATTTAGTATATTTACATATAAATGTAAATATACATGAGATATGTCCACATCTCGAAACTGGTATACTGGTAATCACTTGGCAACTTTCCATATTTCTAAAATCAAAATAGTAATTGAGGTTCTTTTATTTTTTAGGGTACTATAATTTAATTTCAAAATAACCCAACCCTAGTATTTTTTCTTTAAGAACGCATTTGCTTATTGAATGTTACACTGAAAATTTGTTTATTTATAAGCTTTCACTGATTGACCAACGTTGACTTTGATATTAAGTTTCCGAGATTGTTTGTCAACAATTAAAATCTGATTCATGTCCCCACATACGGACACAAGTCTGCCCCAAACCCTTAGTTAATGACGTAGGCTGCTCCGCAAATATATTACGGATTCTCGCTGATGTATACAAATTCATAATAATATCATCTTTCAAAGTGTACGTTAATAAATAAAAACAGATGAAGCAAGATGAATATTTTCGTGATTAGAAGTTAGAGAGTAGGTGACTTCTTTCGCGATGGAACTTGGCTCCTACGCTTCAGCTATTTGATTTGCGTATTGATCGTTGACGTGGCTTTCTGAGGGTTACTTTCTGGAGAATTTACATTTTTCATGTCACTTTATGATAGGGTTAACACGTGAACGAAATATTATTATGTTATGTTGTGCAGCGTGTGTCTATAACTGTAAAAACCCAATATACTGTACCTACACTACCGCTCAAAAGTATTTGGCTACCTGCATTTTGTATAAGTTATAAACAATACATTAAAAAAAAAACATTTGTTAGGTTTCATTGTGATGAGTCCAAAAAAATATATATTATTGTTATGTCAAAAAATGTTAAAAAAACAGATAAAATATTTATGAAGTACATAGTTTAATTTAATCACATTTTTACAAAATATATTTTACTAGGTGACCAAATACTTTTGAGCTGTATGTATATATTTTAGTCAATTAATTTTTATTTATATTATTTATTTACTTAAAATTTATTGTACATAACTAAATGTACATAAATATGTGTATTTACACACACACACACACATAGCGTATTATCACAGTTGTTACTAGTGCGGAGAGTGGTTGTCATTTCTGCTGTTATACAAATGATTATATAAATTTTAGCAATTTGCCGGCTACTTATATGTATTATTATCTTTTATGTAACTACCTATTTTTTTTAGAGGGGAAATGCACCGTTACACTGCGCTGTCTAGGCGCAGGGCTCTGTGTGGGGCTGTCCGGTCTGACAGGATCGGCCTACCCACTACAACCCCCCTGATTTCTCTACACCCATGCGGGGCACATGGTGTCACCGTAGAGCCTGGTGACCTCCGGCTAGCTCCGGATTCCCGACTCTCAGTGTAAGGAGTGTAGGTAGGAAAATGACTTACGGTTTAGTAATGTTTGTATTCCAACTTCACAATTAATTATTTCATATATATTTTCAAAAAAAAATGTTCAAATAGTACTTATTTCGATACTCGAATATTATAAAATTTTGCTTGAAAATTATAAATTTTGGTATTGTGCGTATATCATATCTCTGGACAATCAAAAAATAATGAATTTCCAGGAACACTGTCAAAGCGTGACATGTCAGTTTTTGAATTTTTGGTTTGAGTCATGGAGCCGGAGGTCACCAGGCCCCACGTTGGGCGCCATTTGTCACCGTAGAGCCTGGTGACCTCCGGCTAGCTCCGGATTCCCGACTCTCAGTGTAAGGGGTGTAGGTAGGAAAATGACTTACGGTTTAGTAATGTTTGTATTCCAACTTCACAATTAATAATTTCATATATAATTTCAAAAAAATGTTCAAATAGTACTTATTTCGATACTCGAATATTATAAAATTTTGCTTGAAAATTATAAATATTGGTATTGTGCGTATATCATATCTCTGGACAATCAAAAAATAATGAATTTCCAGGAACAATGTCAAAGCGTGACATGTCAGTTTTTGAATTTTTGGTTTGAGTCATGGAGCCGGAGGTCACCAGGCCCCACGTTGGGCCCCATTTGTCACCGTAGAGCCTGGTGACCTCCGGCTAGCTCCGGATTCCCGACTCTCAGTGTAAGGGGTGTAGGTAGGAAAATGACTTACGGTTTAGTAATGTTTGTATTCCAACTTCACAATTAATTATTTCATATATAATTTCAAAAAAATGTTCAAATAGTACTTATTTCGATACTCGAATATTATAAAATTTTGCTTGAAAATTATAAATTTTGGTATTGTGCGTATATCATATCTCTGGACAATCAAAAAATAATGAATTTCCAGGAACACTGTCAAAGCGTGACATGTCAGTTTTTTAATTTTTGGTTTGAGTCATGGAGCCGGAGGTCACCAGGCCCCACGTTGGGCGCCATTTGTCACCGTAGAGCCTGGTGACCTCCGGCTAGCTCCGGATTCCCAACTCTCAGTGTAAGGGGTGTAGGTAGGAAAATAACTTACAGTGTAGTAATGTTTGTATTCCAACTTCACAATTAATTACTTCATATATATTTTCAAAAAAAATGTTCAAATAGTACTTATTTCGATACTCGAATATTATAAAATTTTGCTTGAAAATTATAAATTTTGGTATTGTGCGTATATCATATCTCTGGACAATCAAAAAATAATGAAATTCCAGGAACACTGTCAAAGCGTGATATGTCAGTTTTTGAATTTTTGGTTTGAGTCATGGAGCCGGAGGTCACCAGGCCCCACGTTGGGCGCCATTTGTCACCGTAGAGCCTGGTGACCTCCGGCTAGCTCCGGATTCCCGACTCTCAGTGTAAGGGGTGTAGGTAGGAAAATGACTTACGGTTTAGTAATGTTTGTATTCCAACTTCACAATTAATTATTTCATATATAATTTCAAAAAAATGTTCAAATAGTACTTATTTCGATACTCGAATATTATAAAATTTTGCTTGAAAATTATAAAATTTTGGTATTGTGCGTATATCATATCTCTGGACAATCAAAAAATAATGAATTTCCAGGAACACTGTCAAAGCGTGACATGTCAGTTTTTGAATTTTTGGTTTGAGTCATGGAGCCGGAGGTCACCAGGCCCCACGTTGGGCGCCATTGTCACCGTAGAGCCTGGTGACCTCCGGCTAGCTCCGGATTCCCGACTCTCAGTGTAAGGGGTGTAGGTAGGAAAATGACTTACGGTTTAGTAATGTTTGTATTCCAACTTCACAATTAATAATTTCATATATAATTTCAAAAAAATGTTCAAATAGTACTTATTTCGATACTCGAATATTATAAAATTTTGCTTGAAAATTATAAATTTTGGTATTGTGCGTATATCATATCTCTGGACAATCAAAAAATAATGAATTTCCAGGAACACTGTCAAAGCGTGACATGTCAGTTTTTGAATTTTTGGTTTGAGTCATGGAGTAATAAAGAAATAGGCCGAAAATTTTAAGGTTGGACAGCGTTCCTGTTACAATGGCGGGGTGCGCTTTCGCGATTCTACCGCCATGTGCTCCGGGGCCGGCTCGACCTAGGTCTGGTCGCCAACGCCAATGGAGGGACTGTCCGAGAACCCCTGAGCAGTCCCCCAGACGGAGAGACATCACCACGGGGTGCGCGGTAGCCAGACGCGCACGCAGCCTCGCGGTAGGATCATTAGGCGAGCACCGCTCTTGCGTGTGCCTGCCTTCTCCTACCTATTTATGTAACTACCTACTTGTAACAGCAAACCATTGTTATTTGCAAAATAAATCATTCATTTCATTTCATATATACATGAAAATCAAAGTCAATATAATTTATAAAATTTAATTATTCTTCAAGAGATTCTTTTATTAGTCAAGAGAACTAGTTATATTAACATTCAGTTTACAATAAAAATAACAAAGTTATTATCGAATTCTTTAAACAAACTTGTACATCTTAGGAATCAATGTTAAAATTAAGATATCTATAAGTTATCTAACGAGGAATAAGTAGGAGTCACATCCGGACCGATTTACCATTTAGATAATCTTTATCTCTACCAGTCAAGAAATCCAGTAATAATTCTTGTGGTACAGTGAACATTCTTACTTTGCTTAATTGATTATGCTGATGCCGCGTAAGTTAACCTGTCTGAGGAACTTCTTAATAGCTCGAAGCGAAAGCAAATATGAACAATCAGGTTCATTTTCAATCTACAAAATTTGATTATGTTTCTTACTATGTTCAAGTTGCTTATGCGTCAGCGTTGAGACAGAGATTTATTCTATCTTTAACATATTTTATTTCCTACAAATTCTCTATTCAACCTCTTTGTTCTATTCCAGATCATATGAGTCAAATCGTATTTGATTCTATGAGATTCGATAGAACGATTTATTACTTTGAACTTTCAAATCAAATACAAAGGATAAATTTTAAGATGGCGGCTATATCGCATTATAAATGCTTTATCATATCTCGTTTCCTTTTTTATCTATTTTTTTGTTCGTAACCTGATATCTTCCCAATCTTCCCTTTATCCGAAGGCTAACGTGTCAATACAATTTACAGAAAATGCGAGTCAATGTTCGAGTTCCCGCCCGATTCGATTTAAATAAAATGTTATTAATGCAAAAATTATAAGTGCCATAACCTTAGATGAGATATCAAGCACGCCGCAGTGATATATATCATATTATGTATAGTATTAATAAATAGGTAAAAATAAATTTTATTAATTGACTTATAAATAAATTAGATGATAATAATTAATTAATGTAACTGTAGCATATTAATATTCCGTCTTCTTTCACTCGTTCTCCGTTCATGCCGCTCAACTTTGGAATAAACTCCCAACTAATATACAAAACTGTCCATCCATATTTTCGTTCAAACGTCAGCTTAAAAATTATTACCTTTCGCAAATCAACACATAGGTAACGTATGTCATTATATTTTCAACAACTCCATCGTTTTGTACTGATCTGTAAATTTTTATATATTATCTATTTATATATTATTTATTATTATTTATGTAATGTGTATGTAATATATCTATTAATATATATATTTGTGTTTAATATTTATGTATTAATAATTATGTATGTATTATATCTATTATATCTATTATATATATGTAAGCATGTATATTCTGTATAGGTTTATCTTTTAGATATACATATTGTTAAAATAAATATTTAATTAAAAATTAATACTAGATTTGAATACACTTGAGTCATCTCACCATTCTACTACTTCCACTACTTAGGGCTGACTGGAAGAAATCTCTTTTAGAGATAAGTCCACCTTTTGTTTACTTTAGTCTTAATAACAATATTATTTACTACGTGTACAATAAAGTGTATAAATAAATAAATAAATATTAGACCGATTTTTTTAATCATTTTGATATACGTCTCATTAGGTCTTAGCCTTTAACCATAGTGTAAGGAGGTAAATAAATAAATAAATAGCAAGTGATACGCTATGGTGTTTACCATTACCGAATGAAAAGAAATGTCACAGATAATATCAACAGCAAAACTGTAATGTATTTCGCTAAATCCAAAACGTAAACAGGTGACGTATACTGATTACCTCGTTGTCAGAACAGAGTAATCAGGACTTTGTTTATCCTTGTGACATAATTACCTAAGTGTAATTTCGTTTAATCCCTTTAATGTATGATACTGAACTTTGCTAGAAAATCAATGTTGACGTACTGAATGAATTTGTAATGAGATCGTTCATGGCTGAGAGTGAGCGGGGATCGGAGTGTGTCGAGAGATTACGATCCCCCTCACGTAATTCCAGAAATAAGATTTAAGACAACAACTACTCCTCGGATATTCTAATGAGGCTTCAAAAACTTATATCCTTGTTGATTTAATAAGGCTTGCTTAAGTGCAAGTGTTAGGTTTATTGGTGCCTGGAGCATGGATATTGAATCCTAAGTTCATTACGATAATGTCATCATTGCTGTGCGATTTCGGAGGAATTTTCTCCTGCGCACATTTCGATTGTGGAATGAACTCCGTGCTGAGGCTATCTCCGGGACTTAAAGTAAGAAGTTCTTCAAGAAGACTTTCTCTGGACTCTAAATAGACTCTAATTACGATCGGCAACGTGATGCCTCTGATGTTGCAGGCATCCATAGGCTACGGTGGCAGCTTGTAATCAGACCAGCCGTAAGTGCAATTCCACCGGCGCGGTGTAAAAAAATTGCATCTTAAAAAACTCACTATCTATTTTAAGATTATCGAAATTAGAAATTAAGCTGAACCCAACTAAAAGATGTTGAGATGGTCTCAAATTGTGTTGTTTTGTAGTTACTAGAAATATTTATGTTTGTGTCAGTAGTTTTGTAGTTAACGTTAAGACTACGTGTCTGCGTACCATATCATTGTGTAGTTTGTTAACACATTGGGAATTACTGCTTGGAAAGTAGACAGCTACTCGGTTTGTCTACTTGTCCATCGGCAACTCGTTTCACCTTAGCTGTCTATACAGCAAATAGTAATTGCAAATGAGTTTTACGATGGTCGTGCTGTCGAGTAAATAGGGTACTTCCCTCTATATTAGAAAAGATCTAAAAGCATATAACTATGATAGCTTATGCATTAAATAGTCAGAATCATCATGTTTAAGTACATAAAATAACAAAAATAATATAAAAATTAGTTTCAAAGTATTCACTTTTTTAATATATACGTAAAACAAGATCGAAACATAGGCCGCCATGGCGTGACGTCATAAGGTACTGTAAACTTATGCGTGTCAATTTCATTATGAATCAGTACGTATAAAGCCGCAAAACAATAAAAAAAGAAGTTTGTAGGTTGCTTTTTTAATGTAAGAGAACGTTATAATTACGTAAGTCAAATTGAAATCGCACGTGAATCACACTATGGAAAGTTTTGTAAAAGGAGATAGTACGAACTTACCAAAAATAAATGTATGTAATGGTCGGAAAATTCTTTGCTGCAAATCCCGACTTTTGTTCTGCCGAGTTACGGAGTATTAAAACATCGATGTCAGTATTACTCTTTTATTATTATTCCTTTATTAGTTGTTTATATATAAAAGATAATAACTCATTTTTAAATTATGAATATAATAATACATAGCATCAAACATAGAGCTTTGTTTATTATTTACATGCCGTATTGACGTCATCGCTACAGAGTAACAACTCGTGCGGCGCCTTCGTCTAATTACGCGCGAAATTTGAAAATATTAAATTTTAATGCAATTTTTATAGTACTTAACGAGTGCATAACATTTTTATATTTTTAGTATATGGTTTACTGACACGCAAGGATCAAATTAAGATTCTTTTCAAAAAACAGATTAATTCCCTATTGTGCTCACAATTACCTGCCTCTGATAGGTTGGAGGATGACGATGAGCTACTGCCGAATACGACAAAGCGATGCAAGTGGAAAACGAGCTGCTTTCATGAGCAAGTTGTTGATGGGCGAATAGGCCAACTTGGATATACTACTTAATAGTAAATTACCTTCAAACAATGCGATTTACTGGAGTGGAAGCAAGTCTGACTTGTATAAGTCAACTATGAAGATCTCCATAGTCGAGTGTTTATTACCGGTTTCAAGGTGTCGCCGATGGGTGCAGATCTTTGTGTGATGAATACGGGCATGTGTACCTTAATAATGGCTGTTAATATAAATATTTCTACCAAAAAGTATATATACATACATGTATGGTTAATAAGTACAAGCTTAACAGTGCGTTTTTTTAATTAGGTTAGTGGTATAAATGTGACAAATAATTATTTTATATATGTAGTATTTGTTGGTGAGTGACCTGAATCGTTTCTGTTCATAAACGTTGCTAGAGAAAGGCACGAGCTTACGCTTAATATATTGTGGCGATCAGGCGTTAGTCAACCACAGTGGCTCTGTGTGGATTTATTATTATCGCCTTCTAATTTTCTGCAGGTTATCTCACCATATTTTCTTTCATCGTAGAAGAGTTGAATAAATGTGTGTATGAAATTCAAGAACGAATAACACATTGGTTTCTGAAAATATTGACCGCCGTCCTCCCGCTTAGAAGGAATCCACAGTGATTTATTTATTGGCTATGCAATTTCTTGTTTTAATGTTTTAGTATGACCTACAAAAATTTGTTCTATTCTGAATTGTATGTTCATGTGAAATTCTATATTTCTGACTGCACCCACGACATCAGATAAAACTCCTAGTGTGGTGCAACGTTTATTAAAAAAAATACCTTAATTAATTTTCCGAAATTACTAATTATAATGAATATAAATGTAACGGTGATTAACACCACACAGCAATTTTATTTCCTGACAAACCTGTAAATCAGAATTTCGGTTATTGTGGAATATCTCCTCGAAGTAGGCACCAAACATTAACGCAACTTATATTTAAGAGCGTAAAGAGATGGAAATTAAAAAAAACATATAAATAATTTCAACCAGGGGGTTGGTTTCAGGTCAATTCAGTGATTATTTAAACACAAACTCAATTTGCACAGTCGCTTACGACAGATTCGTAGTTTTTGTGAAATACAGATACAATTAAGTGCAGAAAAGTATATGCTGATTGTTCGACCGCCGCAACACGGAGACTTGAAAGCTCTACTTCGCCTGCTACCACAGCCGGTGCAACCTGGTCGAAACGTTAGGCAATAAAATTGGTATATCTTGTTAATTTCCGTTACATATTTTTATTGATTATGTAACACGAAAGTTTGAATGTTAATTTAACTATTAAATAGGAGGATGGAGAACAAGCAAATTACGACCTTGTATGTGTTTGCGTAGCTTACAGAATCATAGTCTTGTAGGATTGAATTTCACGAAAGTCAAGTCTTTAAATTTCCCACGATAGCACATCGTCATCCAACATAATTTGAGTTTCACCGTTTGACATCTGCTATAAAAAATGAACTTTCTCCCTGGAACGTTCACTTGCCATTATCTTAGCACCTCGACGCAATATCGTGATAATAACGTAATAAGCGTCTTAAGCTCGACTTAATAAAGTTGAAATTTGCGGGTGTCATAACGCTTAGCGGCGCGGAGGCGTAAACTTAAAATACTGGAGGCGAAAGGCTGTGTAAAATTGGCACATTTTTTTTAGCCCAGCATCATGTTAGCTGGGAATATTGTAATATTGCTTTAACTTGGCTCACGGCCGGCGTCTCTTCGCCAACATGCTTTGAATGTGGAATAGATGAAATATTAAAATTGAAACAGGGGAATTGGGTATATGACTATGTTTTTATTATATATACTTATATTAATACTATATTATTTGTTTTCATGAATTAAGGGCAACAAACAATCTTATATAATATGTTACGCAAACAATATTATAATATACTAGTTATTGCCCGTATCAATAAAACAGATTTTTCGTCATACTAGCGGACCCGACAGACTTCGTCCTGTCAAAAAGATTTGTACAGTGACAGTTTTTTGTTCCTAATTATTTTATAGATAATGTCGCATAGCCAACCAAATCGCAAAAAAAGTCTAAATGACCTATTACATTTTGTGGCTATTCAATTTTGGAACGTGACATTAAATCCTCCAACGATGTATTCTGTGCTCCAACGCACGCACGCACACTGTTTTGATAGATATGATGGAATTTCAACTATATGTAGCGTTAATAAAGCGCAAATTGGCTCTTTGATGTTAGGAACACACCTTCATTGCTTAGACAACAGTGAGTGCTTGCAATATGAACTTTATAGAATAACAATAAAGCTCAATTCGACTGTACGGTTTAGTTAGAAAACGTTTGCATGGGAAAATAAAAGGGCTATTTTTAGGGTATTTCCGATAATTATTCGAATTTTCCTCATTGTAAAAACCCTCCTTGAACTTCAACGAACATTAACAAAAAGAATTGGCCAAATTGGTCCAGGCGTTGTTGAGTTATGAGCTTACCAACATTTTGCGATTCATTTTTATATATAAGAAGATTACGTGCGATTTACAGAATATCTATATTAATTGTAGCCTATGTGTTATTCAGATATATAAGCTATTGTAAAGTTTGATTAAAATCTATTTGGAAGTTACAAATATCTATCCATACTTACAAACTTTTGCTTTTATAATATTAGTTAGGGTATTCATAATTGTAAGACCAACACCGTTGGATACACACTGTTATATATATTGTTATATATATATATATATATATATATATATATATATATATAATATATATATATATATATATATATATATATATATATATATTATATATATATATATATATATATATATATATTATATATATATATATATATTATATATATATATATTATATATATATATATATTGTAGAAGATATGAAAAAAAATATGGCTACGGAGGATATAAAAGCGAGTGCAAACTATTGATCCAGGCATTGCTGTCATTTTTGTGTGTTATCGCTGTCGAAAAACAGATGGCGCTACGTGTGCTATGTAGCGTCCGTACGTTCTATAGCAGCCGATTTTATCCGAGCGCTCTTGAGCTCAGAGGCTTCGTGGCGACTTCACTTCTCATTTTACTTGTCGACGAGGGATCACATGTTTTTCAAATTACCCTCTATAGCTTTCTATTAAATATTAGTTGAGTTTCTTTTGCATAAATTAATTCAGAGCATATAAGGAAATGTAAAAAGACTAACACAAACAAAAAAGAGTGCGGAGCAAAGAGTCCGCAGAAAACCAAAAAGAGTTAAAAAAAAAAGAAAAACTTATAAAAATATAGAATACCAATGATTTGTTATTAAATAGTAAGAGTTTAACATAAAATATATAAATAAATTTACACAGGATGCCAAACCACCAAATATTTGCAACAGACTTTAAAAATATTCATTAACATTTCCAATCGTTACAGAAAATCCACCCATGTGTCTTTGCGAAAGACTCCTTTATTATAATTAAATCTATTAAATACAGATACAATAAATATATTAAAATAAACTTAAAGTGTTGGTAACACTTGAATTAAATATAACTATTAACTGATAAATATGTAGGAGTAATAATAAATACCTGAATGTCTTGGTTTCGTAGATACAGCGACATGTTTGTGGCTTATTCACGGATCGCTCAATAACGTTCCGTAGTAAAATACGCTGCATTGTGACGTCTGAATAAGGTAAAATCGACCTAATTTGTATAAGTGTATAAACCAAATTGCCAATAGCTTTGCTATTTGTTTATTTATACGTATTCTTTATAACTTGAAAAATGTTATATTTAATGTAAGAAAAGGAGATGTGAGGGTTTGAAATAAATATGACATTCAATGTTTGTAAAACTTTTACCCTAAAGGGGGTAAAAAAGGGATGAATGTTTTGGTTTGTATTGGATCAGAAACTACTAAACTGATTTTTATGAAAGTCGATACAAGTATAGTTTGGACCCCGAAAAAATACATAGAGGAACTTTTACCACGCGAAAATATTTATTTTCTGCGGGAAAATCTGATAAAAATAGTTAAACGAATTTTAATATCCATCCTTTTGGAAAAACCGATACAACGCGTGCAAAACCGCAGGCCGAAACTTGCTAAATATATAATTTGTTGAACGATGAATAAGAGTTTTTTTATGACAAATAGTGCATAAGGAAATAAAATGTATATACACAGCAAGTACTGTATTGTAAAGTATATAGTGAATGTTTTATTTCTTAGAAGCTTACGCATATAATAACAAAAACTAAAATATTCACATGAATAAGCTTCTCAAAAGCTTCTCGAAATGATTCCAATGATTCCCTCCTTATCCCCGCCCGCCCTCCGACCGTAAATATGGGCCGATGTAAAAAGCTTATATCAACGTAACAAGAAAAACACATTTGCGGATGAAAAGTTTTCGGAGCGGCCCGACTGACCGTCCTTGGCGCAGACATGAAGCTAAATAGACTTCGCTAGTGTGATTCTCGTACAGCACATATATAATTGAAGAACAATGTTTATATTTTATACATATTTACAAGTATTTATAAATATACATATATTACATATATTTATATTAATACATATTTTACGGATTTAATATTTATATTTCTGCAAGAAATCTGATATAAAAAAAACTATCTTAGATCTTGATTCATATTTATAGTGAATAAAGTCTACTTTAGCTTAACAAAGAATACGGTGAAGAAGGCAGCTGACAGAATCGTTTAAGATGGACAATACTCGTACATAATAGAATGGAATAAGGCGTCAACATGTTATGTTGAAGACACGGGTTCGATTTCCGAAGTTAAATATTTTGTGTGTTTTATAATGGTTATAGATTAAATGCTAATAGCAAAAATAAAACGCAACGATACTAATGCAATTTTACAAGTTTTATTCTTAATCAATTTTGATAATAATCTGTAACGATTTCTAAGTTTGGTGTTAATAGATAGTTATCAACAGTAAATAAAATCTATTATGGCTTAATAATTAAGACATCGAAGAATGAAATCGAAATATATTACATTGGGACGAATATAAGGCCCTTTTCACATGTCTCGGTTGCCGGTTAGTCTGCGCCGGGTACCCGGTGTCAAATGTGCTTTCACATGTCCCGGTTGATGCCGACAGTATCAGCTAAAGAGCCGACTAGAGTACAGTCTTGTTCATAATTTCAAAGATGGACCGTGAACAAATAATTGCAATGTGGCTTTTATATCAAAGACAAAAATATCTGCACCGGAAAGAAAAATCTAGAAGTTACTGGGTTCATACAATTAGCATTCTGTACATTATTCCCAGATCTACGATCACATGAAGACAGGTTTTTCAAGTACTTTAGACTGTCTATAGCTTCTTTTGACGAATTACATAACCGTTTGAAGAACTCTTTGCAACGTCAGGATACAAAAATGAGAAACTGCATTCAGCCTGTAAAGATGTTAGCCGTTACAAATGCGTAAGTAAAAATCAATTAAATTTTTATGTTTATTGAAATAATAATTATTTTGTTACAAAGTATTTTCATCCGCGAAATCAATGGAATCAAATGTAGAAGAATTTATTGAATATGGAGATGGAGTATTTGACAATTCTTCGCCGTAAACACGATAAAACTGGGCCGCAGACGTTGGAGAAGTTATCAATAAGAGGTAAAGAGGAGGAAAAGAGAAGGAGAAGGTATGTAGATTTACGAGTCGAGCGTGCGAGTGCGACAAAACTACGCACACTCGTGCGCCCGCAGACTGTACCTGGGCGACTGACAGGCCGGCGCGTCTGAAAGCTAGTTGCGTGTTCCATATACCACTGTCGATTCGGCCGCCACCTAACCGACGCCCGGCGAACGGACGTACAGTGGTGGATCCGACGCGCACCCGGCGACCGCCTGCCGGATGAAAGCTACGTACTATGCCCATACACTTCATCACCGGGTACCCGGCGCCGGTGAGCCGGCAACCGGGACGTGTGAAAAGGCACTAAAAGAGGGGGTGCACGTCCTAACCGAGATGAAGTTTGCGTTTTTTCATATTTAAAGGAAGAAAGACACTACAACAACAACAAAACACAACAATAAATAATAATGACACACACCGGTGCATGATACTAAAACTATGGCAAGCTTGTACTGGCAGCAAGCGCAGCCTGCTGCACTAGTATTCTGCTTGCCACAGTAGTGACATCAGGGACGAGAAACTGTGAACAGGAACTTAAACTTAAAACTATGTGGTCAACAATCACACAGGAAACTTAGAAAACTGATCTTAATAGCCTGTGTCCTTCATAATCTGTGGTAAGATATCAGGAACATAGTCTATTATATAAAAATAAGTCGGGTTTTCCTTCCTGACGCTATAACTCCAGAACGCACGAACCGATTTCCACGGTTTTGCATTCATTGGAAAGGTCTCGGGCTCCGTGAGGTTTATAGCAAAGAAAATTCAGGAAAAATTTCCTTATCTATAAAATAAGTAGGAACAAATAACTGCCACTTTACAAATCTTTTTGACAGGACGAAGTCTGTCGGGTCCAGTAGTTTTATTATAAACAAATTTTATCATGATGTTAGTATATTTTAAAATAATTGATTTTGGTATATGCGACGGAAGAGACTAGACAATAATAACAAACTCTCTGTCCACCAAAGCATTCTTCTCAAATAAAGTAAAATAAAATAAATATTTTTTACACTTACACGAATAAGCCTAGCCCAAAATAGGTTCTGAAGGCTTGTCTTATAGGAAACATATATCATACCTATATACTCGTAATTATATTTGTATATATATATTTATCTATAGAATTTTTTTTTTCATTTTATGGGCATACTCTTGGTCTCAGGCTAGCCCGAAGGCATAGACGAGGCCTACAATGGAGCGAGTTTGCCCAGATAATGCCTGTGCACTCGTTTCTTAAATAGTTCCGGGTTGTATGAGCTCGGGAATACAGACGCCGGCAGGGAATTCCACTCTTTTGCGGTGCGCATAATAAAGGATTTGGAGAAGCGCTGCGTACGGATATGTGAAATATCCACCAAATAAGGGTGGTATCCTGCCGTACGTCTGGATGTCCGATGGTAAAAGGGAGATGGGGGAATGAGCTCATGCAGCTCATATCAAATATACATTAACAACCATGACAAAGCTACAAATGCTCTCATTCAACACACAAACATCTGCCCCTACCGGGACTCGAACCCGGGACCTCAGAGATGGCGACACCTTGAAACCGGTGAACTAATCACTCGACTACGATCCTCATAAAACTGTAAGATTGGACAGAATGGAAATGTTTATTACCTTGTCAATTAATATGAATACTAGTTTATGCCATAAAGCGAAGCCGAATGGCACAAAATACATTAAGAGCTGCTTACATAGTTTAACTATTATTAGTGCTAGTTAAACAATAATTAAATTAAGTTTAATTGTTATTTACACTAAGATAACTACATATATATTTGATGATAATTTTATAATATTATTTACTTAGAACCCACTCTAAATAGCTGACAGATATTTCTTTTTCGTATTATAATTAAAATCTTATAAGTAAAATTATCAATTGAATATATTAATAGTTGACGTCAAATTGGGTCAAATATTTTCAAGCTCGGTTTGTATATAGATAAAGAAGTGTTGTCGAATTAGATTTGAGTCTTTAGTCTACAGTCAATTAGGCATCGGAGCCATCCGCTGTGTCGGCTGGTACGGATTAATTAAACATACACAGATCATATATATCGGGTACGACAGTTTTTAGTAATTTTATCTTAAAAATAACATTTTAAATTTAACTTATGTTGGAACTTAATAGAAAAATACCAACTTTTAGTTAGTCTTTATTTAAGTTGATCTTACGAGGTTATGGTGTTTCCTAATTCAATCACACATGTTTGCCAAAACCCCACATTCTTACGATGCGTAATTCTTGAAATGAACTGTTCATCCCGTTTGAGCTTTAACCTGCATCTGGTCTCCTGAGGGGCGGTCGCCCTCACGATTTGCCTATATGGTTCCTAGAACTTAGGCACAGGCTGAGTTTAGTCGGTAGGTCACGTGGTATCTCTCTGGCCTCTCTTCCGGTCTCGCTCTGGCCGCGTGCAGTCCGACATAACCTCCGTGATAATTGCCGTTGCCGGGGCACGTTTTGTGCTCCATGTGAGGATTCTCATTAGACAATACAAACATATTTTGCTTAGTGCGCAAATAACGTGCTTATTTACGACATCATATTAGAAACCTCTAAATTTATCAGTGCTTCTTCTTTAGGAATACCTTCCTTAAGAATCACGCATCAAAATCCGTTGCGTAGTTTTAAAGATCTAAGCATACATATAGGGACAGACAGATGGCGGATATATATATATATATATTTTCCTTAGGAGAGGAGGCTGAGAATCCGTCATGGATACCAACGCAACAGGCAAGCAGGGATGCGTTGATTATGTCGGACCGCTGGCGCTGGTGAATCGAGGCGGCTCGACCCACCAGACCTACCGACTAAACTCAGCCTAAGCCTTTGGTCCTAATGACCCTACTGGCTTATATGGAAGGGTATGGCGGATAGCGACTTTGTTTTATACTATGTAGTGATTGTGGAAAATCTAAAATTAAATTACAAAGCAAAAGAGTTTGTTTGTTTGGAGGCTTGGAACCGATAATCTCAAAAACTACTGGATCCTCTTAAATTTACTGAGTACAACACTATCACGCTACAACCAATAAGAGAAGTGAAGTTGCGGGTAGTTCAGATAAAACATAAAAATTCTCGTATATAGTACTAACTTTTCGCTCGCGGTTTTATCACATATTCCAAAAGAAAAGATATTTTTTTCCGCAGTAAAAATTATCTTATGTGTAACCAACTATCTTCATACAAAATTGCATCAAAATCCGACCAGCTATTTTAATTAGATTTACCCACAGTAAAAATATTTCTACCCGTGGTAAACATCCTATGTCCTTGCTGTTCGAAATTGATGTAGTAGTTCCCTTATTTTATAGCCCTTTTATTATTTGTTTACAAATTCTGAATGTCATAATTTTTATATTTAATCAAGGCTAAAAAATAAGTTTCATACTTCTGGCTTTAAAAATGATGTACGTTCATACCCTATTTCAATTCCTTACACATTTTTCTCATTAAAAAGCGGTCTATATTATTTTTAGGCTCTTGTTCATCTGCCTACTAATTTCAGTAGCTTTTGAGTGAAAGCACGACAATCAGACAAAGATACTTTCGCATTTATAACATATATAATAAGGCTTTTTAGAGGAAGTCTACGTGACTACGGCTGATGTAATATAGTCGAAATGTAGAGATATTCGAATGTAACTACTTTTTTTTTAAATCGTCGCCCTAACTTTGTATTTTTATCTTATGTCGTGAGTGCAATCTGAAACATGAAAACATACGTACATACACAGACCGGAACAAATTATTGTAGGCATTAAAAATATCTGTCCCGTGCGGGAATTGAAACCGCGACCAAACTATATATGTAATATATTTTTATGAAACGGTTATTGTTTTAAGCTCCACTATATTATCATACATTACCTTAAATATAATTTTACACAAATATGATTTTTTTTATATAATAGATGTAAGAACCGGGTCGAATATTCACATCAAATAGATATGAACCGTAATCTGTAGATAAATGACATCAATATACATTGGCAAGGCGACTGCACGCATCTTTTTGACATATTTTCCCTAATCTGTAGCACGCATGTGAAACGGCTACGGTTCGGTCGCACAGTCGTAAACTAGCGACGAAAGTCAATATAGTTATCTTAGCACGCGTCACATAGATTTACAAATGCTTAGATTTAATGCGTGAGCTGATCTGTGATTTGGTTCACAGCTCCGACTCACATAGATGAAGCTTGACCTGGTCTGTGGCTCACAGTTTCTTATTGCGTTGCCCATCTGTACTACGTATATAGTATAGCTTCTTTCTATAGAAACATAGATCTCAATTAAGAATTAATTAAAAATAAATTTAATTTAAACAAACACAAATCGCTGCCTTATGACCCTAGAAAATGTTATAGTAGAGGGATATGTAATGTTGCTCCTCAACCCCTGGTAAAATCTACTTTCGAAAAAAGGCAGTACAACAGACAATCGGCCTATTTATATTATAAATTAAATAAACTACTCAACATTTACCCTCTCTCAACTCAAAAATGTAAAGTACGCTTAGTTGAATGGTTACTAGCAAAACGTTATGACGAAATTGAAGACTTTATTTATTATTAACTAGCTTTCTGCCCGCGGCTTCGCCCGCGTGGATTTCGGGATTGGGTGTATAGAGGGTTAAGGGTCATAGCTTTTGCCCACGGCTACATATACGCGGAAGTCGGTTTATGGTGCGAAGATTTTATCGCGCTTCCCGTGGGACTATCCGTTTTTCCGAGATAAAAAATGCCGCAAAACTCCTCAAGAATCACTCTATCTATTGATGAAAACCGCATAAAAATCTGTGCAGTAGTTTTGAGCGAAGCCTTTATTGCGCATCCCGTGGGATCTGTCGATTTTTCCGGGATAAAAAAGTAGCCTATGTTACTCGGGGAGAATGTAGCTTTCCAAAGGTGAAAGAATTTTTGAAATCAGTCCAGTAGTTTAAGCGTGAAGAGGTAACAAACAAACAAACAAACAAACAAATAAACAAACAAACAAACAAACACACTTTCGCATTTATAATATTAGTTGGGATTACTATGAGCTGTCATCAAACACTTAATTTAAGGTAACCTTTCGTTGTATAATATAATTAATACACATATAATATTCTACAAACAAACACACGTTCACGTATCATTCTTTCTTGCACACACACGCACACACACAACACAAAACACACACATACATACATACACTCAGCCAAACACACACAGTGACTACATTTTTCTTTTTATTTTTATATTTATCTTTAATTGCTAGTACTGACACCCTAGTCTTATACTTGTTAAACTAGTTATGCAAGAGTGGTGCTTCCTAGCACAAGCAAATAATAATAATAATAAATATTTGTTACACTTACACCAATTAGCCTAGCCCAAACTAAGCTCTGTAAGGCTTGTGCTATGGGATCTAGGGTAACGGATAGACATACATATATTATACATATATAAATAATTTTTATAGAAATATATATCAACAACCATGACTAAGGTACAAATGCTCGCATTCATCACACAAACATCTGCCCCCACCGGGGCTCGAACCCGGGACCTCAGAGATGGCGACACCTTGAAACCGGTGTACTATCCACTCGACTATGGAGGTCGTCAAGAGCTTCCATTTAAGCAAATCTTTGCTTAAATGGAAGCTCCAGCCACAATATATTTGTATATAGACCTAAGTTAATGAAATAAATATTTATTTATTTGTATTTCATATTTTTGCTAAACAACAATTTCTTTCAGGCAACCTTGGAGCAGGGAAGTACAACAAAGAAATATAATTGGAATGTAGTGATTGTACAGCGGTCGCGCCACCATTTTAATCGTACGATGTAATAAAATTTCCTTCTCAAAATACAAGTATTTTCATAGTTCGCGAAATGATATATTATATATATATACATACACATCTTTTGTGTATAGTTATATATTTAAAGTCAATATCTACAGTGGTTTTTTATTAATTAAAACTTTATACAGTGCCCCTAGGAGATACATAATTATAATAATTTTTTAAATTGATATGACTGCTATAGTTTGCTTTACATCAAATACCTTACGATAGTCTCTGGTCTATAGTTTAACAATGGGGAGAAAATGGGCAACTCTTCTTATTCTTATTCCATATATTATATCCTTATTCGGTGAAGTTATACAAGTAAAGGAACAGAGAGGGTATTTATGTTTCCACATTCATTTGCATAAGCTTGCCCGTAAGTAGCTAGTCTTTTGTGATTGGCCGCAAAAATATCTGTAAAGAACGACTCGATAGTGATGGATGGATGAAATTCGCTTATTCAAAGCGAATATGACGAGTTCACGTAAAATGCAAAAGGATTAATTGACATTATGATTGCTTTGAAAGCTTTTTATATGCTTCAAGTACCTTTTATATGTGTTACAGAGTTCAAAAGAAGCAAATGTACATAGTAAAATATTAATTTCATTGCAATAGATAAATTCTGAAGCCCCTGAATACATTATAATTAGATATCGGATAATCGGATGCATATTTACCTAAAGTTAATTTTTGGCTCACAAATTATGGAAGCGGCTTTTTAAAATACATTTTGTTAAATAAAAATCCCGGGAAAATACGGGATTGCAAATTTAACGTAGTGATATTGTTTGAAAATTACTAAATTAGCACGTGGTATTTATTTTCAAAAGACCGAGACTCCGGGTTCATTTATAAAACTATGCATACGTATTTACATGAAGTTTAGTTTCAGTTCCCCGTGCGATTTATGAATGTACGATTTATTACATGAATAATAAGACAGTTCCATACTTTGTCAAAAACTAAATTAGGTAAATAAATAAACATCCGGCTATCCAATTCCGCAATCCGGGATTTTTGTTTAACAAAACAATAAAAAGCCGTTTCCATACTTTGTCTTAAACTAACTTTAGGTAAATATGCATCCGATTATCCGATCTCTAATTATAATGTATTTTCCGCTAAAAGTTATATTATTATTTCTATTAAGCGATAATTAAAAATAGTGACTCCTTGATCTTTCTAAAGAATTCAGGCTTAGGGCACTAAATATTTCAAGGAACATCCTAACCCAACTCGTAACACAAACAACATCACCCTACACATTTCTAAATATACAAATATATCCGTTGATATCGTAAATTTTATGACTTTAGAAGGTAGGGACAGAAGTTCCGAAACCCCCGACGAAGGGTTGGCCGATTATCCAGCGTCGGTGTTTACGACCGGCCTGGCTGCTTGATCGATTCGAATATTCAATTTTGCTTCTGGGCCTAATATTAGATTCAACCTGTCTTAATTAAATCTAGTACCTAGGGCAAGCTTGATTGACTTAAAAAGTGTGATGTGAAAAATGTTCAAATTTAAAATCACCTCTGTATTGGTGCTCGTTAAAGAAACAATGCTAAGAAATATTTTAGTGGAAGATACTAGCAATGAACATATAGTGAATATGATATTACTATCATTAATAAACCGAATTTCATTAAAAAGATACAAATCTATAATTTATTTGAGAGACTGCTTAAGGCCAGTACTTTTTTAAATATTGGAATTGTCGATATGTTAAATTATTTTAAATCTTAGAATAAGACAGTCTGTACACGATAAATGCTTACCTAAAAAAAGGCAAAAAACAATAAAGTAGAATGTTTAATGTAATTATGCTATAGACTTTTTGAAAGTTTATTACGTAGTTTGCTCCGAACATTAGATACGAGTATGAATATTTTTCATAATAAACTCTATCCAAACGACGAGAACAATAATTTCAAATGTGCGATATTATTTATATATCTGCCATAAAAAAGTATTACTAGGAAATATTAATTAGATAACAATAACAATTTGTATATAAATGTTTATTTTATAATCTACCAGCTTATGATGTCTTATAATTAATTATAAAAAAAAACTTCTTGTCGAATTTCCCCGTTTCTGGTGAAAATTATTATTAATTATCTGAGGGTTCTGCGCCTTGCCTGCTATCGGCACCGGTGTCATTCCGGGGATGTTAGGGTAAGTTATAATTAAATAAAACATTTTTAATGTATTTATTAAGTAAGCAAAAATTTCTTAACACACAAATGTACCACAGTATATTTTTGTGATTTAATCCTGATATTTGAGACATGAACAAATCGCTGCAACTTATTATTAAGTAAGCAAAAATTTCTTAACACACAAATGTACCACAGTATATTTTTGTGATTTAATCCTGATATTTGAGACATGAACAAATCGCTGCAACTTATTATTAAGTAAGCAAAAATTCTTAACACACAAATGTACCACAGTATATTTTTGTGATTTAATCCTGATATTTGAGACATGAACAAATCGCTGCAACTTATTATTAAGTAAGCAAAAATTTCTTAACACACAAATGTACCACAGTATATTTTTGTGATTTAATCCTGATATTTGAGACATTAACAAATCGCTGCAACTTATTATTTAGTAAGCAAAAATTTCTTAACACACAAATGTACCACAGTATATTTTTGTGATTTAATCCTGATATTTGAGACATGAACAAATCGCTGCAACTTACAGCCCACATAGGCTATCGGAAAATCAGCTATCTCATGAGGAAATATTGGACGCTGAATTATGACCTTTTTATGATATTGTGATCTTATAGACAGGTTTGTGATTCTTACGTGTGTTATAAATTTGCTTTATGTTTGTTATTCCACTTTATAATTTTTTGCATTTATATCTGTATAAAACTCTTTGTCTCTATCAAATCAAGAAAATGTTACATTCTGTGTCAGTACATTCTTGAACTGCGATGTCTTAACAAAAGCAAACCTTAAACTCTTAGATATAAGGTTGAGATAACTAGCTACGAACGTAGATTGGTCTATAAAGAATCATATACATGTAGATGATATATTTTAATCCTATTATTTCAAGATGTCTGCTTAATAATTCAGTGAATCTCGTGGGAGAAGACTAAACAGGTCGGTCGAATGAATATTGAATTCGTCCTAATTAATTCAATTAACAAGTTGTGATACTGGGGCCTGGTGCTACGACTCACTGGCTTCAGATTGTTTTAATGGGTAGAGATCCCTTTTATTATATTTATTTACGTCTTTGCAACACATGTACCACTTGTGTATATTGATTTAAATAAATACTAATACAGCTAGGTACCAAACAAAAGTATGAATCGTGTGGTAGTTGGCTATCACCGTAGCTTATGGAAGCTTACAATGCCAGACTCGAATTCGCGTCTTCAAAATTCCTTATTAGCGTTTTAATCATTAGTATATAGACACTTTCTATCCCAAAGGAATATTTTAATTGCATTCTTTACTCGACTACAAACTATTCTTTAACCACTGATTAATAAATAAACATAAAAAGTGAATACTAAATATTAATGTTCTGACATTATTACACCTCAAATCCTCGTTTACATAATCAAATTCCTGTTTACCCAAAGACTGTATAACCTAATAAATTCACTTGATAGCATTTCAAAGTTTCTCAGTGCTTGGTATGACAATTGAATTTGAATGTTGATCAATTCGTATGGCAAGCGAGCGAATATGCATTCGTATCGGCGAGTGATTTATCGGGCGATCCGACCGATCCGATCGTCTCGCTCGGGCGATTGCTATAATCGATATCATAGCTGCGCTTTTATTGCGGTTACGTTGGCGATCTGAAGAGCTATGTTTGAATTATTCGATCAGTAGACATCGCACGAGAGTCAAGTCAGTCGTTCTTTTGTGATCGGTCGCTACCCACAATGTCTACACAACGAGGAATATTAATAATAATATTTCTCTATATAATATTCCGTGCTATATATATATAATTTTGATATTATGTATTTCTAAAATAGAAAATAATAAATTGAATGCATGAGAACCACAACCAGAACTCTGTGATTATACAATTCATCACAGCTCATATACTTCCCCACCGAGGGGCTCGAGCCTACCCTAACTGCGTTAGGGCGATTAGGCTTTAGTCAACCATGCTGGCCCAGTGCGGGTTGGTTGACTACGTACATCTTTGAATCGCTTCGCAGATGTTCGCAGGTTTCCTCACGATGTTTTCCTTCACCGTAGGAGCGTCGGATTATACAATTGGCATAGTGAAATAAAATTTATCAATTGTAGAATAAATATTACATGGTAATTACATGTAATTTATTTAATTAATTATTTATAGGATCGCCAGCATAAGTAACAGTAAAATCTTTGTAAGCAATAAATTGTCTAATATACGTTTACAACTAATTGCAACTTACAATTATAGGTAACCACAGCATGAAAATACAAATAAAAACATGTCATTTTAATATAATAAAAGGTATAAAAAAAGGAAAAGAGACATGAAGCTAATCATTAGAGTGCATCAGATCTTATCAAGAGTGTCATAAATTTAGACTACTGTAATTTTAAAAAGACATGTTATTCATACCGAGAGCTTCAGTAAACATATATTTTATTGTTTTAAAAAGTATTTTAAAATAAGAAAATAGTTATTCATAAGTAATTAGTAATATATTATATTTCTTTCTCTTATGGTTCTAAATCTAAAATAAATTAATTTGTGTTATTTTAGTGATACAAATTATTAATGTCCTAATCACTCCATTTGAAAAGAAACAATCTTCTGCGGGATTATTTGTTATAACGTTTTTTCGAATAAACTATTCGCAGTATGAGTTATCACTTTTCTTCTTCTTTTGTTTTTTCCAAGGATATATCTGTCCTTGGAAAAAAAACAAAAAAAACTTAATACATAAATACTATTGTATGATCTATCGATCGTATATCTTATCATAGTACTAGAAGTGAGGCCTCGTTGCAAGAAATATTTTACCATGAAAATTATCCTATTGTTCTTCCCCGAGTTTCAAATTACCGCCGCAACGAATTGTATCTAATTCAGATCTATACGCAACGAAGATTAACCCAAATACCTCAGCTCTGAAACTTTATCTCTATATAATATTACTATAGATATAGTGTCAAACGAAAATAGAAATCGGGCGCTCGACGCCAGGCGAATGATTCAAAATAGCTCTCCTGACGATTGCCACGGTTGCAAATTTCCGTGATATGAATTTTAGACGACGCTCATTTCGTAGCTAGCGACGCTGTTTTTCTACATTGTAAAAAGAAGCGCTTCCAGCTAGTGAAAGGATTCGCCAGATCGGAAGTTATCAATTCTAGATTGCACGACTTTTATTTGAATATCACTATCATATGTTAAGATGGCGGAATCATTTTTATTAATTAGAAAATTTTGCATTAGTTATTTATACAAAAAGATTTTAGAGAAAAATTCAATGTCAATGTTAATTTTCAGTAATACTCGCTAGTACCCGCTACTTTGCCTGCGTAGAATTAGTATGGAATTAAAATGATCACATAAATAATGTGATCATTTTAATGTCATGTCATGTTAGTTTTCTATGTCTCGCTAATATAAGCTACTTGAAATACTAATCATGCGCAGACGAAGTCACGGGCTTCAACTAGTATTTCTATATGCCTATGTGTTTTTTGATGCATAAGCTATATTATTGTAAAGTTTCATCAGTCTATTTAGTAGTTTTTACGTGAAACAGTAACAAACATCCACATTTACAAACTTTTGCGTTTACAATATTACGAGGGCTGCTACTAAAGTATCCGGAACCTGGGATTTCAACATTTTTAAACGCAATATATGACCTCCATGGTGAAATTTGTTCTTTTTTTTAAATACTGGCCGTATTTTTTTTTCCTTATGTACGCTAGTGTTTTGTTTCTGATGGGTTTAAAATGTCATATCGCTGAAATGATGGAACTCACACGTGAAAATATTCGTGCTATGATTTATTACGATTTTCGACGTAGTTTAACGCAACAACAGTGCGTAGATCAATTAACTTCAACTTTTGGTGTTGAAGCTCCATCAAAAACTACTGGTTTAGTGAGTTCAATCGTGGACGGAGTAAGCTCCGGACGAAGTTAAGGAAGGTCGCCCGAAATCGGTCGTTATGCCAAAAAACATTGAACCTGTACGAAAACTAATTAAAACTAAACACAAGCATTAATAAAATATTACATGAACATTTGTTCGTAAAATAAATTTGTTCGCGTTGGATACCGCACAACTTAACTCAGCATCAAAAAGAAGCTCGCGTCGAATGGTGCAAGAATATGTTAAAAAAAATTAACGGAGGTGACTCAAAATCTGTTTATAACATCTACACAGGTGATGAATCTTGTATCTATGCGTACGATCCCGAAACTAAGCAATAATCTACAGTTTGGGTGTTTCAAAATGAGCCGAACCCTATGAAAGTGACTCGTGCAAAAAGCACTTCAAAGCAAATGGTGGCCTGCTGTTTTGGTATGAATGCTCATGTGGCTCCAATACCACTGGAGAATCGTAAGACGGTCAATTCGGAGTGGTACACGACCATTTGTTTGCTAGAAGTATTTGGAAAAATACGTAAAAACAACAAGCGACGCAGAATCATTCTACACCACGACAATGCCAGCTGTCACACATCACGCGAAACAAATACATTTTTGGAGGGTCAATAAATAGAATTGATGGGTCATCCACCGTGTAGCCCAGACTTGGCACCTAATGATTTCTATTTATTCCCAAATGTAAAGAATAAATTACGTGGTCAACGATTTTCGATCCGTGAAGATGCCGTCGATGCGTTCAAACAGCACGTTTCAGAGATACCGCAATCAGAGTGGAAAAAATGCTATAAAAATTGGTTTCAACGTATGCAAAAGTGTATCGATCAACGCGGAGAATACTTACTGAGAATACTACTGAAAAACAATAATTTTATACCATATTTAGCCATATACGTTTGTTTAATTTTTCTATTCCGGATACATAAGTAGCAGCCCTCGTAGTAGGGATTTCAAAAAGCTTTGATGAATGATAGTAATTACTGTAATTATACTGAGTACTATGTATCTTGTATTAATAACAAGTTATTACATCCGAACTATTTATTAATATATTTGTTAATATAGCTGAAAATATAAGGAAATGTAAAAAGACTAACAAACAAAAAAGAGTGCGGACCAAAGAGTCCGCAGAAAATCAAAAAGAGGACGAAAAAAATATATAGCCGTTATGAAACATATTGTATATGATTTCAGTATTTTTAGTAACGAAATTGTAAAGTTTACTATTATACATTTTCTTTACTATAGACCGCATACTTTATTATCTCAGTCAAAAAGTTTTTGAAGCTACCGCTAGGATGCGGAAGCTCTGCTGTTAAATTGGACTCTTCATTTGAGGAGCTAAAAAGGAGGGTTCTAACTTATCGCTTTCTTGGTATGCACCGGTAAGTCTTCACAAGGCTCTGTGTGGTATACTGTTTAGGTCACTGTTCGCTCCCACCATAATATTTGCCTCCCATTTGTAAGGAAGACATAGCAATTTATATTTTTTTATTGTAATTAAACTTTGGCGGTTTGTTTAAATTCGTATTAAATTCTGATGTATGAATTTCGTGTACATTACTTACATTCTTTAGAAGCAAAATCTACAATAGATAGGAAAGCTTGCCGCAAATTATTGTCGAGCTTCACTTATTGACGATGTTTCATTTATGTTAGAAAAAAAGATAAAGACAGTATTATGGTCAAATCATAACTAGACTTATGATAATTGTTATATAACAATTTGCGTTTCTCTCTCTTTCTCTCTGCTCTGAGGGTGGTATTCTAAAATTAAACTCAGACTCAAATCTCTGCTCGAGTTCAAGTAACATGTTTCAGGATTATGTTTTTTGCGTCAATTTCCTTATCGTTACCAAAGACACGAAAATTCTTGGTCATATTGCGTGGCCGCTATTTTAACAGCGTGGAAGTTATTAACGTGGGGACGAAAAATTCATGGGGAATTTGTATAGTCATGGTGACTGTGATTTGGCGTGTAGAAATTTTTATAGTATCTATACAATATATTATGGTGGATTAGACAGCTAATATCATGCTTAAATATAAAAATCAAATATAAAAACTAGAACACCTAATATCTCCTTCTTTGTACTTCTCTAGACGTGTATATTATAACGAATACAAGAAAAGTAACGAATTCATTTGTAAATTTAATCTATAATTATCGAACAAAATAAAATTTAGATTGATATTTCATAGATACATCAAATGACATAATTCTGTTCAATTAAGCGATGTAATAACAAAAACTTTCAAAGATTTGTTGGATTAATGGTTTGGTGATAGTAACATGAGTTGTCAACTGCGGAAGTTGGTGCAATTTCAAAATCATTTGACTACATAATTAAGTTACCTGAATTTCCTTCATATTACTTTTCCCTCGATAGTCTAATTTTTGAATAATTAATCTGCTATTTTCGAATAAGACGAATCCAAGTTATACATGAGGCGTTTATAATGCGGTTGGCGCCCAACGTGGGGCTTTGCTACGGGTCATCGTAGAGCTTCGTGACTGTTGCTTCACTGTTCAGTCATAATGATAATATCTCCAAAACTATTGTTAAAACATCTATCGTACTATTAAATTGAGAAGAAGTAAGTTTCCGAAATTGAGCTGGCGACGTGAATAAATGATATACAACATCATTACTTCAGTAGAACTGCACTATAAGTGAAACAGATCACAATCGTACAAATAGAGAATCTAAATTACTGAACAGTAAGAAGAAGCTTAGTAATTCTGATATGAGATTTTTAAAAACTTAGCCAAGTATTAACCTAAATAACCTAGAATAGTACCTAGTTAAGCATATACGAGTATATATGACGACATCTATCATGAATTTACTAGTCGGTATATAACGATATGCCCTTTACAATGATATGGTATTCTATTAAGTTGCTACACATTAAAGAGTAGATTACGTCAAGCACTTTTGAATTTCAGCAACGCCTTGTTTTTATATCAATGTCGGGAAAATATTAAATGCTTGTCAATAAAATCAAATTAAAATATTGGGATTTTTATAAAAAGAAAAAAGTGGCTATAAATTTCATGAAAAAAAACTTGCAACGATCGAAATGCTATTTACAGAAGAAAAAACGCCGACTTCCCGATTTTCTGTACGAATGAAATACTTCCCCGTCGTAAAAAGAATCCTTTGTTGCTCCCTGGCCCCTTGGCTATTCCTATGCAAATAATTTGTAATATATTGTATTGATCTGCTACTCTGATGTGAAATAAGGCCTAACAAACAAACACATTTCTGTTATTGGTCGCCGTATTTGGTAATATTACTAATTTATTTTGTTCTTTCCTGAAGTAAGTATAAATATAGTACAATGAAGTGATTTCAACTACTGGTATTTAATTTAGTGTAAGGGCACACTATTTAAAACATCAATTTGTTTATTTCTTTATCAACGAAGTTTCATCTTCAAATATTACTGTATCATACAAATCGTTAGGCAAGTGTAGATCGTTTATATGAATCAAGAAAGTTTTGGTCCTAATATAGATCCCTGAGCTACTACCGTAATAATAAGTGCACCTATAATTATATAAATATTACTGGTTTAATAACCTATATTGTCTGCTGTTCTGACGATAATTCAGCTTTATGTAAGTTTCTTGCAAAATATTACAGCAATTTTGAATATCAGACAAGTAAGGAGATCAGGCCCTTTATAAATCACCAGTAAATAGAAAAATCAATGTCGTTGATGTTCAGAATCAAACTGATTTAAAAGGGACACAAAAGATTATAGATTATAAATTCGCCTTTCGATGGGGTGGTAAGCTTCTGTTATTAAATTAATCTCTTTGGCCTTAATTCGGCTTTCATCTCAGTTCGGCCAGCACTCAATAACCCTTCACATTCGATTAAATAGTTTTTAAGCAACGACGCGTCCCATCAATCAGCCATTTTACGACTTAAACCCAGTAAGTCTCGATTCGCTATCGCTTGATGTCAATCAGTAACGAAGAATCGCTACAGACAGGAGATGTGTTGACGCACTGACAGACAGACGGATTACCTACCTCCTGACAAATGTTGGCCCGACAAAAAACGGAATAATGAACTTTAATTCCAATCGGTAAAGTGGAAAATTCGCCGAGCACGTCGCTGTGACAGTGAAGTATTACATTCTGTAGGGATTTAGGTAACCGGATATTTTATTCATACGTTAAACAAGTATTAGTATATCGCAGTTTATTTATCCTGGAATAATCCGTGGCTTAGTTTGATGGAAGGCTTTAGGATATAGTTCGGCTTTGTCTTTTCTAGTTGTAGGGTTAGCTTTTTATCAAAGCTTTCTTAGTTGAAAATCATATTGTATTACATCTCTTAATTCTAACCGAATTCTCTTTTCAGATTTGCTTTTACTTTAAAGCATGAATAGTTTCAACATTTTGATAGATTTTTCCTCATTTCAATAATTTAGTTATTTATAATTATTATTTTATTGCTATATTGTTTAAATTCAAATTTTAGGACATGCCCAACATCACAGCTAGTAGCTCATTATAAAGTTCACACATACAAGAAACAAATAACCGCTAAAACTTAAACGAACTTGCTAGACCATATCAGGTTATATGGATGAACTCTACTGGGGTGGTGTGGATATTGTGATTGTAAAAAAATAACTCTCCGTGTTATAGCAAACAGCTCTTCAGAACACTCTCCATTGAAAAATCGTTTTTGAAAACAGTTAAAACACTAAATATCAGATGAAAGACAGAATTAGAGCCTTATCAAGGACTTATGCTTTAGTTTAGAGAAAGAGGGGAGAACTTTGCGCAATTCATAACGCCATATAGGTTTGTTGGTTTACTCTATATTAATTAGAATATCTAACTTCAGAACAGCATGACCTGCTGATTGCCTCCAGGAAAAAGGAAGAGAAAAATTACCTGGCATTACATCATGATTAATCACTAGGAGTACAATATCTACTAAAAAGGCACCATAAAAAATGTAACCAATAAAAACTAGAAACATGATATTTGACAATAGAACTCAGACTACGCTGCAACTTTCACACATTTCCCAAATAGTTTGTGCCGAAATGTTCAAAAACCGTTGCGAGTAGATTGAAACGGGCGCAGCGCTGCGCGTATTTAAGTTTGGCTGTATTCAAAAACGTTCCAAAATCAAGCGGTTGGTAAGCTGTCATATTTGTACAGAATTCCTTTTATGAGCAGCTCCTAATTGCTCTAGCTGTAGCATTAATAAAGTTGAATTTAACTACATTGAAACTTGTTAGGGTCACTCCCATGTGTATACAACCAGAGCGCACCTGCGGGTGGTAACAACCTCAAAATATTTTAGTATTTTGCCTTGAAAAATAAAACTTTGAATAGTCTTTTTCATTAATGTTTTCAACAACACTGCATTCCTATTTTTATGAACGATGACGAATACTTAAGGTGATTATCTCTGGATAATTTTGATATCGAATGTATTAGAGATTATTAATATTTGAGCGCACAATGTCTTATTACTAGAGAATTAGTGTAATTTCTAAACACTCCGATTAAAATAGGTTATATAGTTTTTTCTTATGCGCTTTTCAGCTAGAGGGCGCGTGGTGCGACAAAATACAGTACGTTTTCTTAAATAGACTACTATTCAGATACTTATGATAGGCTTTGTATATCAAATTAATACAATAAGTAATTAAGCATAGAATGAAATTAAATTCTTAATTTTTCTAAATTCTTTGTTTGAATCTTAAGTGCATATAGCAGCATCATATTTGTACAGTCTCATACTGTACATATCATCTTGCTTACATGCTGAGCAATATTTTACTGTGCAATGTTACCTTTTAAGTACTAAGCAATATTTTACTGTCATATAATTTTAGCTGCGTTTGCAACCTTGAGTTGTAATGCTTAATTATTCATATTCTTTTTGTGTAATTAGTAAGTTTAGTGTGCGATTAACAGCCACAGAGGAAGCATTAGCCAATTAACTTTACTCTTTTCTATTATAACTTTTATTATTATTATTATTCGACAATATACGTCAGTTTAACTTATGGTGACCTTTCTCTGCACACCGACCAAACTCACATCAACCCCATCACAATCATACTCAAGTGTACACCGTACAATATTCTTTTTTTATATATTTTGTCTATTTAGATTGTATCTATATAAATTATATAATCTATATAAATTTTTATATTATATGATATATTAGGTATGGTAGATTTTTTAATTTGCATGAAATTTTGATAATAGTGCCTAGATTAATTTGAAATAGTGCCATATAATTAGCTTAATTAAATTTAAAAAAAAAAAAAACAAATCGTGAAGGTGACCTAAATTTGTCGTTACAGAATTTTCTACTTCATTGTTTGTTGCTTAGTGAAAATTAGTTTATTCTCTTAAACGTTACGGCATTTTTGATTTTGGTTTATTTTTATATCTGTAAAAAATTTCATATACTTTGGTTGGTAAATAAACAACAACAGTATAGTATGGAGTATGCAACTATACTACCTCATTTCAGACACTGAAATAAATTTCTTCTATCTGTGATTCCATAATAACACCGCTTCACAAAACCGGTGGCAAATAAAATTCCTGGCCTCACACATCAGGTTTATTTGAAATGCTAATTACCCCCGGCTGGTCAGCTTGCCTCTTCCATTTTGATAGATGCCACAACACGGAAATTAACATTTTAAAAAGCCACCCTTCCACTTCTGTCAGATAAAGTGTGTGATGCAATTAAAAGAACGAGTATTCATATAATGTTTTTCAAATCAATTTTAATTTAACCAATTTCATTTTAGGACGTTAAGGACGTTGGTGTTGTTTAACAATTATAAAGGGTATTTCAATACATAATTATAGAAGCAGCTTTGAATATCGAGAATATCGGATTTATTTGTACTACACAAATAAATCCGATATTCCATACAAACATAAAATATGTACTAAATTCAAAGGTAATGAACTAAATGGAGGAATATTGGCTGTCTATGTATGTAGATTTGTATAACTCCAGAAGGAGGCGGCCTCGGGCCAGATAGCCTGGACTAAGGCTGGGCCGTCGGTGCCGTACTCCCGCACCTCGAAGCTTGGCTCAACGGGAAGGAGGAGGTCACCTACCGATTGACTCAGATACTCACCGGGCACGGCTGCTTCGGTGAGTATCTGTGTCGAATAGGACGGGAGGGATCGACACATTGTCACCACTGCGCATCCGACCTCGACTCGGCCCAGCACACGCTGGCGGAGTGCCCCGCGTGGGCCTCCGAGCGCCGAGTCTTGGTCGCAGAGATCGGGCGAGATCTGTCTCCGCCGGCATTGATTGCGGCAATGCTGGCGGACGAGGGAGGTTGGAGGGCTGTGGCCTCCTTCTGTGAAGCAGTAATGCTCCAGAAGGAGGCCGCCGAGCGGGGTCGGGAGATGGCCGATCCCGCTCGAAGGAGGCGGCGCCGGGCTCGGTAGCACAGCTGCGGCGCCGCCGCGGGTCGCCGGCGGGCGCGAGGAAGTCGCGACCGCTACGGCGACCCGGGATGGACCACGCCCCTTCCGTGGCCGGGGGCGTCGTCGGTGGAGGGGACCGGGGGAGGTGGTAGCTTCCCCCGAGGAGGGCTCCCCTCTAGAGAGGGGAGCGGAGGCTGGGGGTTCCCGGAAGTGGCCTTTGTGTTCCCGGGGGCTCCCTACATGCCTGAGGAAGGCCATCCCTGAGGTTTTTAGTGGGTAGGCCTCCCCCTTCTGGGGAGGAGAGCCCCACATAACCCCGGCTCGCCACAGCCGGGGTATGCAATTTAATGCATTTTCCTCAGGGGAACAAAAAAAAAAAAAAAAAAGCCTGGACTAAGGCTATGTCGCGGGTTCCGGGAGGGATCTCACCCAGCCATAGCCAGGGAGTGACGTCATAGGAGGTTGAGGGAGAAAGCTGCAAGATAGCTCCCCTCCAAGAAGGACTCCCCTAGCGCACCCAGGGGGCAAAGGCCAAGGATCCTCAGATGCGATACTAGATCCTGAGGGCCCCCTACAACACCGGAGGATGGCCATTGCTGCGGTTTTTAGTGGGTAAAACTCCCTTTTCTGAGGAGGAGAGCCTCACATAACCGCCGGTTCTCCGCACCCGGAGTATGCAATTCAATGCATTTTCCTCAGCGATGCAAAAAAAAAGGTTTGTTCAACCAAAGCGTCTAAGCTACAAATTCAATTTAAATAAATGAGGTCTTATGTCCCTCCCCGCTTGCCCTAACCAGTTATGTTAAAGTGACTTTATTCAACCACAATGTTTTCATTCACTGTAGAAGCGTCAGATAAATAGAAACATATTTATCTGACGAAATTTGAAAAACGATAAGCATATTGATACTGGATTCGTCCCCAGGTCTCCGGATTCAAAGTATTATCATCATTAGTATGTTATAATATATATATATATATAGTTTTAAAAGATAATTATGAATAATATATATATATATATATATATATATATTATATATATATATATATATATATTATATATATAATTATCTTTTAAAACTATGACATAAATATATTATTATTAATATTTCTTTTATGTTTTAATATTGGTCATTTAGCTAAAGTTGATCTGAATCTGATGTGGTTACAAATAACTATATCTAAATACTTATGTGCTATAAGAAATCGGACCACATTTTTATTGAATAAAAATACATTCTGCGACATACGATAATAATATATCAAAACGCGCATATGCCAGACGCATTAGCTCATGGCGTTCAGAGAAAGCAATGCCGTAGAGTAGGAGAGAAATTAATATAAATCTCCCATATTACCATGAAACGGCTAAGGCAACTTCGCTCTCCGTTCGGTAAGTGGGCACTAACTCACGAGCGGGCGTTACTTTTTGTTTACGATGCGAATTTGGTAGTGTGAGTTTCATAGTTTTCAAGCTGGACCAATCAGCTCTTAACGTATTGTACGATTATTGTTTCGTTACAACTCGACACTTCTCTCTTTTAGCGATACAGATCAAAACAAAGTATACATTGCTACACATTGATTACAAAACTATTTACTTTATAATAAAAAGCAAGTAATGTACAATTAGCTCTATTATCTCTCAGTTTATAAAGGAGCAATCGGTATATAACTTTTAATAAATCCATACATGATATCTTAGGTCTTTCTTTACTCCTTCACACACTCACATGAATTTTCACCTTTTTTGTTACATGCCTATTATCTTCACTATTTCTCTTATTTTATTATCTAGTAGCAAAGCTTTTTTAAATCAGTACCTTACCAATTTAGGTATGAGAAAGATAATATAATAAATAAATGTAAATAAATAAAAAATATTCTATACACTCACAGCAATTAGCCTAAACCAAAGAAAGCTTGTGTTACGAGACTTAGGGTAAAGGACAGATATTATATATGTCTATTTTATAATAGTTATTATAATATTTTTGATAGAGATAATATATATGTCAAATCATTACTCAAATGCTTTTACATCTGCTCCATCAGAACTCGAGCTCGGCATCTCAAATATGGTAGTGTACGCTACGTAGATCATAGACAATATTAGTAAACATATATATATTTCCCGGCTTCGCACGGTAGACATTACTCTTCGCAGCAGCAGTATGCAATGAAAGACATTTTATGGCTAATTTTGTTACACCTTCGGTTGGTTTTAATAAGAATTTCTATAGTACTAAATATAGCCTATGTTACTCAGTGATAATGTAGCTTTCTAATGAGAAAAGAATTATTAAAATCGGTCCAGTACTTTTTGAGTTTATTCGTTACATACAAAAATACAAATCTTTCCTTTTTATAATATTAGTTTAGATAAATTTGTACGGGTACTTATTGACGTCAAAACAAAATATTATTAAATATTAGCTTTGGAGAATAATATTCTTCACGACGAAAGAGGAAATTAGATTGAAGACGATTAATCTGCAGCCAAATTACTTAATTCTAATGAGCGACTATGCAAAGCTTCACTGACTCATAAGCTACAATGAAACGATGTGTACGATTTCAAAATTTTAAAAATAAGTTACAAGTATCACTATAAATGACACATATGATCACCGATGACACGAGGTTACAAATGTGATGAATAATGGGATGGGAATGATATAATAAGTATGAAACGATCTCACGGTTTACTGTGATATATTATTACTATTTAGGTATTTTCTCGTCTATTGTGACTTCAATAATTGTCGCGACACCCTCTTATGCTACGTTTTATTCTTGGCGGAAGACTATCACTGCAATCCTACTTGATAAAAATCGGGAGTCGCTGGTAGTTAAAATACCGTTTGAAATTCAAACAGCTGACCGCTGAACTTCTTTGGTTTCCTTGAGGTTCGAAGACTATATGATGGGGTTGTTAGTCCTTGTAATTATTATGTGGATACTAACAATATTTAAAAAAGTGGACTGTATAGTATTGAAGATGTATAATTAAGAAAGATTAACAATATATAACAGTTCGCGCAGTGCGAGTTCAATACATAGTGAGAAAATGTGAGTCTCGATGACCGGTTCCGTTATATCGCTCGCGCCCCGCGCCTATGTCACTGGTATCGCCCACCGTCCGAATTGTCTCCACCAGTTGGTTCCTAAAGTCCACAGGGCGAAAGTGAACAGTATTACTAGTATATTATATTAACTAATGAAATGCAACCTGCCAACTAACACACGAGGCTCTGGCGAGCCCCACAAATCCGCACTGGGATAGCGTGGTGCGAATCGGTCCAAAACCCTCCCGGTGGAGACCTATGTTAAACAGTGGGCATATAACGGCTAAAATGAGTCTCAAATTATGTGCATTCAAACAGAGCATTTCTTTCATATTGATAATATTAGTAAAAACTAAAGATTTTTATAGAAACAGAAAGTTACTTAAAACTGATCCTGCTGTAGCTTATTTTTTGCAAATTAAAAATATTTTAATCTTTCCGTACTCGTCACCCTCTCTTAAATGTGAGACGTTCATAAAAGAATATATAAAAACATACTCGTCGCTGGCAAGCTCAGTACATTTTTTTTCCTTTCAAAAACCACAAAGGCCGCTGTTTTAAACAGCTCCCCCGTAACATCCTTAATTAGATGTCGAGGGAATGGAAAAGTATAGTGTTTTGCTAAAATTACTTTATTATTTCTATCTGCTACTCCTTTTATGCTAAGCGAAACTTAATTGTATCTACATCAATTTCAGGTAAGTAAAGCTTATATTTGATAAGCAACATAAATAAATAAACTGTTGAATTTCATATTTATTATTTTATATAATATAGATTATTCAACGCAAGTCTGTTTTTTTGTCTGTGATAAATACATGCAAAGTTTGGACCGCATACTTTAAGAATGCGGTCCAAATGTCAAAAGTAGGCGTATTTAGTAGTCGCCTAAATTGTATGGGCATATAAACAATATCTTTGTACGTTTTTATGTATAATTTCTACATTAAACATGTTACATTTACTGTGAGTAAAATTAAAATATTTTGTTAATCGAATAACAAAATTATGTTAAAAATTGTTTTTTGTTCTTAGTTTTGATAATGTACATTTTCAAAATTTTACTGAAATATCAAATTAGATAAACATTTATGAGATAAATAGTGTATTTCTCGTATGTTGTGTCGTGGTTGTTGTTGTTCATGTCGTTCTCGTGCACGGTTTGACGGAATGAAGTCATGTATTAACGCTAACAGTCTAATAACAAATGCGCTAGAAAGAACAAAATAAACTTTTACATATAAAAGCTTGTCGCGAGATTTACTTATAAGTAAGTATACTTTTAACGACAAGCTTTTATATGTAAAAGTTTATTTTGTTCTTTTTAGCGCATTTAATAAAAGCTTGTTTAAAAAAAAATACTTTTAATTTATTTTCCGACTAAAAAACCAAGCTTAGCAAACCCTTTCATTTGTTACCCATATTGTAGGGGTGCATTATAAATAATTGGTCCGCCATCTTGGGAAAGTCCGCCATATTGGATTAAGAGTGACGTCACATTATTTATCGAGGTGTTCTTTGCAAACCCTTTCATTTGAAACCCATATTGTAGGAGTACATTAAAAATAATTGATCCGCCATCTTGGTAATGCCGCCATGTTGGATTTAGAATGACGTCACACACATAACCATACATTGTCCATCCGACTTACACGTGCATGCAAAATTTCAGCTCAATCGGAGACCGGGAAGTGGGTCAAATTAAGATTCCAAGATTTTCTTACATAGTTACAAGTGAAGCTAATATAAAAGCTTGTAAAAAAATAAGTAGTACTTACCTGCCTTCAAAATCCTGATCATGCGCATACAAAGAAACTGGACCACACGGTTGCATGTGTAATTTTTGTGTCAGGAATAAAAAAATAATTTTTTCTTTAGCAACGACTACGACGACGACTAACGACGAGTTTTAAGTTTATTAATAATAGAAAACATTAATGTTATAATTGACTCTTCATTTGTAAATAGGTACTTACGAAGATCATTTTGACAATTGAAATACTCATAGTTTGAGAAATTTGACAGAAATCTATAGGAATGACAGCACCAGACATGAACGAGTAATTTTTAAATTATTATTAAATTAAATTTATGTATATTGATAATAATACGTCTAATTTAAATATATGTAAACATTCACTTGATTATTGTTATTATATTTCGTAATTAACAATATAATACAAATATTAAATGACAGTATGTGAAGTTTATCTCAAAAAGGATATTTCAATATTGGGGTGTTTTTCTAAGTAAAATTTATGATTATCTGCAAGGGCTTTTCAAATGATGAGATTGTGAGGTCAAGCTCTCATCATCACAGCTCGTATACGTCTCACCGAGAGGTACGAGGCCGTTCTATTGTATTATATTGTATGTATATATATTAGTACTTCACATACAATTTTGAGTTTCATTGCAAGTGTACGCAGTATTGGATAAATGTACATATGAAATTTTAAAATCAAAACTACATTGAACGAACGAAAACGAAAGGTGATAGACCAGGATTATTAAACAAAGTATTATTCACGTTCGATTCGTTGTCGAAATCGTTTCGATATCTGACGATAATATATGGAAATGATTCCAAAATACAGAATCATTCTCATATATTTAATTCTAACAAAACGAAATCGAATGCTATGAATGTTATTTGGCTCAGTGCCGACACTACAGTGCCATCGACACTTCGTTACATTCGAACAAGTGTAGAACAATTTTTTAACTAATGTATGCATGTGAAAAATTATATAGCTCACTGTGTTCATTAATTTTAATTTTATTTTGACTTTGGTGAGCAATTGTTTTGTAAAGTTACTTTCTGAAGCAAAGACTTCAAAGAATATATTCTATGTTGCTTCTATCTGTAAAAGTTGGTGTTTTTATACAATAATAATGAGAAATGATGTAAAAAAATAAGAAAAATGGCGGCAATATAAATCTTTGTCAAGAACGTGAACACTTTTTTTAAATAATCAACAAGCTGATAAAATCCTTATTAAATCCTACGAAATCAGATTTGACGTTTCGTTTTATTCTCCATTCTGTTAATATAACGATGTTTCAAATTTAACTTTATTGCTGTCAACATTTCAACAGATTAAAAACGTGTTATAATTAATTTGGCTGTAGTAATATTTAACGATACAATAAGAATTCCAAAAGCTGTGGAAATTATGATTAATTTATTATGCATTATGTTACCTATTGGTTTGGCGATCTACTTATATTTAAAAAAATACCCTTGACATTTACATTAATATTTATTCAACAGTATTAAACCTTTGCCATGAGTTCTTTCAGAATCGATATTAAGTTTAAATATAACAACAGCTTTATGATTAAACATTACGAAATAAATATACTATTTTACGAACAACATTTTCTGTCTAAATTTAATGATTCTTTTTTGTGGGTGAGGTACGATTATTATATTGCCATCTATATTTTTATTACTACTTTATAATAACGAACCGGAGTGTGGGTAGTTTGATTGAAAATTACAAATATTGAGTTATCAATACGGTAAATAACCCATCAACACCGCCTTCCGCGAGCCTATCACTAGGCAACAGTCAATATCGGCAGAGGATACGTAGACCGCGACATGTCCTTAGCGACCCCCCCAACCAACTGACGCAGGACCTTCAAGACCAGCAAGCGGCGGCGTCTGAGCCATCGCCTATTTTGTCATCCCCTAATCAGCAGCCTTCTGCTTAGACACGAGTAGGTTCTCAGTCAACATAGGCCGGTCCCACTTTGGTGTACAGTGCCTCTTCTAGTGCATATGCCCTCTCCATGGGGCAGCGCTAACCGTACCTCTCCTGAGGTGCGGCTCTCCGTCAATTCAAGCCAGTAGGGTCATTAGGCTTAGGCTGAGTTTAGTCGGTATGAGTACGGAAAAATAGCTACTTGCGAGAGATTTTATACATATCTGTGGAAGTCGAAAGAAACAAATTAATATCTGTTTAAGAAATTCATAATATAGTTGGCTATTTACTAAAATTTTAATTTGATGGAGTTGTCTTCCTTGGGTAAGTGAAAACCTTAGCCAATTGATACATGCAACGCCTATAGTACTAATAGCAAGTTACTGACCCACGCATCCACATACTCACGCATCGACATACACACTCATATTATTTTTTATTTATTTATATACACTTAATTGTGTAAAACAAGTAAGAGGAACGTCACTAAATGAGGTTCACAATTGGTGGAATTATCTCTAATAGAGATTTCTTCCAGTCAACCCATGTCTGTGTAAATAGTAGAGTAGTGAGGTGATACAATGAGACATGATATATTATAATCCAAATATTTAATAATTGTATAATGTAGTATATATAAAGTGCAATACAATACATAAAAACATTACATATAATACATATTAATTAAATAAATGGAATAATTGAAATATGAAAATAAAAAAATAAACTTGATTGATGAATACATATAAATACAAACATTATGTGTTGCTTTGTCAGAATACCTCTTAAGCTGACGCTTGAACGAATGAACGAATGAGTTTATTCCAGAGTTGAGCGAATAGAGAATGAGCGAAAGAAAAAGTGAGACTTGGTAATGTAATGTTCAAGATTACTTGTATAGCATGAACGTTTAGAACGATTAAAAGAAGGAGGTAACAGGAATTTGGAGATTTTTTAGGTTTTAGAGTATTTTAAATATATTAAATTCAAACCGATACGAACATATCTACTTAGTCGACCGATAGATCTAAATGTCAATGCTGTATAAAACAAACCTTGCTTGTTTTGTAGACAAAAGCTTCATCTAATCTTCAATATTGTTATCGGCTGGTAAATATTTGAGGAATCGCCGTGAAAATGGTAGGGGTCTTGATTGATGATTGTCGTCAACTATTTCAGCCGCCCGGTGAAAAATACCGTGGAAACGTAACGGTACTGTAACAGGCTATTTGGACCCCTTTCCTATCGTAATAGGTACCACATTGTCGTGCGTGGGTTTTTATAGGTACATTTTTCTATCATGCTGTTGGAAGTGTTCGATTATTTTCGATTACTATATGTTTTGAGACCGTTGCTTGGTTTGGATACCGCTAGTTACAATTGAAATACATTTTTTTTTTCAAATTATACTTACAACAAGAAAAATTTAAGGTCATCCTGCCAGTTTTTTTAGTACTCAGAGACTACCACAAGCAATAAGTCTATGTATAAAAATTACATGTCTTATCTCGATCAAAACATTGTTTTTTAAACTTTTTGGCAGAATAGCAATACGCACCTGCGCGCAATTGAAAAATATAAATCGCGAAAAAAAAAGAATAAAACAAATAGTCGTTTTCCAAAATTATTATTATTACCTTTCCTATAAATATAAATTCACAAAACAATTTAACGTCTAGGAGGTAGACTCTGTACCAGGGTCGTCTGCATGGGTACCTCCCTTACCTATTTCCGCCGCCAAACAGCAGGGTTCGCTTTGCTGTATTCCGGCGTGAAGGTAAGATAGGCAGTGAAATTACTGGGTACTGTGACTTTACATCTTATGTCACAAGTTGGCAACGTACACTGTGTGTTCTTATGAGGTTTGCAGATTTGCTGCGAATCTCGTGGAACCACATGTACTATAGGCGACTGTTACCAGCTTACCATCAGGTGGGCAGCCTGCTTGTTTGTCAACTTTAGCAATAAAAAAAAAAAACAAAACAATTATTATGATTATCATCATCTATATATATAAGCGATTCCACTTTCAACAGTTCCATATAGGCTAATAAACTAAGTCGTTTTATTTCGCAGTCGCTTACCCCGAATTGTATTGAAAAGGCGATCCTTTTATGAGATCTCTAATTTGTCGCATTGATCTAGTAACTCAAATAATAGTTCGTACACTTAGATCGTTTTAATTATCATTTTATAAATGATTTACTTTATTAGCTTTTCTAGGTTAGTATTATTAGTACATGATTGAAATAAAGCGAGGAAAGAAACTCAAAAAATAGACATAACTTAAAACGTTATTAAACACCACCAAGTTTATTATATACTAGCTTTCTGCCCGCGGCTTCGCCTGCGTGGAATTCGGGATTGGTCTATAGAGGGTTAAGGGTCATAGCTTTTGCCCACGGCTACATATGCGCGGAAGTCGATTTAAGGCGCGAAGGTTTTATCGCGCTTCCCGTGGGACTATCCGTTTTTTCAAGATTAAAAATACCGTAAAACCTTGCTCAAGAATCACTCTATCTATTGATTAAAACCGCATGAAAATCTGTGCAGTAGTTTTTGAGCGAAGCCTTATTGCGCATACCGTGGGATCTGTCGATTTTTCCGGGAAAAAAAGTAGCCTATGTTACTCGGGGATAATGTAGCTTTCCAAAGGTGAAAGAATTTTTGAAATCGGTTCAGTAGTTTCGGAGCCTATTCATTACAAACAAACAAACAAACAAATTTTTCCTCTTTATAATATTAGTATAGATTATTTTCAAGACATAATCATTATATAGATGTTCTTATTTTACCATATACCTGTCCTTATTTCATATATTTGCATAACATACATTAGATTTCAACTGAAAACACACGTCTATTTTAACGTTACTGCATATATAAAAATTATACGGAAGCAAGAAAACAATTCTTATGGCGATGTGAACGATATGTCAGCAAAGCACGCGTTTTATATCGACTGACGACTTAGAAAAATATTCTTCATTGGTTTTGATCTTAGACTGTGTAAAGAGATAGTGGAAATGCAAAACGGTTCAGACGACGAGTATTTCTTACAAGCATTCGGAGAACATTGTGTTCGTAATGTGTATACTTACATATGTTTCAAAAAATGTGTTAATGTATTTTCATATTAGTATTCCGATTTTTGAAATTGAATTATTAGTTTATAGCCTCAGTACCGGCGTGATTTTAGAACTAGTATCAAATTTAAATCAAATCAAATCAAAATTTATTCAAATATGACTTCATAGAAAGACTCTTTTGAATCGTCCCATTTTTTCCCCTTACTCATTAGCGTTTATTTAACACTAGCTTTCTGCCCGCGGCTTCGCCTGCGTGGATTTCGGGATTGGGTCTATAGAGGGTTAAGGGTCATAGCTTTTGCCCACGGCTACATATGCGCGGAAGTCGGTTTATGGTGCGAAGGTTTTATCGCGATTCCCATGGGTCTATCCGTTTTTCGAGATGAAAAATACCGCAAAACCTTGCTCAAGAATCACTCTATCTATTAATGAAAACCGCATGAAAATCTGTGCAGTAGTTTTTGAGCGAAGCCTTTATTGCGCATCCCGTGGGATCTGTCGATTTTTCCGGGATAAAAAGTAGCCTATGTTACTCGGGGATAATGTAGCTTTCCAAAGGTGAAAGAATTTTTGAAATCAATCCAGTAGTTTCGGAGCCTATTCATTACAAACAAACAAACAAACAAATCTTTCCTCTTTATAATATTAAGTATAGATGTACCTTGAACTTAGAAAGGGTAATTCAGCTACACTATGTGGAACTATGTGTGTGTGTGTGTTTATTCTTATAAAAATTTATACATTTACCCACAAACGAACCTCTAGTTTTTTGTAGCCTGTACGTTGTCGTACATTGTCAAGGTACTTAGAGCTAAACTTCTGTTGATCTGAAGCGTATGTGCAGGCAAGCATAACAAAAAAGATAGATTATAAAAACACAATTATTATCATTTAAACAGTCTTCAATTGTATAATAGCTTTTTTCATTAAGCAAGATTTGATGTACATTTTGAATTTGTACAATGGTAATTCAATCAGACCTACTGGTAACTTATTGAACATTATCTATTTTTATATAAAGTCCTACAAAATAATTACTTGTTTTATGAAGTCGAAGTTTTGGAACGACAAGCTTATGTTTATTTCTGGTGTTAACACTATGGCTGTCCGATATTTTTGGAATATTGTGGAGATTCTTACGCGCGTACATTATGCAATCAAAAATATATTGTGATGTTACCGTCAATATATTAATTTATTTATAGAGTTCCTTAAGTGAATCACGTGGTTTATGGTTATAGATTGCGGGTATGGCTCTTTTTTGTAGTATAAAGATAGTCTGAATATCAGCAGCAGAGCCCCACAAGTAGACCATATGACATAATGCTATGAAAATAACTGAAATTAACCAACATTGCAGTTTCAATGTTACAAAGATGTCTTATCTTTCTAATAGCGTATACAGCTGAACTAAGTCTTCCTGCCATGGCAGTGATATGGGGATTCCATTGGAGCTTAGAGTCAATGATGATGCCTAAAATTTTTTTTTTTTAACAATTTCTATTGATTCGTCGTTCATTTCAATACAGAAAGTTATTTGCTTAACATTAATCATGGCAAATTTAATACATTTTGTTTTTTGTTTTTTGCATTCAGTAACAAATTATTATTATTAAGAGTAAGCTGGACTGAAAGGAAAACGAGTGAAGAAGTTTTAAGTATAGTAAAGGAGAAGAGAAACGTATTAAGGACTATCGAAACAGAAGAGGGAAAAATGTTGGAACACTGATAAGACATGACAATTTCTTAAGACCATCACAGAAGGAAAGATAGAGCGAAGAGGAAGAGAGGAAGACCAAGAAGAACCTACATGCAGCAAGTGAGGAGAAAATAGTTGTCATATCTTATCAGGAAGTCAAAAGGATGGCGGAATGCCGAGATAGATGGAGGGTGCTCCACCGACAAGAGCCCAGCTCTTAAATTAAAAAAAAAAAACAAATTATTGGTTACCAGAGTAGAGTTCTGCTTACATCGCAAAAAATGATTTGTTTCTATCCGTCTTAAAAATGAGAGAAGTATCATCAGTAAACACTGTTTCACAAAGATAAAATGGCAAAACATTAATATAAATTAAAATAAGCAAAGGGCCCAATATCGAGCCTTGGGGCACACCCATTCGTAGAGGTACACCGGAAGATACTGTATCATTAATAGACACTTTTTGCACCCTGTCACTGAAATACGAAAGTTTAAGTGAAGTGTTAGAGAAATCTGCAACAAAAAATAAAACGAAATTCTTCCACACAAAATAGCGATTTCATAGCTAGAACGAAGAAGACAAGACAAGAAAGACCTATTAGATTAATAAAAATTGTTCTCTGTTAACTCTAAGACCTGAGCGCTAGAAGGTTATCTACTCGTACAGTTTTATTTTGCTAGTTTTGTAATGTTTCCGAGAGCTGCTAGTTGCGTGTTCAGCGCAGACCGCAAGAAATGTAAGGGAAACGAAGAAAACCTATTATCCCCATAATTGCTTCTAGGTGGGCAATTTTATTTTTAATTTAACAGGAAAATTAATTTCTTGTATTTATAAAGAAAACAGATTGTGTGATTGTGTAATCAATTAATAATATTATTTTTAAAACTAAGTTAAAAGGAAATAATTGTTTTTCCTAATATGTTATTGGCTTGTTGTATGTTTTAGTATTTTTGTTCTGCTATAATTATTTTGGGCAGGTTATATTAGGGTCGATATGATTCAAAATATTTTTTTTTATTTTAATATAACAATAAATATACTAAACGCGAATATACAAAGTATATTTGTACTTGAAAAAAGATCAGTTCGTGCTTTATATAAGTTAAAACCAAGGGAATCTCTGAAAGACTTATTTAAAGAAATTAGTATTAATCTTAGCAGCAATCATTTATGTACATAAATTATTTGTGAAAAATAATTTATGTTCATCTAATTTATAAATTAAACACGAGAAATTAAAATAAGCATGCAATTCCAACGTAAAGGCTGCAAAAAAACTAGAGGCTCATTTATGGTGAAAGGCATAGCTTTTACAACAAATTTCCACAAAGTGTTATCGATTTGCGCTTTCATAGATTTAAATTAATTGTCAAAAATACTCATATATATATAATGGTTATCATACTGTTAAGAGTTACTAAAATTATAATAATAATAAATCCATACTAATATTATTAATGCGAAAGTAACTCTGTCTGTCTGTCTGTTTGTCTGTCTGTTCCGCTTTCACGCCAAAACTACTGAACCGATTTAAATGAAATTGATACACAGATTGGTACACAGATAGTCTAGAGCCTGAGAAAGGACATAGGCTACTGTTTCATGCAAAAAAGGTTGTAAAGGGTTGTAAAAGGATGAAAGGAGGGATAATAGGTTGTATGGAAATATTGTTAAAACTACTGAACCGATTTAAATGAAATGTGGTACACAGATAGTCTAAAGCCCGAGAAAGGAGATAAGATAATTTTACCGACGGAAAACATATCCTTCCTGTGGGAAATTCGAATATAACGCGGGCGAAGCCGCGGGCGGAAAGCTAGTAATAATAAATATAATAAATAATAATAATAAATATTTATTACACTTACACCAATTAGCCTAGCCCAAACTAAGCTCTGTAAGGCTTGTGCTATGGGATCTAGGGCAACGGATAGACATATATATATTATACAATATAAATAATTTTTATTAAATATATATCAACAACCATGACTAAGGTACAAATGCAAACGCATTCATCACACAAACATCTACCCCCACCGGCATTCGAACCCGGGACACCTTGAAACCGGTGTACTATCCACTGGACTATGGAGGTCGTCATATTCAGCCTCACAAATTATAACAATTTATGGGTTTAATAAATCAATAGTTACGTTTCCAAATATTTCAACTATAAATAACACAACTATAGCCTTATAACTTGTTCAAGCTTGTAAAGGAAGTTGGGCTGAGACTATTTATCTGAGACCAGCTTCTAAATTGACGACTCTATAAAACTACAAGGAGAAAAATACCCTTGTTTCCAGAGCAAGGTCTCCCGACGTAGACTTGTGAACCAATGGCGTAGCATTTTTGACATGACGATTTTTATAATAAACGTTATTGCAAAAGCAATGGACAAAATGAATTACGTAAAAAAACTAATGCTGTAGCAATATTCGCTTAGTCATACAAAATATAATTCTTAAAAACCACTTTACATCCAAATATTATTCTATGTATCCTTAAGATATATTTATATTTAAGTCAAGTTCCGAGGGATTGGGTCCGGGGCGCGCCTAACCGCAGATTTGAAAATAGCGTGAGTCAGCAACTTTCGAGGGTGCCCTACGTAATGATAACATTTTTACACAACTCTGAGGCTGGAAGATGTTATAAATTAATAAATACGACCCTCCAATGCTCCGGCCACGAGGAATTTCGAGGGATTCTTGTTTTCTTTTTTAATAACGAGCATGTAGAGTTTTATACAATCACGTGAACATATTAGAAAGTTACCATAAAAATAATACTGTAAAAATAAAGGCACTAGTCACAAACAATGATATAACTGACATAAAAAGTACATTCTAATTGAAGGCTTACTCCAATAACTCAAGCTATAGAGTCGCATAACGTATAATTTTTAAAACAGACAATTTTCTAAACTGCCAATACAAAAAAAGATTACTTAACGCTACAGAACGAAAAAATATACAAAGACTTTGTTTACTTGATTTGAATTTGAATAATTGAATAAATCAATGGTATAAAATTGAAATTGGAGCACAACTTTTTGGGAACAAAAACAGCCTGCCGGCAATTACTAATATTTTTATTGAAAAGAAAACAAATTTAATTTGACAAATTCAATGAATTGGGAAGTGTTAAAATGTTTCACGATCATCAGTAGAAATAATAAAAACGTCAATGAAGCTTAACCGGTGGTATAAAAATGGAATGTAGTCAAGTGGTTAGTATATCGGTTTCAAGTTGAGTATATCTGAGATACCGGGTTCGAATCCTGGTGAGAACAGATGTTTATGAGATGAATGCAAGCATTTGTGCCTTAGTCTTGGTTGTTAATATGTATTTCTATGAAAAGTATTGAATTATGTATGAATTGAACGTGAGGTGTGAGTGTCAAGAAATCACTATCAATTAATACATAGTATAAAACAAAGTCGCTTTCGCTGTATGTCCGTATGTATGCTTAGATCTTTAAAACTACGCAACGGATTTTGACGCGGTTTTTTTTAATAGATAGAGTGATTCTTAAGGAAGGTTGGTATGTATAATAAATGCATAATATAGTAGAGAAACACTGATAAATTTAAAGGTTTCTAATGTGATGTCGTAAATAAGCACGTTTTTTTGCGCTTATATTGCAAACGCTGGCTGAACCCTACGAGATAGACCAAAATAATGTACTACAGTATTGTACAACTTACAAAAATCCACAAAAAAGTCCGCGATGGTATATGTCTATCTCTTAGGGATAACCCACCATAACCATTTTTTCACTGCACCCGTGCGAAGCCGGGGCGGGTCGCTAGTATAGTATAAAACAAAGTCGCTGTCCGCCGTCTGTCTGTCCCTATGTATGCTTAGATCTTTAAAACTACGCAACGGATTTTGATGCGATTTTTTTAATAGATAGAGTGATTCTTATGGAAGGTTTATATGTATAATATTCGTACTATGAATGATATGGTAAAGAAACACTGATAAATTTTATATTGCTTATATTGCAAAAACGCTGGCTGAACCCTAGGAGATAGACCAAAATAATGTACTACAGTATTGTCTACCTTGAAGAGCATTGCACCCGTGCGAAGCCGGGGCGGGTCGCTAGTATTTAGTAGTACTTTACTTCTAATGTACCTACTGAAGGAAAAAAGTATAAAAATACATTTTCAACACTTTTTTATTACACATTGCGTGGCAGATAATAAAACAATCACAATTGGGAAAGGTAGGTAGTTTATGAACGTAAATGATGGGAGTTGGACGTGACTGCCAAATGAGAGCAATCCGAAGCGAAAATCAAAACGAACTTTGAAAGTAACAATTTATAGCATTATCCAAACTCAAGACTGTCCGCTCACGTTCGATAAATCGTAGAATTTTTGTTGATGAAATATGAAAAATACCTATCATAAAACGGAAATGCACATCTCCTACAAAACGTCGAACAGAAATAAAATGTTTGCATCTCGCCTGACACTCGGCCACTTTTATCTGTTAGGGATGAACGTTATGTTATTGCTCGGTGATGGATATCGATATTAAGAATATGATAGATGTAGAAAAAAATTATTGTATATACGATACATGCGAGACAGTATATTCATCAAAACGCGATATAATCACGTCATACGTTGCGCTGAAAAAAATAAAAATTAAAAGTATTTTAAGAGTTTTGTGCGGACTGCAAGTTTATCAGTCAGTTGGGAATAATAAGAAACGAATATCCTTTTCATAAACTACAAGATTAACATTTTAATGTAAAACATTTAAACATAAAATTTTCTAAATGGATCCCATTTTAAGAACTGTAGAAGTGTATTTTATGTTAAATTGACTGTAAAATTAAATAACCAAATTCGAAATATATAATATTGAACTTATCTAAATACAAAAATATCAGTTAGAAAAAGAAAACCACGTCTAGCAAGTCAGCTTGCGGCATGGATCCCATTATGCTTGCGGCAGTAACCTCTCTGTACCGCAAGAGCCGATACGTTAGACCTATGAAAGCTCCGCGTTAGACGAAAAAATAATCAATTTCCATAAATATATGACCACTCTTGACATAATTTTAAATAATATTAACAAATCTACTTGATTAGTTAAGTAGGGAATACCTATGCACTCCGAAAAATAGTAGTAAAGCATACGTTGCAAGTACTCTGATTATGATTATAATCACATGTCTCACAACCCGGTTCACGCCATTATTTAATGGGACTTAAATTATTTAATTGTTCGACTATGACGTAGCGAAGAAATCAAACTTGGGCATCAAATATTTGTAACATAAGCAAAGGGATCAAATTATACTATCTTGATGTGATCTTTGAATTATTTTGAAGATGAATCCACTTCAACAAAATAAGGTGCTATTTCGTTCGAATGATAATTACAAAATTTTCTACTAACAACACCAGCTCAATAAAACTAGTTTACATTAAGTAATACTTGAAAAAATTGTACGCTCGATGAACCACCGCAATGATTTACAATATGTTATTCGAACTATCGACAACGTGCCTATCCCTCGATAACCATTGGCAAAAAGCCGAAGAGATGGTCACAATGTCGGTTATAAATTTGGTGGTAAAAATGTCCTGATTTTCGAAGCCCAGGGGCGTAGCTACCGCCGTATCAGCCGTATCAATGATACCGGGCCCCCAAGTTACAAAGACCCCTGAAGTGTGTAAACAATAATTTATGAAATGTTATCCCCAATTTCACTTAATCTCGTGTTTCCCGGGGAAAAACATATAAAAAAACTGTTATACGTACCTATAGGGTATTTACTTCAGAAATGACAAAAGTCAATAAAGCAATCTATTTTTTTCCAGGGTTAAGCACTGCGACCGGGAGGCCGCGTGCGCGCCTGGCTAAGCGCGCACGCCAAGGTGTGGGTCTCTCTGTCTGGGGGACTGTCCAGGGGTTCTCGGACAGTCCCTCCTTTGGCGGTGGCTTGACCATTCTGCTGGTCGAGCCGGCCCCGGGACACATGGCGGTCGAATCGCGAAAGCGCACCCCGCCATATGCCCTGCATGGGCCCAGAGAACCTGGGGGGTTTTTAGTGGGTAGGCCGGCACTCTGCCGGAGAGCCCCACACACGGCCGGCCCTAGCCAGCGTGGCGTCAAGGTGAAAGTAGACTTCGTGCTAGTTCTTATTTAGACCTGAGACCAACCAAGCTGGCTCTGTGTATGTGGCAAATAGGTGTATGCAACGCCTGTGGTAACTTTATTGTATTTATTTTAAACTAGCTTCCGCCCGCGGCTTCGCCCGCGTGAAATTAGTTTTTGTCAATCCTGGTCTCTTATGTCAAAGGTACCAAGATTCATGGTCTTATCTTCAATTCAACCCCTATTTCACCCCCACACTGGTAAAAATTTCAAAAAGCTAGAACAAACGATTTTATGACGTGATATTTGACGAACTTGCATACTAACTTTCAACCCTTATTTCACCCCCTAGCTGGTCGAAATTTCAAAAATGCTAGAGCAAATGTTTAATGATTTCTTATCAAGTGCTTAAATATAAAGTTACATGGTTTTATCTTTTAAAATTAAAAAATCCTATACACACTTTCAACCTCTATTTCAACCCCTTCATCCCTTTTTCGAAATAAAAATTAGCCTATGTTCTGTCTCAAGGTCTAAAGATTGTCTGTACCAAATTTCATTAAAATCGGTTGCGAGGCTTAAGCGGGAAAGCGTAACAGACAGACAGACAGAGTTATTTTCGCATTTATAATATTAGTTGGGATATATAAAACTCGATTTGTACACAAAACTCGAAAATTAATAACACATAGATTACAGCTTAAAAAGTTAACTTAAGTTAACTTTTTAAGTAACTTTCCAGAATTTGATTCTTAATAGTGACATTATCGATTAATTATAAACAATAATACATAATGTATTTTTCTGTGTCAAAAATTGTGATTCCTGGCTATGAATATTGATTTTTCAAAAATATAGGTTTTATCAGAGTCGGGGTCGAGACCCCTTGAAGTACTTTTCGCTATTCCTCATAGTTGAATTTCCTCATCAAAAAAAATATTCTGTATAGCAAATTTCAACTCAAATCGTCCCCATTAGCCAGCGAGGTCATGTAAGCTAATTTTACCTTTAAAGCTTGTATTTCATAAAAAGTATTCTATCTACTTACCAAAGAAAACGTTTAATCAGTGTACACATAACTGTTAGAGATTCTAAATTCTTACCTGAAACAAAAATTAGAATTTTATTACTCAAAGATTATTTTAATAAGAGATGTATTAAATATTCATTTAAAAATTCTTATACCAGATACTGCCGCGAAATTGAAGTTGCTACATACGTAAGGTTGAATATTGTATAGCAAACTAGCATCACTTCGCATTACTGTATACTGATTACATTACGGAATTTTCAACCTTAATGCGTTATCAGTGTTAGACGAAATTTCAATAAAACGAGTCGAGAATGAAATTCCTTCGGACATATATTTCAGAAGGTCAGTCAGGAGCCTTATTTTTGAGAGTTCAATACAAGACTGACTTCACTGAAATACATACCTTGATACAGATTACATAACATGGTCTTTTATTTAACATGACATGATATTCGTAAGAAAATAATCCTTGTGGTTGAGTCCTAAGAGTAGTATCGTAAAAATACGGTTGTTTTCTTTCACATTTCACGGAATCGATTCCCAGTTCGGCATGATAGTTTTTTGTTCAAATAATTGAATGAAATTTAAATATATTTTCGTGTCATAAAGTACATGTAGAGAATCTGTAATGATACTTAATTTTAGATTGTCTGGTTGATATAATGGGTGACCAAAAGGTTGTGACCAAAATCAAAACCAAAAACAAAAATATAAAAAAAAAACATTTTTTTCTTCAATATTCAAGATACTTTTGCTTCATGTGATATAAATATCCTAAATTGTTCACACTTAATATTTAAAAAGTCTTAGCATTTACTTGACATTTGCCGTACCAAAAGTCAACTGAAGTTATATATAGAATAGCTTAATTCCACTCTCGTAGTAAACACCGAACGGAGTTACGGATAAAATTTATGTTGAACAAATCGTTTCCCGCATTTTAAAGTGCACACAATTTCTCTATAAGAATTACATCACCGATACTGCCCCGTGAGCAGAATAAAGAAACTGCAGCGGGTAACCGCATACTTTAATGAGCTACCTCCGTCTACGTCGTCCACTCTTTGATAGTAGTATATTGCGGTAGTGTAAGTGTTTGTTCACACGGTCCGATTAGGAGAGTATGTTCTTTTTTTTTTAAGAAAGTAAAGAGCCGCTTAGCGGCGATATGTGTCGTTAACTTTTTTTAAAACTTGTTTAATCGTGATCAGCTCGTCAAGGAGAACAATACTATCTAAAATTTGGAGTTGATTGCTGCTTGTCAAACTGCCATATGAACTGTGCCATGTACTTTGCCAAACTTGAATGTATAATAAGCGATATTAACAGCCTTTGGATGCTCCAGTTCATCACATTTGATGTTATATATAGTCTATGTAATCAGCACTATTCCCAGCGAAATAAATGTTGTTATCCCAGTGAAATGTATATCTTCTGATCAAAAACATCATGTGCTATTTCACAGAACTCAAATAATATTTTTGTCAACAGAAACTAACGTGTTCCGTATCACGTAATCAGAAGTAATAAAATAATGCATAATTGGATGTATAAAGCTTAATTTTATTTTTACGTATTATTTGTGAAAAAGGACCTTTTTCCTTTACTTCCAATTCACAGGCACGTTAAGTTGATCAGATAAATTGTATAAGAATTTATAGACTACCTAATTTATCATAGTTAATACTTCCATAAGCATAACTAACATATTTTTTTTAATAGTTCCACAACCATTATAGGATCTATTTAAAAAATAAACAATTTAAATAAATGTAGTTTCAAATAGTATTTTATATCATTATCACTTTTGAAAAGCGTGCTATTTGACGTATGCGCCAGGTTATTAATAATAATAACTATTGTTATAATATATTAATAATAATAACGCCTATTGGGTTTATTAAGCATCTGCATCTTTTTTTCTTAAAATTTCGAGTACTTTTCAATTAAAACAAATTTAAATTTATTTTAATTGAAAAGTAATCGCAGCTGTTAAGAAAAAAATAAACATAATTTAATAATAGAGAAGGTTCAATATTAATGACAAATGAATGAAAATGGAGATCTCTGAAACTGAAGCAGTACGAATTCCATGTAATGGCTTTTCATAATTTTCTTGCAAACTAAACACGTTGGGACATTTGTGAATATTTACTATAACGATAAAAGTGAATTAAGAAAATAAATGAATTGCGCTCTCTGAATTGGTCCGTCTGAGCATACCCTTATAGAGGAGACAGGGGGCGTACCAAGACTTGGCATGCCTTATTGCAGTGGGTCTGACTAACGGCTAGTTGTCAACTAGTCCGATATTAATTCGGTGCAGTTAATCTTGTCTTATCCTGTCTTATCTCCACCGACATACTACTTTACGTGAAAGAGAATTTTTGAAGTAAGCTTGATGAACTTTAAAAGATAACAGTTTGATAAGTAAATATGAAAAAATATTATAAATATGGTTACTATACTGTTAAAAATTACTTAAATGATAACAATAACTAGGTCTAAATTTAATAACTTAATCGTTAGATTGCCAAATATTTTAACTATGTTAAATTACACAATGAAACTTATAAATCTTTATAATATTATAAAGATTTGTATTTTTGTATGTAACGAATAAACTCAAAAAGTACTGAACCGATTTTAATAATTCTTTTTTCATTAGAAAGCCAAATTATCACTGAGTAACATAGGCTATATTTAGTACTAGATTACTAAAGAAATCTTTAGAAATTCTTATTAAAACCAACCGAAGGTGAAAAAAAAATTGCCATAAAATGTCTTTCATCGCATACGTTGCGAAGAGTATTAATGATAGGACAAAAATGTTCGACAATATTATAGAATATATCAATATCTACAAAAAACTTTGCGAGACCATATATCTAACTATTGTAGTTACGTCACTATAATTACTTTTTTACATTTAATTATTTATAAAACAAGTAGGAACAAAAAACTGCCACTTTACAAACCTTTTTGACAGGACGTGTCTGTCGGGTCCGCTAGTATAATATAAACTTGTAAATGAAGTTGGATTCAGACTATTCATCTGACGCCAGCTTCTAATTGACGACTCTTTCTAAATACGGGGAGGAAAAAATAGCCCTTGCTGGTTTTATTGCTAGATCTTTTTAGTACAAGGTCTCCCTCTGTGGACTTGTGAACCAATGGCGTAGCATCAGTTTACGTGTAAAAATAATTCTAAAAATCCTATTTACTTATGTTACTATACATTGATAACTTATGATTTTGAAAAAAAATTGTCAATTTTGTAAATACCGTTTCTATGATATTGATCTATGATAAATGTATAATGGCTATATTGAGTATTTGAAAAATATTAAATATTCTAAGAAATATATTTTTTCTCTGTACTATTTGTATAACATTATAATGTGTTGTTGGTTTATTTTAATGCAACATTGTTCTGGAAGTGAACAAAATTCATTCTTTCAAGAAGTTAATAAATGTCTGTGTATGTGTGACGGCCTTATTTAATAGATTTTTGTACAATCGCGTATTTAAATATTATTGTACTGAGTTGAGTTTTTGTTTAAAAAAGTAAATACGAGCCTTATATTTTACAAATAAGCATTTAATAATAAGAATTTGTAATTTCTGTTTGTTTAGTCATGGATTTTAGGCGATTTTATCGTGTAGCCGGAATCTGCGTAAATCAAAATCAAAGTCGGAAACTAAACAATGGATCTCCTTAATACTTCCTACAACTTTATCTCTTGACACAAAACTGAGGACCATCGAAAACGGTATTGCGGCCGACAGTAAATTAATAATGGACGCCACCAATATTTAACTGAAAGTCTTTTCAAATATTTATTAAAGAAATTAGTTGAAACATTAAGCTTCAGTTTGACAGTTTCAAACGTCGCATCACCCTTAAATTGTGCACTAAGATAACTTGTTATACTAAGAACAGGTAACTTGTTCAATATATAAACGAAGTCGCCTGTTATGAAAATTAATAATGCTACAGAAAACTATTGGAAATGTTTACTGTTAACTTTGAAAAGTGGTATGATACAGTTTAACTGAATTAATACGCATCGTTTGTCTTATTATTTGAAGCACCGGGCACGGTGCTTCGGTAAGTATCTGTGTCGAATAGGACGGGAGGGATCGACACGATGCCACCACTACTCATCCGACCTCGATTTAGCCCAGCACACGCTGGCGGAGTGCTCCGCGTGGGCCTCTGAGCGCCGAGTTTTGGTCGCAGAGATCGGGCGAGATCTGTCTCCGCCGGCGTTGATTGCGGCAATGCTGGTGGATGAGGAAGGTTGGAGGGCTGTGGCCTCCTTCTGTGAAGCAGTGATGCTCCAGAAGGAGGCCGCCGAGCGGGGTCGGGAGATGACCGATCCCGCTCGAAAGAGGCGGTATCCGCGGGCGCGACGTCCTCGCACCCGCCGGCGACCCAGGAGGGCCCACGCCGCTTCCGTGGCCGGGGGGCGTCATTGGTGGAGGAGATCGGAGGAGGTAGTATAGCCTCCCCCAAGGAGGGCTCCCCTGTATCCGCAGGGGAGCGGAGGCTGAGGGTCCCGGATGTCGCTTGACGTTCCCGGGGGCTCCCTACATGCCTGAGGAAGGCCATCCCTGATTGTTTTCAGTGGGTAGGCCTCCCCCTTCTGGGGAGGAGAGCCCCACATAACCGCCGGCATTTAATGCATTTTCCTCAGGGGAACCAAAAAAAAAAGAAGGCCAATTAGTGTGAGTGTTAGAAATATTTATTAATCTATATTATATTTCAATACTATGCCTTAATTTTTTTTTTTATATATTTTTCGTCCATTATCATTATCTTGTTAAATCCCGGAAAAGCCAAATTAATATCAACATTTTGATGCAAGTACATAAATAACTACCTAATTCCGACCTGTTTATAATACATTTACATTAAAACACATTACATTCATTATTCCTCAGTCAGTTCCTCCAATTACTGTTACATATATTGAGTAACCATGAGTAAGTCACGATTGTCACCATATGTTGTTATCAAAAATGTATAGTATATGTATATGTGATTTATTCGTTACTTTAGATCCCATAACACAAGCGTATAAGTGTAGTGTGTTGTGAGTGTATGAAACATTTATATTTTACTTTTATGATTAGTGAAAAGTGAATTAAACTTAACCTCAAATCGATGCTTGAGTATAGTTAGAAAGGGTGGTGCTATGAGACAGTAAAGTGCCACCTCTTTCTACTTAAACTCACAGAGATTTGCCTTTGAGTCTTTACCGTGGGAGAGCCATGCTTCAGCACGAATTGGGCCGGTTCGACCGGAGTGATACCACGGCCTCACAGAAAACCGGCGTAAAATAGCGCTTACGCTGTGTTTCGCCGAGTGAGTGAGGGTACCGGAGGCTCAACCCCCCCTTCCCCCTTATTTCCTTTTAAAAGGCCGGCAACGCATCTGTGACTCCTCTGGTGTTGCGGGTGTCTATGGGCAGCGGTTATAGCTTACCATCAGGTGATCCGTTTGCTCGTTTGCTGCCCTATCCTATAAAAAAAAACTCAGTAATACAGTAATCTCAGTTACTGCCATAATTATTTTCGACGCTATATAACCTTTCTTCTCTCTAAGGTGATGATATTTTAACCTCTCTTCTCTCTAAGGTGATGGAGCGTGTGATAAACACACAGCTCCTTAGATACCTAGAGGATCACGACTTGATCAGCGACCGGCAATACGACGGTCGCTCGACTGGTGACCTTCTAGTGTATCTCATACACCGTTGGGCATCAGCCGTTAAGAGTCAAGGTGAGGCATTGGCAGTTAGCCTAGATATAGCTAAGGCGTTCGATCGGGTCTGGCACCGAGTTCTTCTGTCGAAGTTACCCTCGTATGGCCTGCCCCAGGGTATGTGTGAATGGGTTGCCAGCTTTTTGTCCAGCAGAAGCATTAGAGTCGTGGTCGACGGTAGCTGCTCTGAATACAAGGACATAAATGCTGGCGTCCCGCAAGGCTCCGTTCTATCTCTGACACTTTTCCTGCTACATATCAATGACATGCTGTCCATCGACGGCATACATTGTTATGCAGATGACCGGAGATGCGTTTTACACGGGCCGTGCAAACATCCCTCGTTCCGCTGTGGAAGAAAGTCGCGAGCAACTTGTGTCTGAAATCGAGAGAACTCTATCTAGAGTTTCCGATTGGGGCCAGGACAATCTAGTCCGATTTAACCCCTCCAAGACTCAAGTTTGTGCGTTCACCGCTAAGAAAATTTACTGTAGCCCCTCAATTCCAGGACACACCTCTTTCCATCGGAAAGTGTATTGGGATCCTTGGTGTTGACATCTCCAGTGATGTTCAGTTCCGAAGTCAGCTGGAAGCCAAGGCCAAGCTGGCATCGAAAAAACTCGGTGTGCTCAATAGGGCGAAGCGGTACTTCACACCGGGGCAAAGACTTGTACTGTATAAGTCGCAAGTCCGGCCCCATGTGGAGTACTGCTGCCATCTCTCGGCGGGAGCACCTATGTACCAGCTTGGGCCCCTAGACTCGGTTCAAAAGCGCGCTGTAAAACTCGCCGACGATCCCGTACTCACAGGCGGTATCAAGCCTCTAAGTCATAGGAGAGACATTGCCTCTTTATGTGTGTTCTACCGCCTGTATAATGGGTTGTGTTCTGGAGAATTATTTGACATGATGCCCACGGGCACTTTTTATCATCGCACCGCTCGCCATCGACAGGGAGTTCATGCCCACACACTGGAGCCTAAATGGTCCCGCACAGTGCGGTTCCAAAGGATTTTCCTCCCGCGTACACTTCGTTTGTGGAATGAGCTCCCTGCCAATGTTTTCCCGCAGGGCTACAGTATGGGGTTCTTCAAAAGGGGAGTAAATAGGTTTTTGAAGCGTCGGCAACGCACAAGTGACACACACCCCTGGTGTTGCAAGTGTCCATAGGCTACGGTAACCGCTCACCATCAGGCGTGCCGTAGGCCTGTTTACCACCATCGTGGTATAAAAAAAACGCTATATTACACTATAGTCATTACACGAAATAATATATAATTAGCAACTATTCTCTTGATCTCAAGACTTCAAAGCAAACGGTGTTTGATTTGGCGCCATTAAGGCGTTTGAAAGATTATGTAAAATCTGAGAAAAGAAGCCGAAAGCTCTTGAAAGCACCTAACGAATAATTTTCCGGGAACGTGGCGATATTACATCTAATAACCAAAACAATAAAGGATCTTAATGTAAGCCTCGTTATTATTTCGTGAAAACCGTTAATTATAATTAATTACGAAACATAAAAATTTATAAGAGCTCAAAACAAAATTTCAACGGCGTATCATTACATAGTACGAGTATAAAACAAAGTCGCTTACTCTGTCCCTATATGCCTATGAATGCTTAAATCTTTAAAACTACGCAACGGATTTTGATGCAGTTTTTTTTAATAGATAGAGTGATTGAAGAGGAAGGTTTATATGTACATATAATCACATAACATACATACAATAATAACATAAGCACCCTGCGTGTTTTGTTCAATAATATCAATTTCTCAATTCTATAATACAGTTTTATTTTCAATTTTTTAATTCAATCAATTTCAATAGCGAGTTTTGTTGTTTTTAATCTATAATTTATTATATTCAACGTTCACTGTTTTTCTGTAGTGTATTCAGTATCAGCGTTGCACCCGTGCTAAGGGGTCAGGGGTGGCTCGCTAGTTTATAAATAAACTAATAAAACTGTGGTTGTTTTGTTAGTATAACGCCAAATAAAATAGTCCAACTTAAGTGAACGCCGACAGATTCAGTCTCGGCGCTCCGTATATTATTTACGCTAAATTTAACAATATTATTACAATTTCCATAAATATTTCCACAATACTATCTATTCATATATTTTGTTTCCATAGGTTTCTAAAATACAAAATCTGAAGAATTCTGTAATACCAATATCTAAGTAGTTATTTGTATTGATTTATTTGGGTTGCTCTAGTTCGCTGTGTAGTAGGAAGAAGCGACTACCCCTATATTCTACGAGTAGGGTATCTTATTTTTTTTATGGCAGTATATTGGTAAGCAAATAGTCTGACTACCTGAAGATAATTCGTTACAGCCGCTTATAAGAGTCTCCCTCTGGTTATCTGGGTTTGTACTCTTAAAGTTTAGACTTTATTTTGATTTTCTTGATTCGATAAAGCAAAAGTCAACGTGACTTTATTATTCATGTTGCATAAGGAAAATGGAACGAAAAACTCAAGGCTTTGCGAAAATATGTAAATTCGATTATTCTATTGATTTCATAAAAGATTCAGGAACGCAAGCCCATCAGGCTACAAATGAGTACACAAACCCAATAAATAAGTATATTTGTAATACTTTAATAATATTATAAATAGCAAAATTAGAACACTGAATAAATCCGAAAATTGACTTTTTTGTATGTAATTAGTCAAAGGTCAAAGGAAAAAGGGTTAAGCTTCTAGCTTTAAAATTGACAATATTTCCATATCCTCTTTACGTTCTTTCTCAAACTCTAGACTATTTATGTAGCCAATGTTTTTAAATTAGTTCTATAGTTTTGACTTGGAAAGTGCGACAGACGACTGTAACCACTTACCAGATGGTTGCTTGTTTGGCAAAATATTACACAAAGTAAACGACAAACAGACAGAGTTACTTTCATTTTTATAATATTAGTAAAGACTAGTAAGGATTTCTAATGATCTTTGATATTAAATATGATTTGTTAGCCATTTGTTTGATATTCAATTTATCTTTAGTTTCGTAGTCTTATTTAATGTATTAAGGTACAATTAAAAAAAGACGTAACGACGTAGATCGCAAAAAATGTATATACAATACAGGATATATAGATGCATATAAGTTAGATATTGGATCGTAGGTGCTTCTCTATAAACTGTAAACCTAGAAGTTACCCGATTTCAAAAGGAAAACAAAAACTTTCAATTGACAACCCTAATCAGCTCATAACACAAATCAAAAGATGGTTATCCATAGAAACAAAAGCGCGATCAATAGAATGCTATGTTGTGTAGTATTCCTCGCATGCTGATATAGGGCTATCGACATTTTTCATCAAAATATAATTTACTAGCAACCCGCCCCGGCTTCGCACAAGTGCAATGCTTATGTAAATATACCTACTACAAAATGTCCTTATTAGTGATGTGCCGGATATCCGTATCCGTATCCGCGGATATCCGAGGCAGAAGAAAGATCCGTATCAGTGTCCGTATCCGTTACTTTTTGGCGGATCTTTTACTGATCTATTTACCTTATTAATTAAAAATTTATAGATAACTATCATTAATACTCTTCGCAGCATATGCGATGAAAGACATTTTATAGCATTTTTTTTAAACCTTCGGTTTTTTTTTTAGTTAGATGAAATAACTTCTGCGGACTCTTTAGTCCGCACTCTTTTTTTGTGTTAGTATTTTTTTTTGTCCTTTTTCATTATCTATTTACAAGTAACATATCAATTCTTGGTTGGGAGAAGGTGTCTTTTTTCCGTGTTGTGAAACCAGATGGTCCCATGCCCCACAGTCATAGCCCCATCTATATCTATATTCTACTATAATATACTATTACAACCATTATTAACTATTCCTTAAAACTAACAATGTTCAATAATTAGACCTTCGGTTGGTTTTAATAAGAATTTCTAAAGATTTCTTTAGTAATCTAGTACTAAATGTAGCCTATGTTACTCAGTGATAATGTAGCTTTCTAATGAGAAAAGAATTATTAAAATCGGTCCAGTACTTTTTGAGTTTATTCGTTACACACAAAAATACAAAATAATGTTTCCTCTTTATAATATTACTACCGACCCGCCCCGGCTTCGCACGGGTGCAGTGAAAAAATGGTTATGGTGGGTTATCCCTAAGAGATAGACATATACCATCGCGGACTTTTTTGTGGATTTTTGTAAGTTGTACAATACTGTAGTACATTATTTTGGTCTATCTCGTAGGGTTCAGCCAGCGTTTGCAATATAAGCGCAAAAAAACGTGCTTATTTACGACATCACATTAGAAACCTTTAAATTTATCAGTGTTTCTCTACTATATTATGCATTTATTATACATACAAACCTTCCTTAAGAATCACTCTATCTATTAAAAAAAAACCGCGTCAAAATCCGTTGCGTAGTTTTAAAGATCTAAGCATACTCGTACATACGGACATACAGCGAAAGCGACTTTGTTTTATACTATGTATTGATTAGTGTAGATTTAGTTTGTATAGGAAAAAGCTATCTTTTTAGCGCTAATATTTTGTCATACCAGATATTATTTACTTAGGTTTAAACAGTATTTCTTCTTGTCTTTGTTATCAATCAGGAGAGAGAGGCTAAGAAGGAGCCTCACAAGGAGCACGAAACGTTGGGCACGTTCACAGCGGCAAGTGACTCCATACTATATGATATGATCGACCGACTAAACTCACTCTGTGCCTAAGTTCTAAGAACTATATAGGCAAATCTTGAAGACAATCGCTCCTTCAAGAGAGAAGGCGATGCTGGTTCTTCTTGTCTCGCTTCCCCTCTATACACGATACACCAGCTGGTGCCAGCGACTTCGTCTACGTAGGATTAGTATTTCAAGTAGCTTATATTAGCGTGGTGTATATTTTTATAAATTGCAGTCTGTGTTATTCTGCTATGCAGCTATATTATTGCAAAGATTCATTAAAATCCAGATAGTATTTTTTACGTGAAAGAGTAACATACTCACAAACTTTCGCATTTATAATATTAGTAGGGTTTGCCATTTTTGTTTTATTTTTTTATTTGGGAGTATTACACTTGATATAATTCCTGCCTTAAAACTTAAAAATTATATATATGTCGGAGCAAATAATCCTTCAGCATTTCTGTGCGCCTCAGACATGGCGGTTCCAAGATCAAAGATTCAACCACAGGCAAAGATCCGTTGGAGTATCGTGCATGCGCACCGAACATGTGCCGAAATCTGACTGCTTCGTGTTCGCTCTTACGTTTCATTGGCATGTTCCGTCGACATGCCGACCAAAAGGTGCTACTATATTCAGGAACAATTTGTCACAAATTAACAGTGGAATAGTACAGTCAGCAACATATCAAGATTTACTTTTACACTTTGAACATCAATACTTATCTCAAAGTCACCATATAAAGTCTGACGCATTGCTGTATGTAACAAAGATACTTAGCTTTCAACATTATTTTAATAGATTTTCCATTTACAAATTCAAAACAGGCAATATATAATGACATGCTTTTATCAAGTTGAAAATTCGCTCACACCCACTAGGTAATAATATAATTAAAAAATCATTTAGTCAAAACCGATACATAGCAGTGATAATAATGTTTAATTGGTTCAACTGTCGATAAAGGGATCTAAAACCATCTAATGAATCTGGAACAATTTGTTAGTTTAATAACTAAAATTTGTAATGCAAGCCTAGGAGCTCAATCCTTAAGGGCAAACCAGAAAATTCAAAAAGGTATGATCCACGCCAAGTGCTTTATGGCCACGGATAACTGGCTCAAGATTGCACTAAGCTCAAGCTTGGCATGGGTTCACTTGGCACATTGACAGACAGTCGGTGGAGGAGATCGGGGGAGGTATTGAAGCCTTCCCGAGGAGTGCTTTCCTGCACCGGCAGGGGAGCAAAAGCCGGGGGTCCTCAGATGCGACACTCGATCCTGAGGGGGAAAAGGGCTATACTAAAAGGATGGGACTTGCAAGTACTAAGATATGGAGAAAGGTGCCAGCGCCACAGTTGACATGGTAAAGTCGCGCTGTGCCTCGGCAGTCAAAAACTTCAGTTTTGTCGACATATATTACGAAATAATTCACACTGACTAATTATTGAAAATAACAATTCAAATAGACTTCGTATGGAAAAACTACGCACTTGTGGAGGGAAGGAGAATGGACGAATTGCGTATGAATAATTGCATAATGGATACTTGATAATTAACCCTAATCTATGTGTCCAAAATACAATATTGAAAAATACTTATAAGCTAACAAATAATCTAAATTATCTGCATGCAATTCGTGCATTTATGTTACTATTGCAAACTCATACATACGAGTATAACATTCTCGTTTCCATACGAACACGCGGGCAGGCATTCATCGGCGTCGCCCCTAATGGAGCAACGCTATTTTCTCTAATAGATTTCACTTTGTTACTTGTACTTTAAACAGTAATGGACTCATTACAGCCGCTCTACGAAGAAGGCTTACTATCTAAACTCTTAATTTTAGGAACGAAAGTAAAGTTCACTTTAGTATTTAGGGTAAGCGTATGTGTTCGGGATAGAAAATATATGATGGAATTAAGATAGTAATAAATGTATCAACGGCGAAATAATGTTAAGATTAGTTAAGATATATACATAAGTATTAGCATAGGAAATTAATAAAGTATATAGAATAGGTTCCCATAGTTTTGATTTATTTTTTTATGTACTTATAAAATAAAATATAAATAAAACTTCAACCAAATACCAATTACTATGAGTTAGATTTCATTGTATTAATTATCATATACTATTTTCAATAATTATATTTTAAATGTGAGTTTCAACATTTTAAAATAACAGAGTTTTTCTAACTAATTTGTGAATAGCAGGTGCGAAGCACCAGTTGAAGCCTTGAATACTTAAGATGTAGGTAAGTAGGTGGGTGGTATTTAATCAGTTTATTTATAGGCAACATAGGCTTTTTGATTAAAACGTTTCTCTAATAGTAATCTAATTATTTATTCTTCAGTTCTTTCTCTATAGCTAGTGATAGTACTATAGTTAGATGAGATTTCCCCAAATTCCGATTAAAGGCCGGATTTATTACTTACGCTAAAATGCACTTCATTCCTACGGTTCTTTAAGCTACTGTTAATGACTTAACTTCAAAAGACGCTTAGGATACGATCGGAGCGATCTCGTAAATCGCTGTCATTTCAGATCTAGAAGAAAGAAATGTGAAAAAATTCCTTTTGAACAAATTATGTTAAATCAGGGACCTTTCTTGGGACTTTATTTCATTACGAGCGTTTGGATGATCAAGCAACTTTGTCTTTTCTAGTATTCTGTTTTTATATTCAACTAGCTGATGCCTGCGACTTTGTCTGCGATGAACCCTTATCTTCATATTGCACAATTGATATATTTTTTTCTTGTAAACTGTAGCCTGTGTGTCATTCTCATATATAAGCTATATTATTGTTATGTTTATTTAAAGTCTTATCCGACCCGCCTGACCCCATCACTCGTGCAAACGAATCCCTCCCGCCGGCCACCAACCGTGTCGTCCCTCACGCCACACACCCACGTCTCTCGCTCACTCACCGCGCTCGTCAGCGAGCGCGAAGACCCGGGCTACACACTCGTCAAACATATACCCGGTACCGTCACGTACCGGGTAGATTCTCACCCTCTACTTCACGGCGATCTTGAGCGTTCGAGCGATTAGACGGCGCGCTCAAGTTGCGTCGACACCCTTTGATTCGCCCTAACGACCCCGGAACGTTCGCCGGTGTCGTTGGTCGGCTAGGTGTCGAACCTTCTGTTTGTGCGCCTTCCACAAACACACTCATTGCAAAGCTGAACTGAGGGTTCAGCAAAAACCCGCCCAAAAAAAAAAAGTTTCTTTAAAGTCCATTCAGTAATTTTTTCGTGAAAGTGTTACAAACATACTTATTTTTTACACATACATATTCATACTTACAAAATTTTCGCGTTTATAATATTAGCAGGCATTATGTAATCTGATATAATTAAAGACTGTACACTGAAAAAGTAATGGTAGCTCCTAGTTTGATTCCTATAATATATGATGACATACAAAGGAGTCCGAAAACAATCATCCAATTTTTAAATTTTTCTCTTGAAATCGATGCTCTTTTTTATATTAAATGAGATTTGAAGTGAAAGAAATTTATTTATTTATTTTATTTATTTATATATTTTATTTATTTACATAGAAACTTTGGCGTTTATAATATTACCAGGGATAAGGAGTTAGGAAAAAAATACCTCTCAAATTTTATGTGTGTTTTGAAACGCAGTTTTAAGTTTAAGTTTTAGTTTTAGTTAAGTTTAAGTTTTAAGTTTAAGTTGATTGGGTTACTATTAATGTATATATACTATTAATAGTATAATATAATTATATATATATACATGTATATATATATGTAACTCTTAAGTTATTGTTTTTTTTTAATTTTAAATATTTTACGTCATTAAGAGCCTGTAAAAATTTATATTGAATAAAGATTATTTGGATTGCAAATATATTGGAGTGTGCATGGAACAGATTTTAGAGGCTCATTCAGTCAGTCAAAAGAGTCATTATTTATGTTAAGGTCACTAGACTACATAAAGTAAATTTTCTTTCGTCTATGCTTATATGCTTACCTTTATAGACACTCTTAACTTATTTTATTTATTTACTCAACACGTACCTATAATAATATTCATAGACATTTAAATCAATATGCTTTTAGCTTAAAATTAAGTTTTAATACGTAAGAGCAATTACTTACAATCGGTGGTAAGAAAAAAAATAGTGAAGAAACCCAGTGAACGGCTTACTCGAATTTGACCACAAAAAAAAGAAACCTTATCACACACGCATAAGGCTCAATAAATCAGGAAACTGTTGTCCGCTTTATGAATATTAAAAAAGGGGGATTTTCCATTATCTCCCTCGGCAAAGGACTGCGAATACATTATAAAAAGTTTCTCCTTCCACTAAGTGATTTAGTACTTGTTAACATTCCGTACCGGAGGCATTTATTCCCCCACTTTTGCTAAATTAGTAGGTGATGGCTTTTGGAAGCAACTAATTCTTGTTAACTTGTTTCAATTCATTAAGTGATTTGACCGTGGGGTGTGTAATGGAATTAAAGTATATTTCTGTTTGATATTCTGATGTGAATCCTCTACGTAGATTACTTGTTGTTTTATGTACATCACTGAATTTATTAAGGATATTGATTTTATTTTGCTTGAACATTAATCATCAAACTAGGGAGAATGAACTACATAATTAGTGACCTTAGATAAAAGTTTTTTTGTTTAATAATCAATCAACTTTTTTTTTGTATTTTTAAATAATATCACAAGAACTAAAAAAGTTTATTCGTACACTGCAATCAAGTGCCAATAGATATAGTGCGGTTAAAAATACAAAGTCAAAAAATAATAGTAGTACATTTATATCTATGTATTTTGATAAAGCAAAAACAGTATACGCGAGATATACTCGTAGTTAAATGTGCGTACTACACGACATATGTGGCCCGCGTTGGTTAACTACTACTATTCCTATCATGTTTAATATCTAGCACTCTTAAATACAAGCTCCTTTACTACAATTTTTATAAAATTATTTATCATTTACACTGAGTTTTCCAATACATACTCGTAGATATAGAGGTGAATTCAAGAATAATTTTAAGTTAATTACTTAAACAGATATATTTTGTTAATAAGTAGAATTTTTATATTAATCTATCTTAATTTAAACTACATACTATTAAAGGTAAAGAACTTCGATTAGGTTCCCTGAAACGAGAAGTGTTTCAATATCTCTAATTGCAGTGCCTTTCTAAATTGCGTGACTATTTTTTGTGCAAAATATAAACCAGCCTTCCTGTCACGTAGACGTCCTGTAATAACTGAGTGCAAGTAAAAGTCGATGTGTTATTCCCTACGGTCTCAAAGTTACATGAGCATATTTGCATTGCTTAAGAACTTCAGCGGCAGCCGTGGTTAACTCAGGTACTGCTGAAGGTGTTAGAATACGAGTCATGGCTAAAGATCACAAAGAAACTAGAGATTTTCCTGATTTTAAGGGAACGGAGGTTAAGCGTCACTTCCCATCACGACGCATTAAAATTTTAATTATTTATATTATTTTTTATTTCAATAGGCAGCTTATTTATTAGAGTCGGGACTCTCGAATATTATCGTCAAGTCACTGTCTTTCTGTGTTCAACAGGTTGCACGCCAGTGAGTGTGCTTAGAATTTGCATAACATGGCTCTACTTGCACAATTTCACCATCAGACGACGCGACCTGGTGATGGTTTGACATATGTGTTTGACATTCCGCCCATTCGCACCAAACGATTCGCGTCCACATGTATGGGTCAATACCAAACCGTGGAATGATCTTCTTACGTCTGTATTTATTCAAATCAAATCAAATCAAATCAAATCATTTATTAGCATACTAAGTGTTGACATGAGATCTTATATATTTATTAGCACTTATAACTTAGTTACCGTTAGGTATAGCTAATTGTTCTCTTGGAGAACTAGAATTAATGTCATGCAATTATAATTAAATCTGCATACTGATATGATAATAACATCTACATTATAATTTAAACTCTACTATAATTAATATTCACATAATATATACTGAATTTATAAATTTTATATATGAGATCCTTTTAAATTAATTTTAATTATTCTTAGTAACCATTTTGTGTCGCTTGGCCCTTTAGGAAGGCATAATTTAACTTACATAACGTTTTGTAACATCTAATAGCAATTACAGTACTATACCAACAACAATGCATTCATAGCCAGCAAATTTATATATATGTATATATATATATCTACAATATTCATATTATATCTTTATGTATTTATAATAATTACTACATTTATGAATACCTAGCTACATCACACTTGAAAGGTAGGTTTGAAATAATAGAAGTATATTTTACGACTCTAAAAATTCATTTACTGAATAGAAACATTTTTCAACGAGGTAAGTTTTTAATAGTTTAGAAAACGTTTTAAAGTCTTTTTCGTTTTTTATATGTTCCGGTAATTTATTAAAAATTTTTATAGACATATTATACGGACTTTTACTTATCAATTTTGTTCTAGAATAGGGTAGGTATAAGTTATTTTTATTTCTAGTGTTAAGGTTATGAAAATCGTTTACTTTTGGTATATTATCAATATTTTTGAAGGTAAATATTGCTATATCGTAAATTTTATTACTTTTTCATTTAATTATTTGACACACAAAACAGAATACAATCGATTGTTGATATTTTTTTCTTGTACATTATCACAGACCAGATTATTTTAAAAAAGTATTTTTAAAATCATTTTGAATTATATAATTAATTTTATTATTTCAGAGCAAGGGTGAATAGGCATCAATTGAATTTACGTGTTCTACCTTAGTCCATGTCTTTGCTTTCCATCAGGGAAGATTAAAGTCTAACACGCTCAAATTTATATTTAAAAAAATATATCGCAAAAATGTTTTTCTATATAGGTTGTTATTTTTTTTTTTTTTTTTTTATTTTATAGCATAGGGTAGCAAACGAGCAAACGGATCACCTGATGGTAAGTGATAACCGTTGCCCATGGACACCCGCAACACCAGAGGAGTCACAGATGCGTTGCCGGCCTTTTAAAAGGGAATAGGGGGAATAAGGGGAATAGAGGGGAATAAGGGGGGTTGGGCCTCCGGTACCCTCACTCACTCGGCGAAACACAGCGCAAGCGCTATTTCACGCCGGTTTTCTGTGAGGCCGTGGTATCACTCCGATCGAGCCGGCCCAATTCGTGCCGAAGCATGGCTCTCCCACGGAAAAATGTTATATATTGGTAGTTTCGTCAACAACGCTTTTGGTTATGTCTCCTCATATCATGCATCTTTATAAGACACGGTCCTTTAAAGGCATCCGTGGAGGATTAGATCCAACGCGTAGGGCCATTTAAGCGAAATTTATTGACAGTGTGCGTGGAGTGTACCAACTAGATCGAATCTCTATCTGCACAATGGGAAATGCAGTTAGACTATACCCAGTTAGATCCAGAGAAACTAATCTCATTACAGGTCAAAAGGTTTGTGGACTATTGTATTTCGATTTTGGTGTTAATGAGACTGGATGTGTTATTATTATGAGTTACATTTTGCAAATGATTATTAAAGTACCCATTGTTTTTTTTTTTTTTTTTTCATTTATTTACCATATAAAGAATGTTACAATCATTTTACATAAATCAATGCATACAAAAAACCACAGAGGTTTATACGCTTATGCAATTGATTTTAAACTTAAATATTTGCTTAATTTAATACAAAATGAAAACAGTCATTTATACGTAGTATTATTTTTACACAACAATATATATTGAATATAATGGATAGGTAACTAATATATTATGGAATCACAATAAACCTAAAAAATATTCTTTCAATTTTAACTTAATGTTGTTGTTAATTGTCAATTTGAAGAAAAGTAGCAATTAAAATAATAAGAAACAGTTCGAAACCAAACAAAGTAATCGAAAGCTGCCATTTAACATGAGCCTGTCGTTACCATACCGCCGCATATTATTATAACTTTGTGCCAGCATTTAGTTTAGCGTTCACAATTGCCAAATTCAAGTTCTGTCTAGAGAGTACATTAATTATAATTTAATGTGAAATTTCAGAGCTGAATTTGACGTGCAAACGTAATCATCTCCATATCTTTGTAAATGTCTCTACTAATTCATACCGTTTCGTTCTAATGTAATTAGGCAATATTGTCACAGTATTGTTGGATCATTTTCAGTTTCAAATTGTGTTTCAACTGGATCAAATAGCATTTGAAGGCTAAATATTTTACTGCTTGTATAATATACTAGCTGTGCCAGCGACTTCGTCCGCGTGGAATAGTTATTTTGAGCATCATATTTATTTTTGTAAACAAACACCTCAGCTGTTACCCGATCGCATGACAACGCGGCATATTCAAATTTGATCACCATAAAAACGGTTCTAATGAGATAACATTAAAAGATAGACATATACTGTCGCTGACATTTTTTTAGATCATTTTAAGTGGAATAATTCTTTCATACATATTTTTTTGGTATCTAGAACCGTTTTCGCAGCGCACGTAACGGAAGCCCGCAAAGATGAATAATTTTCCCCGTTTTTTCCACATTTTCTATTATTTCTTCGCTGCTATTAGTCGCAGTTTGATATTATGTAGCCTAAAGCCTTCCTCAATAAATGGGCTATTCAATAAAAAAAGAATTTTTCAATTCGAACCAGGAGTTCCAGAGATTAGCGCGTTCAAACAAACAAACTCTTTAGCTTTATAATATTAGTATAGATATTATTTGTATTTTTTTTTAATTTGACGATCTTTGCAGTCGACTGGTTGGTATACCGGTTTCAAGGTGTCGCCAGCTCTGAGGTCCCGGGTTCGAGTCCCGGTGGGGGCAGATGTTTGCGTGATGAATGCGAGCATTTGTACCTTAGTCGTGGTTGTTATAATATATTTCTACCAAATTTATATGTATAAAATATGTATGTCTAACTTTAGGCTATTGGTGTGAGTGTAAGATATATTTATTTATTATTATATATTTATTAAGAAACTAAACCAAAATATTTAATTAAATATAATTAATACTTGACTAAATATAATAAATTATATGACTAAAACTATATAACAAATATATATTTTTTATACCACAAAAGAAAACAAGCTTACGGCCCGCCTGATGGTAAGCGGTTACCGTAGCTTATGGACTTTTGCACAAGAGGTGTCACTCGCTCGTTGCCGACCCTTCAAGAACCTATTATACCAATAAAAGTAATTAACATGGAATAGGATGGAATACGATTTTTTAGCAGTTTTAATATTAAATACACAAACCGTTATAACGTTGATATTCGCTCTTTGAGATTATTTTATAAAATGAAAAAAAAATAACATTTAAATCTAACTTAACCATATAAAAATAATATAAAAAATATATTATTATTTCTATAAGTTATTTCCATAACAGAGGAACAATTTATTGTATATAGGTTTTGCCAGGGATGTGTTTTCTCTCCTTTCAAATATTTACAATCACAGATCAACTAAACAAGTTTGATATTACGTTTTTGTAGACAATAATACTTATATCACCTCCAAAATAATAAGTTGGGCATTAAATATTCTTTACATTTAATTACTCGTTAACTTTATAGTCCTTTTTCATAGGAGTACTTTCACTTGTATTTTAAATCCATGAAAAGACAGGACGATAACACTTTGTGGAACTTTGTTAATGCAATGTTGCAATGTAATTTTAAAAATGTTTGACGTTACACCGTACTTACTAGTATTTGATACATATATACTCGTAGCTACGACGACTAAACGTAATGGGAACACTAAATGAATGCGGAATCAAAAACAATAAAAGATTTCTGCAAATTAAATTAATTCAATGCCATCAAACAGTTGTACAAAGAATCAAACGTAACAAGTTACCTAATGTATAAAAAGCCTTGAAAGACAGCATTAAGGTTGACATTTGCACGACAGTGATTCTGAGAGATAGCTCCCCTAAATGTGACGCAATGGATTACACCACCAATGTACTGTAATCGCGTTTCATGTTCCCCAATTACAAATGTAATTAAAGCGAGGCGTTTTGTAATCTGTTCATAACGCACGGAGACATTCCCTTGTCGGTTGATGCGCGTAGCCAGAATGGAGTACGAAAAGTAGAGTCTATATTTCCCTTTATTCTTTAAGGTGCCATTGTGAAAATTATAGAAACAATTATACAAATATGAATGTAAGTTTAATTAAAACATTAGTGACATTAAATATCATGAACATAATAGCAGTTTTACTGACTGTGCGGAGTTGTTATAAAAATCAAATTAGAATCTTCGGTATTGGAGAATATTAGGGTCGTTTGACATAAAAACCAGTGAATCTCCTCCGTCCTCTATTGTGCCCCTCTGTTGTTTAAATATATTTTGTTATTTTAAAATTACATTGATATTTTGGGATTATATTGCCTCTACTCAGAATGTCTAAGCTGTACAATCAGGCATTTTTTTCCTTCTGTAAAGTAGAGGCTGCGAATCGTCATAGATACCGCCGCTACCAGTATCGCGGTGGTTATTTCGAACTCCTGACTGATTGAGGTGACTCAACCTATAAGGCTTACTGAATAAATTCGACCCAATGCCTTGGCCCTAATTACCGCTTGTAGTAAGAGCGACCGCTCTCCACGGGGTGCGGGGCAGAAGTAGTCAGGCTAGTTATGTAGTTAGCTACATAAAAAAATTCAAATATTTTGAAGGTACATTAAGGAATTATTGGAAGAAGAAATTATTGTTATTGATAATTACGTAAATAATTATCTAAAAGAATAAAATGTAAAGAGAAAGTCGAGACATGTATCACTCAATATGTTTATTAAAGACAGATGACACATTAACCTTTGACAAGTAATTCAAAATATATCGTGCATAGTGGTTGCAGTGTCAAACTAAAATAGTAGATTGTTAACCGAGGGTGGAAAGAATCAATTCCCGAGGTATTTAGGCTATAGTCCGAGAAGGAATTTATTCTTTTACCCGTGTTAAACACTCTACTTTTCACTTCGAATATATGAGGAAAATAAAACATTGGTTGTTTATTTAATCTATTTATTGATAATATATGATAATATCAGTAGACCATCCGTAGGCAGAACACAATTTGCCTCGTCTTTAATTGAATCTGGTGTCAATATTTCGGAATCGCTTGAACTCATTTTTAAAATTAAAATCTTAACTAGTATAAGAGATTATTTGAATTTTTTCAAATTCCGTCACAGATATATATAATAAATTCACATCCCGCCAATTTATGTCGACTGTTTAAATTGGAATATGGAATATGGAATATGGAACTCACCGCGTGTTTTTTGCGGCTTATTCCGCTGGAAGTAGTTTGCGCTAAGTTCACACTGGCTGTTTAGAAACTCACATGGCCGCAGCATTTTTTTTTATAGTTCACAGCTGGCAGTTCGTAGCTGACATTCGTAGTTCTATTTTTAAAGTTCATTCCGGCCCTTGGGTGGGAAGTAAATTGTATGAGTTTTTCCCTCCCTATGTCGGGAAGCAGCATTTTCCACCCAATAATCAGATCAAAACAACATAACTTTCCGAGTATGAGAAATGAAAAAAGAGATTTTCCACAATTGTATTACAGTTTGTATTGTTTAATTTTAAATCATACGGTAATCATCTATATATAACTTGGCACTAAGCCTAATAAGTTTATTTAAATTATTATTGTTAGTAAAAAATTTGTTAGTAAATCAGTAAATAAACGGTAATGGACGAAAATCTGGTAATAAATAATTCTTGTGAGCTTAAAAGTAAATTTGGGAGTACATATTTTCAAACCACCTAATCAATAACACAAGTGATATAATAGATTATGGGCTAAAATTAAGCTATTATATAAATATAGCCATGTTTCTTTACATCATTACGTGCAAAGATACATAAAACATAGAAAAAATTACTAACTTATTGTATACATAAATACAGTTATTACTTGGTTTACACGGGTAGACTAATATCTAAGAGAAGAGAAGCCTCAACTTTTTATTTATGAAAAACTAGCTTGTTGGCCACGGCTTCGCACGCTTATATTGGATTTTTGAAAGGAAAGATATATTTTTTCGTGGTAAAACTATATTATTTTCTTCCCACGTCTCCAATCCACATTACATCAAATTACGGAAAGCTGTTTTATCTAATTTTCCTGCAGGAAAAATAGTATTTCCCGTGCTATGTGCCTATGCCTTTTCCTGGGTTTCAAACTATCCCTACATCACCTTTCATCAATATCAGTTTAGTAGTTTGTGACCTTTTTCAAACATAAACGTTCATCCCCTATTTCTACCCCCTCGCAAAGCTGTAGAACTTTTCGAAAAACTTTATTCTTCAAATATGCTAAGTACAGTTTTATCAATCGTTAATACGTTAAATTATTAATAAATTCATTATCGGTTTTGCTTATAATATTTTTACAATTATTTTTAAAATTGGTTTTCATATTTTTCTATTCAGAAAACGTTTTAGCCTGTTTCTTATATTTTATACCTGTTATATTAAATTAATAGTTTTATAATCTTTAATTATTTTTATTACAATCATAAGGTAATAAGAAATATTTTATTAATAATATTATGTATTAATTCTTATTTTTTATTATTATTAAAGATTATTTCGCACTGCATTTTCAAAAGTTTTGAGTGTTTTTGGATTGAGAGAAAATTATTTATTTACTTATAGAAAGTTGTTTTAACAATTCGCATTGCAGTAAATAAGATTGAGTACATACTTTTGAATAAATTAAACTAAATGTAAAGTATTAAAATTAATGTATATAAATGTAACTAAAGAAATTAACAGAGTACCAGAAAAATATAAAATATGGACTAGTTAAAAAGAAATGAAAAAGCGGTAATGGCAAACCAAGCCTTCAAATAATTTGTGTACGAATGTATGTAAATAAATGGTCGATGTATGACTTAGACACTGCTTTAGTCTTGTTTCTGTTATTGTGAAAATGGAGGTTAATTTCATATTCCACATTGAAACAATTTATTAATAATTTTCAATTAATCCTTGCAGAATTTCAGGTTTCATTAGAGGGCCCAAGCACTCGCAGGCTAACTTTGTAATAAAATTTTATAACGCTAATGAAAATTTTGTTTCGATACCTGTACAACAATGAAAAATGTTTGTTCTTAATTGAACTTAATTATCTATACTAATATCTATACTAATATTATAAAGAAGTAAAGTTTGTATGTTTGTATATTTGTATATTTGTTAAATTGTAAGGGGTAATCTCGGGATCTACTGAACCGATTTTAAAAATTCTTTCACCAATAGAAAGCCACATTATTGTTGAGTGTCATAGGTTAAATAAAAAACCGAAAAATAAAAAGACTTTTACGTGGTAGTCCGTTTTGCAAAGTGAATCGGAGAAAAAACGGGCAGCGGACGGCGCGCGTTGGCTTCGGGTGCTCGCTTCGGGGATTATTAATATTATGCCCAACGAAGTGGGCACGGGTCAGCTAGTTTATGATAAAAAAATAGGGGGGAGGAGGGAAATAATACGGAATTTTGTAGTAGCTCCAATCTTACTGAACATTGTATTTGTATTGAAATCAGCACTAAAACTTATAAAATTTTGAATAAAAAAAGAGGAAAATTTTTGACAACTAAAATTATATTTATTTATGTAAAATATATATCTTATATATCTATTATAATTTTTTTATACATAGGTATATTTTCTATTTGTGATTCCTAAATTATAAATAACAGAAAAAAAATATGAAAAATTCAACCAAATTGGCATCAGAAGAATAAATACCATACTCAACAATTTCTTTCCAATCACTTATTTCAGTTTCAAAGTACAACCACGTCGGTACTTGTTGCAAAGTAAAGAGCCTAAACAAATATTGTTCGGTTATGTAAGAACTGTGCTTGCTTTCTTTTAGAACTCCCGGTCCGAGTTCGGTTTGCGGGAAAACATTCATTCGTGAAATCATTCCCTTCAAGGAATCTGCGCCGCTTCATTCGCAAACATACGAACATAATGGAAAATGAAAAATAAATTCGAACGCGTGTTCCTCGTTCCTTGAAAAGTATTTTATTTGCTAACATGCTCTTTGCGGAAGTTAATTCTATGATTGCTGCGGTTCGCTTTTTGGCTCGTCACGAGTTTGTCGTTCGACGTTAGTGTTTGAATATTTTGCACCAATGTAACTCATGTTGAGAACCGGCTGGATGGGAGCAGCCTAGCTATTAAACAGCTAAAGCGGAATATTTATTACACTTCTAATTGCCAACATTAAATTTAAAACGAATTCTAAATTTAAAAATTTGATTTACATGTTCCTTTCGCTACATGCAAAGATAATAAGTAGGTCCTGTGATAAACTTATTGGAAGTTCGCCTCTTTTCTTATCTATGGTGGTTTGACCTATGCTGAAGCCACATATGGCTATGTTCAGCTTTACTGTGAGTGAGAACTCCTGTGTCTAGTGACTTTATATACATACTTTTATTTTCCCGCTTTTTCATTTTAGTCAGCAACAGTGTCGCCACCGTTTCGTACTTTTTAGTCAAATCAAATGAACTTTTTACTTTAGAAGTGCTCGACTTAATTGAAAATGAATTCTTTTTTTAAATAAAATAACAATCATAACAATAACATTGAAATATATTGAATTAATTGAATATTATAGTGAAATCAAATAAATATAATAAAAAAGGTCAGTTCCCACTTTAGCCTTAATATAACTTCTGTGTCTCTGTCGTTTTTAAAAATCAATAGAAATGAAATAGCAATCGAATTCAGATTTCAATAAGTCTTTGTTGTATTTAGGTATTTTGTTGATAGTATTCTTTTAGAGTTAACTTAAAACTTATTGTTCTATTCAGCTCCTATTTCTTTGACTTCTCGGAACCCACAATCACTGTATTATTACTAAGAAACCGAACTTCAATAATTATATTATTTCAGAATTGAAATGCTTAAGTCAACTTTATTTTGTATTATAACAGTTTATTGGAGTTAAGACAATTCCACTGAAATCGTTTTATGTAAAAATGTTGTATATCTTAATTTATTCACATATTGAACGTCACACTCGAGTTTAAAAGTGACCCTATACTAATTAAAGTGTCGTTTTGGATTTACCTATGTCTAGCGTGATAGGTTTGCATTGCTGTGTTCCGGTATGAAGGGTAAGAAAAAAAAACCTTCATAAAAAGAGCATATTCCCATTTAAAAGGCCGGCAACGCATCTGTGACTCCTCTGGTGTTGCTATGGGCAGCGTTTATTGCTTACCATATAATCCTATAAAAAAAAAGATAGGCAGTGAACTTAGTTAGGTATACTGTTTCTTGTGAGGTTGAAGGTTTGCTTCGAATCTCACAGAAACCATATATGTATAGGCTTTACTGTGTGACTTGAATGTTCTCGAATGCTTCAAGGTTATTCAATTATTAAATTGCGAATTTGTTTTTCAATCAAAACTTTTAGTTTTTATGCTGCGCATTTCATCATCACAGTTCATATACATCCCCACCGAGGGGCACGAGCCTACCCGAACTATGTTAGAGCGATTGGCCTGAGTCAATCACGCTGACTCAGTGCGGTGGTTAACTTCATACACCTTTGAATTATTCGCAAGTGTATGCAGGTTGCCTCACAAAGTTTTCCTTTACAGTCACATAAATATACATGTGAAATTTGAAAAACGAAAAACACATTAGTACTTGGCAGTATCGACCCCGGGTTTCGCGAATCAACTTTACTGTGTGACTTGAATGTTCTCGAATGCTTCAAGGTTATTCAATTATTAAATTGTCAATGCAAATTTGTTATTCAATCAAAACTTTCAGTTTTTATGCTGCGCATTTCATCATCACAGTTCATATACATCCCCACCGAGGGGCACGAGCCTACCCGAACTATGTTAGAGCGATTGGCCTGAGTCAATCACGCTGACTCAGTGCGGTGGTTAACTTCATACACCTTTGAATTATTCGCAAGTGTATGCAGGTTGCCTCACAAAGTTTTCCTTTACAGTCACATACGTATATATATATGAAATTTGAAAAACGAAAAACACATTGGTACTTGGCAGTATCGACCCCGGGTTTCGCGAATCATCGCATTCTTAGCTGTAAGATATGCAAAGACTTATCTAAATTATCTACCATAGATATCATTGTATCATAGATCATGTAGATAAAAGTCACACTAAATATATTAATGTATGTATGTATAATATATGTATGTCTATCAGTTACCCTAGATCCTATAATCCTTTAAAGACTTACTATCTCGTATCTGGCATGCTCCTTTCAGGTCAATATTTTGGATATGTTGTTCGAGCTGAGCAAAACATGTAATGGTGGCAAAAAAGTTAACGACGCATTTTCCCGCTAGGGGGCTCTGAAGTCTGAATTAGAAAATCGTGGTTTTCGGCAGAATCCGCAGATTTTTTGATATGTTGTTCTCTTTGACGAGCTGATTCAGAACATTCAACTTTTAGAAAAAGTTAATGACGCATTTCCCGCTAGGGGGCTCTGAAGTCTGAATTAAAAAATCGTGGATTTCGGCAGAATTGCTAGGGGGCTATGATATTTTCCATGTTACAAGCAATAAACAAATAATTAAGATAAATGAATTAAAAATAAAACAAATAATTAAAAAAGTTTAATTTGTATTATACTAGCGACCCGCCCCGGCTTCGCACGGGTGCAGTGAAAAAATGGTTATGGTGGGTTATCCCTAAGAGATAGACATATACCATCGCGGACTTTTTTGTGGATTTTTGTAAGTTGTACAATACTGTAGTACATTATTTTGGTCTATCTGGTAGGGTTCAGCCAGCGTTTGCAATATAAGCGCAAAAAAACGTGCTTATTTACGACATTACATTAGAAACCTTTAAATTTATCAGTGTTTCTCTACTATATTATGCATTTATTATACATACAAACCTTCCTTAAGAATCACTCTATCTATTAAAAAAAACCGCGTCAAAATCCGTTGCGTAGTTTTAAAGATCTAAGCATACATACGGACATACAGCGAAAGCGACTTTGTTTTATACTATGTATTGATATTACAAATGATCAACAATCTAATCTACAAATAGTAAGCTCGAATACTATTGCAGAAATGCAAAGCAAACGGGTGGAGGCTACAAGTCCATGTTTTATGTATAAGACCACAGTGCAAGTTTCGGTTTTGCACACGGCTTTGCTTTCCAGCCCCATTGAAATACAAATTTCTTTTGGAGAACTTCGCGAGAATAGAATATGCTATCGTGTCGTTTTTAGCATTTATTTGTATATTTATTAGTTTTCACACAAGATAGGACGAAACAAAAAATATCTTGAAAATTAAAAAAATAGAGTGCTGTTTTATTTTTTGTAAGAAATGTCAGTCAGCAACCATGCTACGAATAAAATAAGTAATTAAGTTCTATAATTGGTTATTCCATGAGTGATTGAACTTGGTTCTTTCATAACACGGTCCATAATATAATGACAATCTAATATCGTCTGTATGAAGTCTCCTAACAAGGCTACATTATATTAATAGTCTTGCGAACAATATTTTCGGTGACTATAACGCTGTGTGGAACATATATAACCAATAACTTTAGTTCGTGTAAAGAAAATTGTGTTTTTAATTTCTACATACTATCGAGGTAGGTAAGCATTTACTTTGAATGCAGATAATTAATTACTGTAACTTCATGTTGCAAATTAAAATTTTGATTTAAAACATAATATGCATTACCGAAAATGTAAAAAAGTCTTGATATAAGATTATTATTGATGCTATGGAGTGACCCGGCGTGAGTGAGGTTGGGTATGTCATACCCGAAAAGTTTCTAAACGCATATATGTTATTGTTGCCATGCAACTCCTGTCGTTTCAGTAGCTGGAGGTAAAGATGCAAGGTACAGTATCGAGTTTAGTGTTGCGCCGGTGGCGACGGTAGATACAGTGCGTACACGCGGCTGGGGCACGGGACTGTGTTGATTTGTTGGTGTAATTTTAGTGTTCTATTACATGATCTCACAAGACTTTTGAGTTTCTTTTTTATTTATAATAATAAGAAGACACTAATGTTGATTCACCAAAGTTGGAATTTTGTTCGATTTTTATACCAAAAGAAGTTAATTGCCTAAATTTGTATTTTTCAAAGAAAATTTTGGATACTTTGTTATTTCAATTAAAAATAATGCTCTTTAACTCAATGTTTTTTTATTTATTCATCTTGTTGAATAGTTACTACGAGTATTATTAATATATCTTAAGCATAAATGCTAATTACACAATCATAGTATCAAAAATTTTGCATCAAAATTTTGGGTATATCGTACCCACCTCATAACTGGTGTAACAATTTATCACCTCATTCACGCCGGGTTAAACTATTTAATTAACGTAATTATAGTATACATTTTTATAAATATGTATATCGATATGCGTCAACGCAACCATTGTTGACAGTTTCACAAACTATTTTCTAATAACTGTAACAGTACCTCAGAGTATTTTTTAGTCTTGTTTTAAATTCTTTCAGATGCATAGATACAGGCCTCGCGATGCTCAACTACATAGTTCCGCGTAATCTAACTTTAAGGAAACTATCCGGCTAAGTGGTATTCATGAAGTCTACTATAAGTAAGTATCTTAGAAAACAGAGTACGCTTATAAATTAGGACCATATGCGTTGTTATATGAGTTTATTATTCCGTAATATACCTAATCAACTTTTTTTCCACGATAATTATAAATGCTTTTTGTACCTGTCAATAAAAACGATAAAACTTGGTAGTACAATTGAAGTACGAAGTCAGTCGACAAGTAGTCTATTTATACTAGAGTTTGTCACGTAACATATTCGGGGAAAAACATAACAGCATTTGCATAGATTTCAAGTTTCAAAGCTTGACAGCATAAAAACGGCTAGTTTATGTGGCACGTTACGGGAAGGAAGTAGGAGCAATAAATTTGCATTTTCGAACGAAAATCTTGTGTAAATCTTGGATTATATGAATTCGGTCACGTGCTCGTGTGACATACGAACTGTTGAGAAATAATTGAGATTTTTTCCAATTTCATTTTATATCAACTGCATACAGTATAAATAAACTTAAGGTCATATCTTTCGTAGTTGAGTGGTTAGTACAGTTTTACGGTGTCGTCAGCTATAAGTTCCCGGGTTTGAGTCCCGGGGAGGCAGATGTTAGTGTGATGAATGTGAGTATTTGAACTTTAGTCATGTTTGTTAGTATATATTCCTATCATTTCGTTCCCCGTTCGGGTTAGGCTAATTGGTGTGGCATTGATTGCGGCAATGCTGGCGGACGAGGGAGGTTGGAGAGCTGTGGCCTCCTTCTGTGAAGCAGTGATGCTTCAGAAGGAGGCCGCCGAGCGGGGTCGGGAGATGGCCAATCCCGCTCGAAGAAGACGGCGCCGGGCTCGGTAGCATAGCTGCGGCGCCGCCGCAGGTCGCCGGCGCGCGCGAGAAAGTCGTGACTGCTACGGCGACCCGGGATGGACCACGCCCGTTTTTGATAGGAATTTCACTGCGTGATCGCGATTGAAATGGTGACATTAATAGAAGAGCAAAGATCACTGGAAAGAATAGCGGATGATGAGTGAAAGCATGGGTAGAGCTTGTTTCTCTCAGCACTGGAGCAGAAAGGACTTCTAGTATGAATTCTCCTTTTCTGTCTTCCAGTATGAATTAAGAAATCATGGGTTCATGTCATGGAGCAACGTTGTTAAGCTCTCAAGGTAGACCGATGGTTAGGTAAAATTAAAAAAAAAAACAATATTATACATAAAACGCTGCATTCGTGAAATGATCCTAAAAACCTTATACGTACGTATGGATAAATTTAACATTTATCTTTTAAAAAATTATATGTAAAACTTAAAAACAAAAGTTAGATTCATTAAATGATCCTGAAAAGCCTTATACACGTATAAAACGTATAAATAGAGTTAAATTTATCTTAACATAAATATAAAGATATAGGCGACTCGTATTTTTATCCTGGCTGTTTTTGAGAGCGCATTGTGATTTATTGACGCTGAACCAACTTCCATTCTGTTCCTGTTCTAGTTTGTCTTTAGAAGTTTCCGAGTTTACACCTACAAAATATTAGAAAAATGGTTCCGAGGTAGAAATAAATCAAACAGAAAAATCGCTACCAGTTTTCATATTTTAACTCATTAGATTGTAACTGATTGATACTCCTGAGTATATAACACTTAGGCTGAGATAAATAATAAATATTTTCATAGCAAATTATGCTCATCATCTATGCGCTTAAATGGCTATAGCAAATGAAGGTAATGGCAAACTCTCAAATTTAACAACGAAATGGCATCGTTTTTACAATAATTTGTCTACGTCTAACTAGTCGTCGTAACGGTTTTTGTTCGCAACGTAGAGAGTGCAAAGAACTAGAGGCTCTTTTCTAGGGAAATGCCTTTTACAACAACGTTTCAAAAGTGTTTGCGATTTATCCGTTTCCACACATTTAAATTATTTGTCAACTAGCTTTCTGCCCGCGGCTTCGCCCGCGTGAATTTCGGAATTGGGTCTATAGAGGGTTAAGGGTCATAGCTTTTGCTCACGGCTACATATACGCGGAAGTCGGTTTATGGCGCTAAGGTTTTATCGCGCTTCCCGTTAGACTATCCGTTTTTTTGAGATAAAAAAATACCGCAAAACCTTGCTCGAGAATCACTCTATCTATTGATGAAAACCGCATGAAAATCAATGCAGTGGTTTCTGAGCGAAGCCTTTATTGCGCATCCCGTGGGATTTGTCGATTTTTCCGGGATAAAATGTAGCCTATGTTACTCTCCATCCCTTCAACTATCTCCACGTCAAAAATCACGTCAATTTGTCTCTCCATTTTGCCGTGAAAGACGGACAAACAGACAGACACACTTTCCCATTTATAATATTAGTATGGATAATACTGAATAAAGGTTATTACTGTTAAGGATTACTTAGATAGCAACAATGGTTGCATTTATTTTAATAACTCCATAGTTACGTTGCCAAATATTTTTACAATAGCAAAATATACAACATAAGAAAAAAAAATAGCTCTTGCTTGTTTTCTTGTTGGTTCTTTCCATTACAGGGTCTCGCGCCGTAGACTTGTAAACTAATGGCATAGCATCTTTAACATGCAAAAGTAATTGTAAAAATCCTATATATTTTTTTTTTATAGCATAGGGCAGCAAACGAGCAAACGGATCACCTGATGGTAAGCGATAACCGTTGCCCATGGACACCCGCAACACCAGAGGAGTCACAGATGCGTTGCCGGCCTTTTAAAAGGGAATAGGGGGAATAAGGGGAATAGAGGGGAATAAGGGGGGTTGGGCCTCCGGTACCCTCACTCACTCGGCGAAACACAGCGCTAGCGCTATTTTACGCCGGTTTTCTGTGAGGCCGTGGTATCACTCCGGTGGAGCCGGCCCAATTCGTGCCTAAGCATGGCTCTCCCACGGTAAAATAATACATTATATGAATATATTATACGGCTATATGAAGAATACATTTTTGATTTTGATTTTTAACAAGTTTTGATTTGTATGGTTCGGTCTGGGTGAATATGCGCGACAGACGCTACATAATGGCGAACATTTTAATATCCGATATTTGTGAATTATTACACGAGGGTACTACATTGCTCTTTGCGTATAAGGTAGTAATATATTACTAAAATATTAAACCCGATTACCTAACGAACTAAAGATACATGCTTCATACGACTTTTCTCAACTTACTTGCCAAGAAAAGTTCTGTTATAATTTAGTTATTGAAACAATTAAAGTCAAAGTCAAAGTCAAAGTCAAAATATTTAATTCAAGTAGGCAATTAGATATGCTCTTTTGAATAGTCCAAATTTTTTTTTTCCCTACTACCCATTCGGACTTCTTTTAGTTATAGAGAAGAACGGGCGCAAGAAACTCTATAACTTTTACAGAAGCAACGACATTTACAAAAATATATATCGTTACCAAGTCATACAAAAGTCAACTTATAGGTACAAGTATAATTACAAAGGTTCATGGCAATGCCTGGTGGAACTAAGAAACATTAAGTCCAAGCATTCATGTCTTTTATATAATCAGTAACCGTATAATAGGCTTTGCTAATAAGTACACTTTTAACAATGATTTTAAATTTATTTAGGCTTAATTGTACAATATTGCTTGGAACTTTGTTGTAAAAACGCACACAGTTACCTCTGAATGAATTATTAATTTTATGGAGTCTAGTGTGAGGCAAATGTAATTTATTCTTATTTCTAGTATTGAAGCTATGGACATCACTGTTTTTACTAAATAAATGAATGTTTTTATGGGTATATATTAGATTTTCATAAATATATTGAGACACAACTGTCATTATACCAGTGTCTTTAAATTTATCTCTTAAAGAGTCTTGCATTTTTAGATTATAAATTGCTCGAATGGCCCTCTTCTGCAGCACAAATATAGTTTGAATGTCGGCAGCATTTCCCCACAGCAAAATACCATACGACATTACACTATGAAAGTAACTAAAGTACACCAATCTAGCTGTTTCTACGTCAGTTAATTGGCGTATTCTCAAAACTGCAAATGCTGCAGTGCTGAGCCGTTTTGATAGTTTATCAATATGTGGGCCCCACTGAAGTTTGGAATCGAGAGTAATTCCTAAAAATACTGTGGTGTCCACGAGGTCCACATTTCTATCCTTTATAATTACTTCGGTTTTCACCTGTTTTACATTTGGCAAATTAGAAACAACACATATCAAGGTGGTACATAAAAATACTAAAATATAATGAGTGTTATACGACTTAGATTACGAACAAGTGTGTAAATTCTTTGCAGTTGAAATAACCAAGATAGATGTGTACACCATCCTTTTATGTTTTTTTTTGCGAGGGGAAATGCTCCTTATGCACCATGACGCAGCGCTGGCTAGGCGCGGCCGTGTGGGGCTCTCCAGTCTGAGAGGACCGGTGGTACCCACTAAGACCCTGGTGTTCTCTGGGCCCATGCGGGGCACATAGCAAGATCCGGTTCGCGATTCCACCGCCATGCGCCCCGGGATATGTGTACACAATCCTTTTTTTTTTTTTTTTAGGGGGGAAAATGCTCCTTATTCACCTTGACGCCGCGCTGGCTAGGCGCGGCCGTGTGTGGGGCTCTCCGGCAGAGTGCCGGTTCTACCCACTAAAAACCCCCCAGGTTCTCTGGGCCCATGCAGGGCACATGGCGGGGTGCGCTTTCGCGATTCGACTGCCATGTGCCGGGACCGGCTCGACCAGCAGAATGGTCAAGCCATCGTCAAAGGAGGACTGTCGAGAACCCCTGGACAGTCCCCCAGACAGAGAGACCCACACCTGGCGTCCGCGCGTAGCCAGGGCGGCACGCGGCCTCCCGGTAGGGTCATTAGACGGGCAACACCGCGCTTGCGTGTGCCCGCCGTCGCCTATGTGTACACAATCCTAAGGTCCTTAACGGAAAATCGGAAGGAGCCTATATCAGGGTCGTACGTGTGTTTAACTTTGTTTTAACCACGACTACCACATGTTATAAAGTAGTTCGAAGAGTAATATTATTGACTACTGCACACTTTATGTATCTTATCTGTAAATGTCAGAGCACGTATACATGCTAAACTCAACCGTAATCACTTGCTTTTTATGTTGTTTTTGTGATGATATATTCACAAACAGGTAGATTGCTCATCTGATGGTGCATAGTTACAATCGCTAACACTGTATATGGTTCCTGTGAGATTTGCAGCATACCTGCCACTCCCACTCCCACAAAACCCACGGAGTACATGCCAACATGCCATAATATTTTAAGTCCCTCCCAGTACCCAATAATTTTCTTCACATCAGAATTCAGCTATGTGAGCACGGCTATATTGCTGAAGCAAACGCTCCAGGTACAGTGTCCGATGTCTATATGTATATGAGTTTGCTAGACTTCTTTGCTTCCTAATAGCAAATATTCGATGAGAGGTACACGAAAATGTGCTATAATCAAATTTACAAAGATAAGAGCCGAAATAACAAATGTAAGTTATAGAGAATGCCATAGAAATAAGACGGAATCAGAAAAAAGACAGGATAGCCAAGCAAATAACCCTGATATGGTGTTTCCACCTGTGATTCTTCTTCCATTTCAATCTAGTCTATAAAATTTCCTCTAAAACTGTATAAAACGTACACTTCATTCTAATTAATTTATGTTCTTTTTTACTTGCAATATATTTCCCATTATCATAATAAATATAAAAAAAAATATTCTACCCCTTCATTATATTGATATCGCGATAGGTAATATATTTTTTATTGAATTCAAGTTTCAATTTATCAGAGTGGCAACATTTTATACGTTGAATGTTATTAATAATTCCCGATTGGTTGTTGACGATGGTGACGTAGATGCTAGGTTGACTCCTGATTGGGCGTTATTCGCAATAACTTTTCACCCCCTTTAAAACGTAACTTAACGCCGAAGGGCTGCTAGTGGAGCGATCTCAAAATTAGGTATTCGCTTATCACCGAGAAACTTAAAATCAGGAATCGACATATTAAAATTTGCGTTTATAAAATTACAAATCAACTGTTTATTTATTTAATAAAAATACTTATTAAACAAGTAATAAATTTAATTGAATTAATTTATAATTAAGTTGCAAGCGTCATGAACAATTACTGAACGAGAATGTTATTATTTTGCCAAACATATTTAAATATAGCACGCCGAGAATCAATTTTAATATAAATTTCGCAGAGCGTTTGATGTTTGAAATTCAAAAATCGGCATCGGCAATTGAATTGATTTATATGTGTATGTAAATACAATACTTCGCGTGTTCTTTTTTGAATATACTGGCAATATTCCGGCGCATGATTGACACAAGAATATTTCAGATCAATGAGCTGTATGGTTTGTGTTCCTCTGCGAAAACTTGAAAAAAAAGGTTGTCGTTGCTGTATCTTTAACTAACTTATTTACACTTAATGGGACATCACGCATTTTCAGAAAAAATAAGCTTGACAGACAGATGGACCACAAGAGGTTCTATACAAGTTTCTCTTTACCTTTTCTGATACAGAACCCTAAAAAATTATCAAAACTGTATTCTTTAAACATTGTCATTATATAAAAACCATCACAAACGCTGAAACTATTTTCATATAGAGGAATAACAGAAAATATTGTACAAGTTAGTATTTCTAGTCAATAGCCAGTTCTAGGCATCATAGCCTCTTTGCTATCGAACCGTTCCCCTCCTATCGGGTTTTATTGAAATTTCGTACATCGGCAGTGGTAATGGGCAATACAGAACAGATATAGCGACGCGTGTGGGGCGTCGAATCGTACCCCTGGCAAGAACAACTCACAGTAGCAATCATCCGGATGTTGCTTCTTGTATTCGACACTCAATGATATTGAATTTTCCACGGATCGCTATACAATGCTGCGGGAGCTTGGTCGTTATTCGTACGAATATTGTAAATGCGAAATCTATGTCTGTCTATTTGTCGCGCTTTTATTAATTTTATTTTAATTATTTATTTAAAAATAAGTACAAAATAGTTTACAGCCATATGAACGAGATTAATTTATACTCGTACCAAGCCTTAACATCTAGGTAGAAATCCAATGTGCAGCAAAAGATCAACTATGAAGCTGATATGTTGAAATGAGAGTATCAACCATATAACGATACCAGTACAACAAGTTCGAGAAAAAATCTGACAAAAGCAGCATAGAAAAAAACATTCAGTATCAGTAATCAGGTAATAAAATTACTCTATAAATATTATTTTAAATTATTGAACAATACATTCTTGAAACTATGAAAATTACCATGAAATATATCAACATTAACATCGCCGTCTGCTGTTTAACGTTTAAAAATATTTAACCAATTTTATTTAAATCAGTAACACTGTAGTTTTTGTGGGGGTTATCATATGTACTGCAGATGCATATAACACTTTATCAGGGTCGTTGCTTGGGTATCTCCGTCTTTTTTTCGTCTCCGTCTTATTTCTACTACAAAATAGCAGTGTTTTATAATATAACTAACATTTATTATTTTAGCTCTTATCTTTGTAAAGTAGATGATACTGTTTAAATGGTCAAGTGGTTTTCGGGGCCCAGGTCTAAATATGGGATGTGTTGTTCTCCTGATCGACCTAAGGAAAAAGTTTGGTCGCAAAAAATATTAACGACTCATTTTCCCGCTAGGGGTCTCTGAAGTCTGACTTAGAAAATCGTGGTTTTCGGCAGAATCAGCTGATTTTAGGATATGTTGTTCTGCTTGATCGTGGTCCTCTAGAGATGTATGTTCGCGATGATATAACAGTTCATTGAAGAGGGAATAACAAGCAATGTACATCAAAAGATAAGCTGAAATTTCGATTGTCGAGTGTGAGAGTACTCCCTTATAACTGTCGTATCAATGGCTCTGAATTTCTGTTTTCTCGTACGCGTTATTTACTTCGCTTTACATGGTTTGATTTTCTTTTATCTCTATATGATTCTTTCGACCTTTCTCGTGATCTCATTCTTTATTCGGTTTATTTAATCGTATAGCTTTCTGATACGTAGCGTATGTAAATGTAATTACAGAGGTATGTTTTAAGAATTGACATAACAATTCAATGCTATACTAGCTGTCTGTTGAGTTTTCTCTTCATTCTTATAAAGATGTAGCTTACTTATTTAGATATACGTTTGTGTTTTGCTTTTTCTTATGTGATATGTTGACAAGCGAACAGACTACCTAATTAGAGGTAAGTGGTTAATTGTAAGTGGTAAATGTAAAGTCACAGTACCCAGTAATTTCACTGCCAATTCCCTTCCCACCCTTCAGCCAGAACACAGAAATACGAACACTACTATTTGCAGCAGAAATAAGTAAAGCGAAGATGCCCAAGCAAATATATATATATATATATGTATATATATATAATATATCCCAAGTATATCCCAGGAAAATGAACGGGTAACGAGTAATGAGTGATCGTGGTCCCAACGGCTTTGTACCCAAAGCATACAACGGCCTTCTTACTCAGAGTCTGCTATCCATCCGTCTATCACAAGAAGGATGATCTCATGAACTGTGATGGTTATACAGTTAAAACTAAGATGCTGCTATAACAACATATACTAAATAAATAGCACAAAATAAACAGTTAAAGGAGTTTCCATTAAAAAAAAATATTTTCTAGGTCAGAACCTAACATGACCAGTACACACAGATAGTAATCGTTAACTGTAGACAGGCGATTATAAAATAGCAACTTAATGAAAACTTATGACTTTGGTGGTTGGTGGGTTTTCTTATGGATGCTATTGTCAAAACTTGACCACAAACTGAATTAAAAGCAAGATGCACCGACTTTTAAATAGAAAACGCGTCATTAAAATCAGTTCTCCCAGTCGAAACTTACTAAGTAACAAATTAAAAAAATACTATCTGTGCACGACGCACACTTATTCTTCGGGGTTGGAGGCACGTCGGCACACTTCAAATGCTGGGGTTGGTGAAGGATTCGAAACGGTGCGTTGCGGCCCGGTGGTGGTTGCAGGAAGAAATGAGAAGCCAGTTTTCTTGGTTCGTCGGCCAGCAGGGTCTTCAGGAGCTTTCTGTTCGGTGGTGGGCAGTCGTCCGCTTCAGTAGGAGGTCCCCGTCGTAATCCGTATCGACCCGGGGGAGTCCCGCAATTTTTCCAGAGAAAATCCCTACCAAAAAAATGGGATTTCGAGACCCCCCTGGCGAGGTCTTACCGTACAGAAAGCACCTGTCGAAGCCCATTTTGCCCTTTATTTTACTATTATTCTTACAATAATTTCTTATTATTACTTTGTTCCCTTATTTTCATCCCTTTCATACATAGGAATCTGCAGGGGCTTATTTTCCTCTTTATTCTGCCGTTTCAAGTACAACTATATGTTATATAGTCCTCGAGATATACTCGATAATACGTCGGAGAGGGTGAATTTTCATCCCTATTTTTGGCTTAATTTACCCCTACAAATTACCTATAAGCTTTAAGTCCTTTCCTTTGGGCCAAACATTCGGAGTGTATATCCGATACTATATCTTAACTCGCTACCACTGAGAATGCTCTGTGATATACATATATATGCACTTTAATCGGCGTGCGATAGGACATTAATTCGACATTTTCATACATTTTGTGATTTCTCAGTGGCCGCTCGTTTTACAATTTTATAAATGTGCCCTATCTCCTATATATATAAAGCTCGATTACC